>JANZLQ010000037.1:11133599-11148325 GCA_026212715.1 Elanus axillaris | reverse complement strand
TTTGGGTCAGCTGCCCTGGCTGTGTTCCCTCCCAACTTCTTGTGCCCCTCCAGCCTTCTCACTGACTGGGCATGAGAGGCTGAAAAATCCTTGACTTAGTATAAACATTACTTCGCAGAAACTGAAAACATCAGAGTGTTATCAACATTCTTATACTGGAGTTCATACTGAACTCAAAACATACCAGCTCCTAGGAAGACAATTAACTCTATCCCAGCTGAAACCAGGACACTTCTTCAATGCAGATAAAATATTTTTCTTGATTATTGTGCTTCCCTATACCCAGACCTGTTCTTTGTGTGTCTCTGCTTCATTCAGAGTAATTTCAAGCTGTTTGCATGCTTTGAGGGCTTGAGGAACACTCATCTCTTCCATATTGCTCTTGTTAACTGTGTAGGATCATATCCTCTCTCCTTTTTTGAGAAAAAGCGAAGTGTTTCAGTTCTTTTTTTTTTGTTCTATTTTGTACAAGAGGCCATGGCAGGCATTCTGTAGTCAGATAGTGCAGGTTTATTGAGTGATATTGTCACCTTGTTTTGTTCTTGTTACTGGTTTTGGAGTCTTTGCTTGGTATGGCTGTAATATTTTTATTCCTCAATTAAAAGGTCTTTCCAAGTGAGATTATGTATGTGAGAATACCCTTATAATCCATCCTCACTTCACCTTTCCTAGTTAAATTTTGCTCTGCTGTAGGAAATCCTTCAGGAACGTTGTTCCTTTTGTTGACTGAAATCCAACATGGTAGTGAGTTGATTGATTACTAGTGTGACAGAGATTATTTAAATAGTGAATATGAAGTTAAACATATTGTAAGTGTGCTGTTGCTATTTACATGCTATGAGGAAAAAGTGTAGTGAATGACATGTTCTGTGTTCAGGGGCGGGGGGGACTTACAGTTTACCTGTGACCTGCAAACTTTCCTGATTAGAAATGTTACATTTCTGAATCCCTCTGCACTTTATTTTGCCTTCCCTAGATTATTTAATTTTAGTATTTAATGAACTATTATGCATGGGTGAAGGGCAGCTAAGGAAATGGGTTCTAGAATAAAACAACACGTAAAACTGTCTAGAAGATTGAGAAATTGGGAAGAAGGTGAATTGTCAAAGGTGGCTTATTAAACAGCTTAAAGAAGAAAGTTGAGGAACTAAATCTCAGCATTATTTTTTTGCCTTGTTACCCAAGAGAGTCCTGTAAACTTGTGCATGCATGTCTTGATATGTGTGAGTAGAAATGTACAAAACATCCTCATGCCTTGGGGAGAATGCGGTTAAAGTATTTCTGTCAATGCTGTCCTGATCTTTCCCTTGGTTGCATGACTCTGTTGAAGGGCAGCAGCTTCCCACCCTGCTTGGATGCCAGCTCTCCCTCTGCCATGCTTTCTCTTCTATCTTGCAACATCTCTTACGACCTGTGGCCAGTCAGCATGTTAAGGCTTTGGAGGAAACACAAAGGTTGTACTGAGGCACATATTTGTGAGCTTGGGTATGCTGCTGTTTCCTTGACTTGTAATATATTTTTGTCTGGAGTGTTGTGATATATTTTCTGGTGTTTCTGGTGTTTTTCCAAGGACTGTACAATTATTTTTCCGTTGTTCATCTTCTCTTTGCCATGAAATGCCCCGAGATAGACATTCTTGACCTTCTAGCAACAGGGCTGATGATTTTTATGGCTCTTTAAAAGTGTTGCTAATAAATTCATAAATACAGCAATTACAAGTATTTGCTTTATAACAAATGTATTCAAAGCAGTTGATTTGGTGTTTCAAGATAGTGGCCCTTGTACTGAAACTGCATATGACAGTTTCAGTGCAGATTTTGTCTCCTGTTGGAGGGAAGAAGATACCACACCATATATATACTGCATCTTATCAGCCACCCTTTTCAAGGCCAGATTTTGATCTGGTTACTTTGTCTTAATTCTGGAGTATAAGGATTGCTGTGCTCTGGTAGTCATAACATAGTTAGCTAAAACTTAAGCTACAGCATTGTTATTTTATTAGATGTACTTTTTATAGTATTAATAATCAATTTGACTTCATGGTTTGGTTTTATTCATTAATTCCCATTCATTTTAAGGATGTCACCTGTGTAGTAAGAATTACTGTATGGTATAGTTTAATACATAATATGGGTATTGTATTAAATTAAAAAAAAAAACCCTGCTGTATGTACTCACGAAAGTGCATGCATTCTGATTAAGTGGTCCTATTTGAACTATTTTCATGCTGTTCATTTCCCTTGCTTCCTGTCCTTTAGATCTGCACTTCTGGATGGTGTATAAAGTCTAGGCCTTTTGTACAGCTTTGATTCTTGTGTTATAATTTAAGCAAGTTCTAAATGAATACAATTCTTGAAATAATAAAAAAGAAAAATACTTTTGAAGATATAAACTCTCTCCAATTTGTTATGCAGTGGTATTTGAAATGATTGGTGAAAATTCTGCAGGAGCTTTGGAAATGTTGTAATTATCCAACTAGCGCTCTGCAGGGTTTAGCATTCATTATTACAAGATGAAAGCTGTGGCAGGTTGAAAATAGTCATTTGTAACCATAATTTTTTTTTTCTTGTTGTAGCTCCCTCCCACTCATTCACCCATGCACTTCAACCTCAGAATGATTTCCTATCCTGAGTTCATGGGAATTACTAACAAGGGTAGCTGTTGTCATAGCCATTTTAAAAGCTTAAAAAAAAAAAAAGCAAAGCGGGGTGGGAGGAAGGTTGGAGAGGGTGAAGGAGGAACAAAGAACAGTTGTATCAATTTCTTGTTGTTCTGATCAAAAGCTTAAGGCAAATACTGAAAGTACTTAAATTCAGAATGCTGCAATTTTGCATGATTTCTAGCTTCTATCATCTTTCAAAATGTGTTTTTTGACATAGGACTTTCTGGTAGTTCATCTTTAGGTTTGTTTTAGTTTTTTTAATGTTTAAACTTTCTCAACATTAAAGTCTGTTGCACTTTGCTTTTTTGGTATTCAGAGTATTTCAGTTACCTGGAATGAGACAGAAAAATTCTGAATGTAATTAGTGGAAGGCCCACCATCCATCAAAACCTTCCTTAAACTAATTTAAATCTATGAAATTCAGGTTGCTTCAATCAAAGGATTAAGGGTTCATGACAACAGTACTTTGAAAAATAAAATAAAATAATCCATAAGCATGATAGGTAACTTTGCCTAAAATTTAGGAACTTTTTCTTGAAGAGATCTAAGAATTGGATCTGTTAGTGGTTGTGTATGAAGTACATATTCAAGTTATGTAGATCTGAATTGGGGGAGAATAACAATATATTGCAGGATTTAAATCCTCTCATCCTCACATTGAGGGATTATAGGAATTTATTTAGACTTGGGTTAAAACCTGCTGCTGGTAGTGGTCATCTTGGTATTTACTTTTATCAAATTCTGGACTCTGAAAGAAGAAATGGTGGGAAGCAGGTGGTGACTGAGGATTGCAGATGTAGTTATGTGGCATGTAGTTGGCTCTTACTGGGGTTGCTCTGAGTGCAGCTGTCTGTGATGCTGTTGTGTGTTTCTTTGGCTGTACCATATTCTTGCTTAGCTTCTTGGATCATCTTTTTAATCAAGGCAAATGTCATGCTTGTGTTGCTGCAAGGGTAATTTTCTTATTTCTTTTTTTTTTTTTTTAAAATGCAGTGATAACATCCTTAAACTTGAACTGTTACTATGGAGGAATATGTAACCTATCACATGCCTCCATATTTTTAATGAACCGATGGAAGCATATAAGCTTAAGTTCCTGGGGTCTTATTTTCAGACACAGCTGTGCATTCGATGCTTACTTTGACTTGCGTTTCGTTCCTATTTCTGGGCATTTGTACATATTCTGGCAGTTTTTATGGAAACTATTTGAGAAAGTGTTCCTTTAATCTTTTAATGCTGCTTCAATACTGACTATGAATTCTTTTCCAGGTGCCCAGATTATTGATTTGATGATGCTTGTAATAGATGTGACAAAAGGGATGCAAACGCAGTCAGCAGAGTGCTTGGTAATTGGGCAAATTGCCTGCCAGAAGATGGTGGTAGTTCTGAACAAAATAGATCTCCTTCCAGAGGGGAAGAGACAAAGTGCCATTGAGAAGATGACTAAGAAAATGCAGAAGACCTTGGAAAATACTAAGTAAGTTAACAGTAATGTTAACAGCTAGCTTGTAACAAAATATTTAACAAAAATACTTCATGCATGTTTCCCTTCCACCATGCTTCTTAAACCCACTGAGACATCTAGCAAAGATGATGCAAAGAGAGTGGGAAGATTACCAGAAACTCAAATGCAGTCCTGAATTTGGTATAGAGAAATATTTTCCTATAATGAAGCTTTTCAGTTTAAAAGGCTGCTTGGAATTCAGATTGGTTAAAACAAAGCCAGAATATCCAGGTGAAGAACTGTTGGGTGTTTGTTTGGTGTTTGGCTTTTTTTTCTTTTGTGGGGGCAGGGAGCGGGAGCTGGATAGGTGGTTTAGTTTATGGGCTTGCAACTTTTGTTGTGATCTGCAAGTCTTTTTCACTCCAGAGAAAATAAAGTGTTAACAGCTTTTCCTTAACTGAGGGTGAAAAATGTCATTGCCCCAACCAGGGAGAGCAGAATGATGGAAGTTTAGATAATGTAATATGGCTCTGGTTGGGACGTTTGTCAGCCCTGATTAAGTAAATTAATTGAAGTACATAATGAGTGAAGTGCAGTGAGATTCATGAGTGGAAATGTGGCTGTTATGAGGTGGGAAGGTATCACAGACCATATTTGTTCAGTGGCTACACAAACTGGGTCATAAGGGGACATTGACTCCCACATTTGTAGCTGTTAGGTTACTTTTTGATTTGAGGAATCAAAAGGAATAGGATTGAGTGTAGAGAGGAGAGAATTCCACCAGGACCAAAAAAGCAGAGCTTGGTTGGATATGGCAGTTCCTGCACAGCTTATTTGTGATGGTAGTGCAATGACCCTTTTCAACTATGCAACTGCCACAATAGTGACTGTGAAGATCCTTGAGTCTTTCCAGCTTCGGTGTTGTTCTTGGGTCCATTCATTGTGCTGGGAATGGTACAGAGGTCATCAAGAAAGTGAAATTCTCTCTTGTGAACTTAGAATCCTACAACTTTCAGTTCTCTCTGGCAGCTGTTGATTTAAAGGCAAATAAATACAGGGTGCTTGGTTTTCTCTGTAGGTTGCTGCCCCATCATTTTAGGGAGATAGAGAAAGGAGATGCCCACAATATATCAAAGCATTTTGGATCAACAGTTTTTTATAGCTGTGAGTTTGATCAAATTCACAGGTAATCCTAATGGCAATAGCATTGAGGTAATAAAGCTGGGAAAACTAGAGATAACTATCTAATGGCTTTCTTACAATTTTATTTGGTTGTTTGAAAAGCTGATGTATAGAATGTGAATTAAGCAATATTAATAGTTATTTTTAAATCTTTCTCACCTGTGCCAAGAAGTTAATGATTTTTAAGAGAATTTATCTTAATATACTGCTCAGTTTTATTTTGACCTTCTTTTAGAATTTGTTTATACTTCTTGAATGGCAGTAATTGCTGCTGCAGGTGGTACTTCATTCTTGGTTTAGTCCAAGATCATGTTGCGAATAATTGGGAAAAAAGACCTTTCTAGTTGCATATTCATAACAGGAAGACACATTTCTGTAAGGAAACTGTTGTTCAGAAATACTTTTATGTACACTGTTTGAATTAAAGCATCTCTTTATATCCTGGAGTACAAATGGGTCTTTACATCGTGTCTTGAAAATTAGCAGACTTTGTCAAAACTGAACAGGAAGCAAGATTTTGAAACAGTTGACATGCTAAAGGTGAGGTCCTTACTCCTTGCCCACTTATAAAATGAGGATGTGTGTCAGCTGATCACAACAGCTGTGATTCCACCTGGAGAGAAATGGTCCTGTCACAATGTTTTAATTATGCATTTGAAAGCTAGATCCTAGGAATGCTCTTTTATTGGATGTGTCTGTGTATTGTTCTCGTAACAAAAATTCAGCTTTTACATGTGCAGCCTGTGCTTTATGGTGCTTTGAAAGCACTGCTGACCTGGGCTTGATTGTAAAGTGCCTGTCATGTTGCACATCAGGCATGTGTTGTTTCTCAACGCCCTCTTTCCTACTTGACTTTGAATTTCCAAATGCATGTGTTTTAACTGTTTTTGTATTTCTAAACTACTCTTATTAGCAGGGCGTGTCCTGAGACCATTTGACAGCTGCCTCTGACCCTGAACACTTGGCAATGAATTTTTTTCTATGAATAGTTTACTTTATTATTTCTCTAAACGCAGAGGCATGCATGCATGCACAATTCTATAGCAGTAAGCAAATTTCAGCAGCTTACCATTACAGCCATAGAGTAGGTATCACCATTGATACTGGGGAAATTATTGTAATGTTACCAGGAGATTCCATAGAAGGTGAAAAAAAATAGGCAAAGGAAAGAACTGTTGAATATTTGAATAGTTTGATACTTGTAAACTTAACCTAGTCAAAACTTGCTTGTTCCATGGTCTGATACCAAAAATAAAAGCAAACTGTCCCTATGAATGGGATTTCTATTTTTTTCACAATTTTTTCCACATGCCAGCTTTTATCTTTGTCCAGCAGGGTCTAAACTCTGCTGACAATAAATTGGTGTGATGGAGTAAGAGTTGTATTAGGGCTGAATCATGTCTACAAGTGCCTCCCAAAGGCGCAGTATATGATTACTCCAGTTTGTTCTGGTATATGGGAAAAGGAATAAAGAACTTGGTTCAGCATAAATTTCTGTTTATTGCAATACAGTGTCCTATAGATTTGTATTAAAATAAATTTCCAAAAGTTTTATGACTAATCACAGGAATTTTCAGTGTACATTTTTATTACCCTTTGTCCCTAAATGCCTCAGACTTACAGCATATACACAAAGAAAATACTTTATATGCTTGATTACTGTTTGGTCACTAAATGAGCTTACTCTATAGAACTTAGCATTTTTTTCTGTATCAAAGCACTGTCTTTTTCCTCCGATTCACTCTTTTTCAGATAAAACTCTATGCGGGGTGGGTATCAAAAGGATGACTACAATATTTACTTTTGGTCTGAATCTTTTGCATAAGAATCAAGTATCTATGAGAACAAATCAGTTTTTGTATTATTACTGATTACTGTTTCATTGCTTTAATATATATATATTTTACATAGTTGATCCTGACTTTTTCAAACATGCAGTAATAGTTTGACCTTATAGTCTAACTTCCCTTTCTAAAACGTAGGCGAAACAAGCTATCAGATTATTCAAACACTAGGTTGCATTTTAGGGAGCAAAAGTTATGTCTGCTAACTGAATTTATAAAAAAGCTGCTGAATGTTAAGGACGTGAAGAGTAAAATTGACCATAAGAGAAAAGCTAAACTGAGGTAAACTGTGGAAGTGCTGCTCTACTCTGAACCTTTGCATGTTTGAGATTTATGAGTTTCCTGAACTTTGATTTCAGTAGTTTTAGGTCTTTCTGTTGTCTGCAGGTCTTGTAGTCTGCCTGCAGACTCAGGTAGACATCACGTGCCATCTTGCATTTGGCTCCCATTTTGAAAGTTATGACTACAGCTAGGATTATAATTGTTTTAATCTAAGTTAAAAACAGTGCTAGCCTCCATATAAAATGGCTTGAATGTAAAGCCACTGCAGTAAGACCAGGTAACAGACCTTTTCTTCTGAGATAAACTGAAGTCTTGCTTTTGACTGCCACAGAGTAGAATCAGTAGCTAATAGTGAACAAGATTGAAAATTTTGTAGTGAAGTCCAGTAGTGCAGATGCTAGTAATTCAAGAAAAAGTTGTCAAGTTACTCACTATGGGGAAAGAGCAGATAAATAGAAATTTCAGGGAGTTTCCTTGCCTTCATTGTCAGATGAGCCTGGAACTACTTTACATTGACACAGGTAGGAGATCTGTGGTCTAATGGTGGGAGTCTTTCTCTCTTTCAGGTTCTGTGGGTGTCCTATTGTTGCTGTTGCAGCAAAGCCTGGTGGACCAGAAGCCCCAGAGTCTGAGAATCCGCTAGGTGTTTCTGAATTGATTGAGGTACCTGCTGAAGAATATAATAATAAAATGTGCTTTAACTTTGCCTTATATAAATAACTCCTTTGGAGTATACTGTATTAGTATCTAGAGCTGAGGAACTTCCTGCATTAATGTCAGTTTTAAGGAACCTGATTCCTTAGGGATTCCTTCCAGTGAATGGAGAAGATGAGGTTGCATGCCCCAAGAGTGGATGCAATTTTTCGACTACTAGGCTTTAATGCCTTTGAATAGCCATGTCTTAAGAAACAGTTATCACATGTGTGGTTAAATTGGTTTTAAAGTTGTAAAGAATTACAAAGCATAATGAACAAAAATAGCTTTAAAATTCTGCCAAATCCTTGGTAGATGTTGTTTTATAATTGTACCACAGTTAATAAAACAGTAAAGTTGTGAAGTCAGGCACTCCAAACATACATGTTGGGAGTTGGCTCCTTCCTTTCTGTGTGCATTACGATCCAGTGTTTAAGTGCATGATTCTTTATTCTAAATGACCCTTACCTTGTTCTTTGCATGGGATGGACAGGGGTCAACCAGTAAGCAGGTAGTCTGTATTTTGTTTTAATTCTCATTATTCTCTGGGTGGCCTTGTGACTCCATTCAAATACTGCTCTGCATTCAGAATGATTAATTTCCTCCTGGACTTTTTTTTGGCACACGTCACTGTGGTCTTGAGCACTTGGCAAACAGTTAATTTGCTTCCAAAAGACTTATAGGAAGTGTAGAAGTGATTTAATCCATATTTAGATTGGGAAGCTGAGCCACAAAGGAGTTAAGTCCACTGAGTTTACTAATTTTGATTGCCAAATTTAAGGTAACTAGGAACTCTTTGGGGACACGCTTGTGTTCAGATCATAGTATCTACCACTTTTCATTGCAATTGTGAGTACTTAGCACTTCTGTTAAGCTTTAGGGTTTCTGTTTGGAGAGTCTGAGGTGTATAGTCAGTGATTACCTGTGGAAAGCTTCATTTTTAAGAGAATGGAAATACATGGGAGTTCTGGCATAAGCAAGTGTAGAATCCATTCTCTAGAGGAGCACCACCTACCTTCATGATGAAACCTTTTTTCTCTGTGATACTCTGCCTTGCTTATTGCATTCCTTGCACATCTGCAAAAGATAAAAAGCATGGCCTGGCTTTACCCTGTGCCCTGAATGAGGTACGGCCTGGAAAAAAACTATATAATTGTATAACTAACATTCTATCAGACCTGTACAAACAAGACTTTAATCAAACTGATACTTCTCAGGCATCCTTAGTTCCAGCAATGTGGGTTGTTTTTTTGGTGGTTTTTTTTGGGTGTGGGGGCAGGGCAGAGAATAAATTCTTAGGTTTTCTAAAAAACTAAGTTATATGAGAAGTTGTATGGCATGAAGCTTATACTGTGAAGGGCAGGACACTTTAAATAGGTGTTTGACATCAGTTTGTAGCTTATAGTAGACTTGTTACCCCTTCTGTGAAAAAAAGTTAGGCAAAAAGTAGCATCTTTGCCCTGGCGGGCTGCCACTGTTACGTGCAGGCAGCAGAAAGTAGTCCTAAAACAAAAGCATCATTCTCTGCAGACTTGTCAAGGTCTGATTTGGATGCTTTGGATGCTGCCAGGTTTAAAATACTTGTAAATTGCTGAAGTTGGGGTGCAGCAACAGTCATCAAAAATCTGGGGACGTCTGGCCCAGGGCAGCCTGGCTTGTGCAAAGGCAGAATGTTCCACGTGGCTGCTGAACGCTGCTGAATACTGTACTGCCTCCCAGGCATGTGTGGCCTGATGGGCATGGCAGGGTGTGTGGTATGGCCTTACTTAGCAAGAACCAGGCTGCCCACAGCAGTGTCTAGAGAGCTGGAGGTAGGCAAGTCCTTAGTTCTGTCTTCATCTGGTTCCAGGTAGATTTACTGGGATGTTCCCCAGGGTTAAAACCTTTGAGGGAAATACCTATGTTGCAGCTGTTTCTGTCAACTTTCAGACCTAATATTAGAAGAGCTAGCAACTGCTGTGTGAGCCCTGCCATTGAGCTTCAAGGTATTATGCTTTCTGTCCTTGATAAGAGATTCTCCCCATTGTTCTGCTATTACAACTTGGACTTAACCTGCAGTTTCTGGCCTTAAAAGCAGACATTAAAGGCAATGTTAAGTTTATATGCTGATGAACAGAGGCTGAGCAAAAGTGATTTGAGACAGCAGTGAACCAGTTCCTCTGAAGCACTGTTGGGCATATGACTGCATTTCTACAACTAAGGTCTTCTCTCTATGATGATATATTTTAAGAAACATGGTATTTGTTAGCAAAACAGAAATCCCAAACTTGGAGAATTTCTCTAGAAAATAGTACTTAACATAGCTATTTTTCTTAGTGGTTTGATCCTTCAAGAAGTGTTAACAGAAATCCGAAGGGGAAGTTGACTTTGAAAACTTAACCCAGTATAGTAGTTCTTCTGTGAAGGAGGCAGGGATGGGCTTTATGGAGCACTAATATCTGTATATAACTTCATTTTCACAAAATCCAAAAGAGCTGAAGTAGCAAAATGCACTGTAAAATTGTACTTTTGAGAGGGAAAAATAGTGGGGGGGAGGGGCTGTACAGGATATTTTTTCCCCCCCTCTTTGCTTTGCTGCGGTGTTTATATTGAGTTTGGCAGCAACTTGCTAACCAAGCTAAATGTGCAGCACCAAATCTTCCTAAAGCAGAAAATTGAACTGTTCCTGCTGCTAAGTGTGCATTGCCTCTATGGTGCACACAGTTAATTTGGCACTGGTGTGTTCTAAGCTCATTGGGAGATGCCTGAAATCAGTAGAACTGCAAGCTTGTTCAATCAATCATCCGCTTACCTGCCTTTTGCTGTATGGCTGTTGTGACTTTTCATCCAGGCATGGTGCTGCTTTTATCTTTTTTTTTTTTCTTTCTCCCTCTACCCCCCCCACCAGGTCCTGAAGTCTCAGGCTTACCTGCCATCAAGAGACCCCTCGGGACACTTCCTTATGGCAGTTGACCACTGTTTCTCTATCAAGGGTCAAGGCACGGTGATGACAGGGACTATTCTTTCTGGGTCTGTTAGCCTTGGTGACAATGTGGAGATTCCTGCCCTGAAGGTGAGTCTCTCATTTTTACTCCCCCCAGTTTTCCTGATAGAAAGAGACACTCAACAAAGAAGAGAGTGTTCTCTTCCAGTCTGAAATTATTCAATTATTTTCAATGTCTGTCTTTTTTTTTTTCCCCCCACTCTACTATAAGCCAGTTTATAATAGGAAGAGACATAGAGATTTTTAAATAAGGTAGCCAGTAAAGTTTCCTGCTTGATTTTAGTTGAATGAAGGGGAGAGAAGACTGACCTAGATTAGTGTGTTAGACTTAAAAGTTCAGAAAAGGAAGGTGGGCATGTTTACAAGATAGGAGGTGCCCAAGGACTGAACAAGGCGTGAGTGAGATTACTTTCATTTGAGACATACTGCAGTGAGAAGGCTTGTAAAAGAATCTGAATAGGTAGGCTGTCCAAGATGTTTTGAAGTGAAGGAAATTGCGAGAAGAGGGCAGTAGAATGCTTCATGCACACTCTTTTTGTTTGCTGGGGCTTTAACTGATGTCAGCATGTTCTGGGAGAACTGCTGGGATGCAGTAGGTGGCTGGCTGCCGTTCGGCTTTTTAGAGAGTCTGTAGAAAGTCAAGAGGCCTTTCCATGGCCTTTAAACTGTCTAACTGTTGTTACTATTTTATTTCCTTAAAATATATTCATCCTTAAACAGGAAACAAGGTGACTTTATGCTTGGAACAGGTGAAGCCTGTTTCACAGATTTGGACTGCTCTGACTTTCCTTTTTTATTAATTGCCCAAAATGAGTCAAGATTTGTGGAGTGTTTTGCAGCTGCCACTTAAAGTGAATCTGGCTGGGTACATTCTGAGAGGAGGCAGCTTTTGGCTGAACTAGCCTTGTTGGGACCTTTTTGGTGCTGTCAGTATTATCCTCAAGCTGTGTTACTGTAAGGATCTTACTCTTTCATTGAGTTAACATGCTGCTTTCTCATTTTTCCCTGTACTTTGTGGGCAAGTAAAAGACTTAAGTGATGCATTTTGGCTTCACCTGAAATATTTTGCTGATAGTTGACAATTAATTTTTGGTCAGCCTCTTCTGTGATACCTGTGTTCATCTAGTTTATATCATATTGTCCTTTGTATAAAAGTGATTTGCATGATATGCACCCTGTCATGTCTGCTTTCCTAGTAGAGTTCCTTACTGCCCATATTCTCATTTGCAGCATGCAGCTCATTCTGGGACCCATGCTTGTAATTCCTGCAAGGAAATGTCCTTTGCTGGGATTATAGCTCTGTTTTCAGCCTCTCCTGCTTTCCCCTTGCCAGTGTTCCTTCCCTTTTCTGTTGTGTCCTGCTTGGTGTCCTGGGCCTCCCTGCACAAGGGGTCCAAGGAGGGACAAGTAGTTAGGAGTCTAAGGCTGATGAGTGCTGAGTGATGGTTCCTGCCCAACAGGGGCCTTGCATAGCTAGTTAGCTACTTTCCTTTTGGCATAGCACTGGCCAAACTTCCTGTCGCTTTGTGCTCTGGGAGATGGGGGTGAGACAGAGCAGAGTAATTATTTCTTGCAAAGAAAGAATGCATAACCAGATTATATCTGGAAATGACTGTTCAGCTTTTCATGTATAGACCAAGAATGTTTTGGGCAAATATATTTAGGAATTAGTCTGCTCTTGGAGAATCTGTATGAAGGGGAGAATGATAAAAATAGTGACTAACTTGCATATTGCAAATGGCTGTTTGAAAGGACAGTAGGAAAGGCTTTAAGCAGGGCTTTAAAAGTTGCTTTCTTCCCAAGTGACTGGGGGATCAGTGAAGTGAAATGCCAATTAGCAGATAAACAGGTCATTGACAAATCAAGGCAGATCACTTGGCTTCTATGGCACTAACAACTAGCCTCAGTTTTAGTTATTTTCAGTTGCTGTTAAAGAATTAATCCTTCCACTGCCTTGTGTGAAATTGAAGATGTGTCCCTACCTCTGAGTGGTAATAGTGGTGGGCAGAGTTTTGCATTTTGTTTTTTTGCCACTAGCATCTTGTGACTATTCATGTTCGTATTGTACAGGTATGGAAACCAAGACGGAGTAAAAGGAAGCAATTTTTATAAGTTATGAATTGTGTTGTACTTACCCCTGCTAGCATCATGCAGAGTTGGGTTAGGATACCTACAAAAGGTCAAACCTTTCTCAGGCCTACAAGGTAATGGAGGAAGCACATTTCACAACACATTGTGGTTTATGACTCTCTCTGACCTTTTTTTGCCCTGACCCTGTGGTAACTGAGATTGACAGGTGGTGCCCACTGGGCATTTAGGGACATTACAAACCAGCTGCTTTTTAAATTTGAAGAACCCTCTCACCAAATGAAGTGGCATCACCTTCCAGTTCTACTAATGGACTTCGACATCTTTGACCGCTTGAACCTGAACAAAGGAGGGACACAGCAATTAAAAATAAACAGTGACATTCTCAAACGCCCATGCTTGCTGTGATTGAGGCTGAGAGCACCAGCAGTGCATGGATTCCTTTATGCTGTTGCCTATGTAAATTGCCATCTGGGGTAGATTATCCATATAGCAAAAAGAAAAATTATATATACGTGTTTGGCAAAAAGCTTTGACACAGCAAACAGTTTACTATCCAATAGAGTTAGCACTGTTTGCTCAATAGCACTTGAAATCCACCTTGAAGAGCATGAACCTAGGATTTCTGCAGCAAAAACGTAGTGTTGGCAGAATTCTGAATGTCCTTTAAGATTGTTTCAGTGGTGTTTCAGTCTCTGCAGTCTTCCAGTTTATAAACTGAAACAACTTGTGACATTTTTATTTCTGCTTTATAAAAGTTCCTGGAGTTTGAATAGTAAGGATTTCTTTAATATAGATTCATTTTATTTTACTGATAGGTTTGGCAATAGCAACTTTGAAATATTTAAGTATATTTTGTCTAGTGAATTTAGTTTAAGTGAGCATGAATGTCAAATTTTAGTGCTGCTGTGTCTTTTTATAGCATGTTTTAATTGAAAAAGGTAAGTTTTTTTCAGTGGTGAAGTCTCTTTGCCTTCCTTATCCAGGTGGAAAAAAAAAATTATAGTAGCTTAAGAACAGCATCTACTTAAAAGGAGAGAAAAAAAACAACAGGTAAGAACCAGGACTTTTGTTCTTATTGTTGGTTGTCTCAAAACAAAACAAAAAATAATCCTTGTCTGAAAACAAATGCAAAATGTTGTGTGGTATGTGGTCTTCCTTCTGCCCAGTGTTAGTGATTCTAGCTTTGGATTGCACAGTTGCAAGCATATTAGAAATACTGAAAGATTGGGTAAAACAGATGATATGTTAATATTCCTTTAAAGGTGTTTTAGGGCACAGAAAATGTTCCAGGTTGGTTAATAAGAATCACTCTGTCTTAAGAGTTGTGAAAGATCATAGAACAGGTCAAGTCTGAACTGAATAAGGAGGCAGATATAGATGTACACAGTTTTCATCCTGAAATCATTGACTTGGCACTGCCTCACCTGTGATCAAGCGCTGCAGGTGTATAGCAGCCACAAAGCATGTACATGGCAGCCAAGTACAAAGACCACTGTTGTGTTTTTCAGGACCTGTAAGAAGCAGAAACTTTTCTTCTTGCTTTAT
>JANZLQ010000037.1:11081984-11115363 GCA_026212715.1 Elanus axillaris | reverse complement strand
TCCAGCAGCTTCTCACAGAAGCCACCCCTGTAACCCCCCCCCACTACCAAAACCTTGCCACAGAAACCCAATACAAACATGTACAGCTGTTACACTGTTTTGGCCAGAGGGGGATGTGGTCTTCCCCTATGTGAATAGATTCACCCAAATCTAGAAGAGGCAACGCAGAGAGAAAATAAAGGTGCAGTGGGGCGTGGTGGTCTTGGTGTGTTCCCCTTGTAAATCCCAGGTAGAAGAGGAGATATGATGGGTGGAAGCTGAAGAGCATATTAAGAACATGTAGTTACTGGGAAACATTGCAAGGGCAAATCATGCTTGACCAGTGTGATTGCCTTCTGTGGCAGAATGTGAAGACACGAAGAGTCACGACTTTAGTAAGGTTTGGGTAACATCTCTCACAGAATTCTCATGTGGAAGCTGGGGAGGTATGGGTTGGATTTGGGCATTTTGGTGCAAGTTGAAAATTGGTCAAAGTGGTTAAGGCTATTGGAAGCTTTGCTGTGAATGAAGAAAATTGCTATGAAATGATAAATATTGTGAAAAATCAGCCTTTTGCTTTCAAAAACTGGACAGTGGGTTTTTCTTGAATTTGGACTGTGACAAATGATACAGTGGAGTTTCCTATCTGCAGTGAGGCATAATGCCATGTCATATCACAAGGGTGACCAGACTACTGAAGTTTACCAAATAAATACTCCAGTAAGATAGTGTATATGCAATACAGTGTGAATTTGATGGTTTACAGTAAATAATGAATTCAGGGCAGTTCAGTCACTATTAATAGATGATAGTTCTCTTATTCAGTGAGCTTTGTCCAGCCTGTGCATGGGATGGATTAAGTTCAGTTGAAAAAATTTGAGAATGTATACTTAAAGGCTACAGGAGAATGTGTAGGCACAGAATATCACTTAACTTTATGTGCAAAATCCTTAACACATGCTAACTTTTTATTTGTGGTTATGTGCATGAATACAGCATACATGTAATTTAAATTAAAATTACAGTATTAAAGCAGAGCAGCATGGGAGTACGGTCATTGGCCTGCTTCTTTATTTACTGAGTGCATAGCTATATTTTAGATGATGTGAAAGGAAATAAGCTAAAGGGATTTTCGTATCCCCTTTTATATTGCTTTATCCCAGTGTGGCAGTGCAGGCTTTCAGGCTATGGTGTTACTTTATCAGGAGGAGGAGTATATTAAAAAAAATAATCCAATAGCAGGTGTGTGGCATTACATAAGCACTACAGTGGTCATATGGTGAATGCCTTATAAACTTCACTTTAAAAAATTAAAAGACTCATTCTATGTGAAATAGTTTTTCTTCTGGATGCTATATTCCTTTCCCATCTGGAGGCAAAGTGAGGCCATGGATAAATAACAGATTTTAGAAATATTCAAGATCTTTCAGAAATTTGTTACTAAGCCACATGATCTTGGTGGTACCCACAAACTTGGAATTATTTCAGATTCTCCTCTTTGTAGTTGGTCTTAGCTGCCATTGTGATGTTAACTTAGAAAATATGGCTTTCCACAACCTGAGCAGTGGGCATAGTTTGCATTGTGTGATTGCTGTTCAACAGTGTACTATTGACAGCTTCTGTTTTATCTCCATTTTACGCTGTTCTGAAATCCTGGTTGAAGATTTGGGACTAATGTTTCTCAGTGTTCATTGAGATAGGACATGAACCACAAAGGCATCTTGGATAATTAAGAAAGTATTCTATATCTTAATTTTTAAAATAAAAGGTTTTTTTATTGATATTTGGATGGAGGATGTGGATGGAGTAGGGCAGAAACCTTGACTCGTGATTTCTGAATGTTCGTTGTTGCTGTCTTGTGCCTTCACAGCCTAGGTGTTCTTTTGACACTTTCAAACAGGAATGGCCTGCTGCCTTTGCTAAACACTGCCTACTCATCATAGGACTCAGCTTTGCTTGTGAGTGGTTGTCCCTCATAAAGCAAAGAAGCTGGCATTCTTCACATTTAGAAGAGAATTTCTGAAAAGATCTGCTTACGTGTAAGAGCAGATTTAGGTCTGAATTAGACCTTTGCTTAGTTTCAGTATATGTGCTTAGACAAGGGTTGGCTGGAAACTAAAAATTGTGGTAGCCTTTCAGACAAGCAGGCTGCATTTTTTTGACAGTGCAGCTTGATATCCTCTGACCACTAAGAGATGATACTGGAAGCAGGAAGATGAGATGCCTTATTCTTTATTTGGATTTGTAGTAGAGCAATAGGGAGGAAGGAAGTCCTTGATTTCAAAAGCAGCAGATAGGGGTTGTATTTTGGTCATGCAGTTGGGCCTTAGTTTGCTGCTCCTCCTTGGCTCTAAGGAGGCACTTCTACTGGCTGATATTAAGGTGGTGTTTCTTGTATTTGCAAGGCACTTGGCTGCAATGCGTGGTCAGTTTATGCCTCTTGAGGTAGGTTGGTTTGTTTGGGTTTTTTTTTTTTCCTTGTTTGGTTGCTGATTCAGGCAGGCTTGTTCTTGGTGTATTTCTGAACCTCGGGGATGAAACAGTGCTTTCTTCATTTATCAGTTCCTCTTCCTTCTTGGATGTAAGTTTAAAGATGCAGCTCTTAGCAGCTGGGCTTGAAGATGTGATCATTATTTTCAACTTGTTGGAGTCTTCTGCAGTGGGGTCTCTTTTTGTAATACATACGTAATACTCCTTTTATAAATACTGCATTTATAATCATTTTCTCTAATAGATTGTTGAGACTAATTATTTTAACTTTCAGTTTCGCATCAGTATTACAGGGAAATATGGTTGTATTGGGAGGCAGCAGGATGGCTAGGTTCTTATCTAAAGAAGCTATGAGCAATGGCATATGGTTGATAACTTAATGGAAGTTGGATAAATAAAGGAAAAGAAGCTCTGACATATCAGGGGAAAAAGTCATTAGTTGACTTTTTCTGTATCCTGTTTTGTATTAGTCTGTACTAAACTGCTTTGAAAATCCTAGTGGGCTTTTCCTTTGGTCTTCAAATAACAGGTTCTCTTCTTATATTGAATACATTTGTTTATCTCAAGGGCTGGACTGTTTGGGTGCTTTGATTTCTATTTTGCATTTTTTTTAATCTACATTTGAACACACAAACTACTTTCCCTTTTTATAGACCTTTACATAATGCTTCAGGAGCATTAATGTGATTATACAAATAAAATTTTAAAAGTGAAGCAAATCCCTTTGTAAATGATGTAAGATTTCAACACATGGTTCTTCATTTATACAATGAGATATAACCAATTCCCTTGTGCCATTATTAAAAAAAAAACATGAGTTAATTTCTTAGTGAAGTTTGTAGCAAGTTTTATAATGGTGTCCAATTTTCCATGTTTACCTACATTGTTTGTATGCAATAAAGTCTGTCTCTTTTAAAGTTGCACTCAATATTGTTCACTTTCTTTCTGTGTCTAAATGCCCAGAAGAAGAGTAAAATAAGTCTCTAGTGAATTCCTAAAATGGGCCTTGCACTGTTTTCAGTGGACAAGATGAGATAGAAGTTGTTTTACAGACAGCATTTTGAGGACAAAAACTGGATGCTCAAAAGAAATGCTGAAGATACTGGTCATAGCTGGTCTTGGTTACAAATTCCTATTGCTCAGGAAAGAATGCTCTGAAGTATTTAATGTCATTCTGTTGGTAAATGGGTGGATCCAGCCCCAACTCCAACTCCCTGCCTGAAATTTCTATTGCTGTAAAGCTAAAGAAAATATGTGAAAGTTTAGAACTGTGCTATAACATGTGGGGTTCCCTTACATAGGGAAACTAGACATGCAGAAGAGAAACAAATCTAGTACTGAGGGCTAGTTGCATCCTTTTCAGTGCTTCCAGGTTAGTATTTTAAAGGCCAGATGAAACAAAGATGAATTTTAGTTATGTAGTTTGGTCTCTTGAAGAAGAATGCTACATTTGGAATATTTTAAACCATGGACGAATGTCTCTGTCAGTCGGGGTCAGAGTGAAATGGAATGAAATACTGTACTGATGTTCATGATCTGCTCAGAAAACAGGAAGCTAGTGATTTAAAGCTACTCTGGCTCTTGTTATTTGATCCAGTGGGTGCAGATCAACTCACTGATTCACTTCTCTGCTGATTCCACATCTGACCTTTTGAAGGAGATGCAATTCCAACTTGGTTCTTGTGTGATCTAACCCACGCCACCACCACCAAAGCCCACTCAAGAGTTGTTCTGGTCAGGTTCTAATTCCTATGTGTGTTATGTTTTTGGAACAGAGTTTATTGTCAGTTAAAGTACTATGCTGTATATTCCTTTTACAGTTGATTATGGTACTGTAGAAGTCTGATTCTGAGAACATGTAGAAAAAAAGGAACAGACTTGAATGTCTTCCTCCCATTTACTTTTCTTCTCTCCTCTGGTATGTCTGTGGGAATTTCAGATACAAGAATAAATACCATGAATATAAGGGGAAGAAACATTTACACTTAGAACAAATATAGATGGGCTGATTAAATCATCTGCAAGGTACTGGATAGGTAAGCATGAAGTGCTGATTTTTGGTAGTTTGAGTAATGCAGTACCTTCCCCTTTACAGGTCTGAGGACAAGCAGACCTGTTTGAAAGCCAGACCCAGCTACAAAGAAATCAGGTCATTCTTAAAGCTCTGGGTGAGCACAGCCAGGATGCAAGGGTCTTGCCTCTCATGAGAGAGTTGGGGGCGGCACAGATAATCTACTTTGGTTGGTGGAAGAAAACTTAACTTTACATGATTCTGCAGATTTTCAGGTTTGTTTTTTTTTTAATTAGGATACTGTTTCCTGAAAGAGCGGCCTGAAAGATAATTAATTAGGATCCAAAACTCTTCCTGAACTTGCACGGGAGACTGAGGACTATGAGCAAATGTATTAACGGGAGCCTCATGCAACACTGGAAAATGCTCAAAATGCTCCTGTATTGATACTCCACTGCCAAATTTCTCCTACATGTAGGAATTGCAGCAAGCTTTTTGTCATGGAAAGTGACACTTTACAATTGTATACTTACTCTTTCTAATGTTGTTTAACACTGAGAAATGTGGAAGAACACAGTTAGTATTCTAATATAAGCTAGCTCTGTATGCCATGGTTGAGAACTGCAAATCTCATTGAAGAAGTTTGTGACATGAACAAGTACTTGTTAATTCTCCTTCTGATCGTTATTTATGTGCATGTCAGATGCATCAAGCCTAATAATTTGATTGAATTTAAGGGGAGAGAGTAGGCATAACACTTCTGAGGAATGTTTCATAGATGCTTAATTAAAAGCTGTGTTCTGAGTAGAAGGATACAAGAATAGATATTTTTAAACATAATTTTTATTCTTTAATATTATCTGAATCTGTGAAAGATATTTCAGATGAATGCATGTAAGCTGTTTTAGAGACTGGCAAGTATTTTCCGTAATAATTTTACTCAGCTGTTTAGGTGAGTAGTTTCTATTATAAACGGGAATATTAATAATAAAGAGAAAGATCTTAGTATTGTGGCTCCGTTCAAGATGGAAAACTGCATAGATTTGTTGTGCATCTTCTAGTTCCAGTTTTGTGTTGAAGAGGGATGGTGCTGGAAGATTCCTTAGTTCTTGTCATTTATTCACCCTGTCCGTGGTTGTAGAAGATGAAAGATTTACTGCTGATATCACATATGAAATCACAGAAGCCTTTCAAAATGGTTTGGGCTGGCACTTTTCATATGGCAGTTTCAATCTTGTAGTGCTTGTTTTTTTTTGTTTTTTTTTTGAAACACATGTTTAGAAAAACACCTTTTTTTTTTTAAGTACTTAAACATTACTTGTATCACCAGTGTTGCAGCTATCACAATGATTGAAACTGGAGAGGGAGGGGTAGGTTATAGCGAATGAAAGAAGGAAGGGTTTGATTCAAGCCCCCATACTTCCAGCCTTCAAAAGTACAACCTTGGACATGAATAGAGAGGTGGAGGTAAATGCTAAATTGTTTCTCCCTAATTCATCTAGATATGTAGTACTGTCTAGGAGGTTTGGCTAAAGGGATAATGAATATGTATTTGAGTACAAAAATGCTTGAAACTGAAATCCTAGTGAGTATTTAGAATGGCCTTTTAAGTCTGTTCTGACATTAGTTAAGATTATACCAAACTATTTTGGTCCAGGCTTTTTAGTAAGGGGTTTTTTCTTACATGAATACAACTCTTGATCTCCTTTCTCATAATATTCTGTGCATTCTCCAAGAATCCAGAGGCATTGGTGTGGCATTTGATCTGAAAAATGTTGCAATAACTTCTTATAATCTAAAAAAGGACATTTCTTTTCATTTTGATTAGCAGCCAGTTATCAAGGGAACCCAAACAATATTTGTGGTGGTGAAGCTTATGGCCATTGTTATTTGTGTAGTCATGACTTCAAAAAGGAATACAGAATTTTTGTTTTCCAGAAGCTATATGGCTGCTAGTCTTTTTCACGTTTTTATTTGGCTTTCTGTATATTGCCTGTGACCACTTTTTGCTGACTTACTTGGAGAGCTCTTTATATTCCAGTTACTGAAGGTTTAATTCAGCCAATAGACTTTTCATCTATACTCCTCTATCTTGATCTAAGTTTCTGCCATTTCTTCCCCTCTGAGTTTTTCTTCCTTTTTTTCCCCTGCCGTCTCCTCTTAGTATTGCTTAGTTCGGTGATGTTGGGAATAAGCGTATAAAGATTTGTCTGAAGCCAAGTACTATGCCCTTCATACAGGGCAGCAGGCTTTGTAGAAAAGGAAAAGGTGAAAAACATAGTTTTGTTTCCACTTATGCATTGCATCCAAAATGCAGAAGAAAAGCTGGTATTTTCAGTATTATCCTGTAAGTAATTCTGTGATTATAATTAATAAGGCTAACTTCTCTACACTGTTCAGTCTCATTTAACCTAAATGATGGGCTTTAAGCTGTGTGACATTCTGAGGATGAAGCCCACATCTGCTGAGTCCAATCCTTTGGTTTGGGATTCTCTTCATCAGTGCTTGTGTATTTTGGTTTTATTTTCAGGAGTTAGAAGATAAACAGGGTGGGCCAGGATTCAAAGATAGGCTACTAAGGGACATGTGGTTGTTGGAGATTGATTTGAGAACAGTTCCAGCTGAGTAAGACAGATGCTAACGGCTTGAATGCTGAGAATTGCACAGTAGCATTTCACATGAATCTTTTGATAGCTGTAGAATTGGTACTAGGAAAAGGGAGAGAGAAGGAGAAATTATACTGAGAGTTGAGCTCTATTTTAGCAATGTTGTTGTTCTGTATGCGTTCACAGTATAATCTATTGTATATTGATAAAGATATACTAAAGAAATGATCTCTGTGACAGCATTTCCATGGAGAGTTCAGTTCTTGGATCTGAATTTTGAGGTTTCAGCCTTTCAAAAACGTTGTGTGTAACTTTTCTGTACTAATGACTCTTGTCCAAGTTCTTAATATTTATTTAGGAGATAAATTTTTTTTATTGCTGAAAACATCATTTCAGTATTAAAAGCTATCTAATGTAGAGACTGCAAGCAGAGTGGTTACCTGTCCAAGCATCCAGCATTAGTATGTATGTAACAGGTAGCAACATAAGCATATTATCAGAAAAAACATTTGGTTACACAGAAACAGGGGTAGGGGGATCTCACTAGAGGATGGTTTGCAGAACTGAAAGAAAAGCCAAAATAAAGCCTTGTTAAGCTAAAGTGATTTAATCTGACAAAGCTTGAGCCTAGACTGATCTCTAAAAGCTTATTTCATTCTTCTCTTCCCCTTGAGAACTCCTTGAAATAAGTAATACAATAGCAAGCTCATTAAGGTCAAACTTTCATAGGATCTGGGAAGAGTTAAATAAAATTTTAAGTGGTGGCCAGTGCTGCACTTTTTCCTATGATAATATTAACAGGTAGAACCCCACATTTTTGTGACAGTAACACTAGCCATATATTTATGAACATTCAAATCTTTGCAAGAAACCTTTGAGGACTTTTTGTTTTTAATATATGGAATGGCATTGACTAGGAGATGGTAGATTTTTGTATTACTGATTATTTTGCAGTGGTGGTTTGCAATATTTCATTGTGCTAGGTGTTGTACAAATACAACATAAGAAAATGGTTTTTGTTCTGAATGTTTTACAGTTGAATTCAACCAAGTCAAAGAAGCGTATGAAATTATTTTCATAGAAGGGGTGGGAAAATGGTCACATAGGTGTGTGGATGGGTATTGTAGTGCTACACCTTTGATGGTGCAGGTGCTTAGGGGGAGTACATTAAATAAGCTATTCTATGGTGTGGGTATATCTCTTGATTTGCAGAGAGTACATAGGTACTGCAGCACAGATGGTGCAAATATCAACATAACTGTGGCCATGATAATCTTAGTCTCATGAACAGAAGTAGAATAAGCTAGGAAGCTCAAACCTGTGGTAATTCTAAATGATGGAGTATGTTCTCAGTCTGTTCGCTTTCAACTTCTTCATCTGTGGACTATTCTAGAAGTTCAGTCTTACAAAAGAGCAGGATGTGATACGTGGCTTTGTGCTTGTGATGCACTCGTGCAATTAATTGCTGCTTTTTTTTCTTGCTCTTTCATCAATAGGTGATAAAGAAAGTCAAGTCCATGCAGATGTTCCATACTCCTGTGACTTACGCTATGCAGGGTGACAGAGTAGGTATCTGTGTAACCCAGTTTGATCCCAAACTGCTAGAACGAGGCCTAATTTGCACCCCAGAATCACTTCATACCATCTATGCTGCAATAATTTCCCTGACGAAAATCCAGTATTTTCGAGGAGCTCTTCAGACCAAGGCCAAGTTTCATATCACAGTTGGTCATGAAACAGTTATGGGAAGAGTGATGTTTTTCAGTCCAGCCCCTGCTGACTTCAATGAAGAAATTAAAGAAAATGTTTTTGACTTTGAAAAAGATTATCTTTATCAAGAGGAATATTTGTCCAAGGACTCAAATTCAGAGAACAAAGAAAATGACCAGGCAGGAGAAGTCCAGCTCCCAAAACAACAGTGGGCTTTGCTAGAGTTTGAAAAACCAGTCACTTGTCCTAAATTGTGCCTTGTGATCGGCTCCAAGCTGGATACAGATATTCACGCAAATACCTGCAGGTTGGCATTCCATGGGGTTCTGCTCCAAGGCATGGAAGACAAGAACTACATGGAGACATTCCTTCCAAAGCTGAAAGTGTACAAACTGAAGCACAAAGAAGGACAAGTGGAAAGGGTAAGCTGCCTCTTTAATGCTATACATGGGAAGAGGAAATACTTGTTCTGTGTTAAGTACACATATTGGTGGGCTACAGAATTTTCAGTTATGTTCCAGAGTCTTTATACACATTTTTCTTATGTTTGCATCATAGTATATTACAACTTGTCTGCTTGCAGTCAGAAATCACTGCTTAAAAGTGACTAGTTTATTCAGTTCAATGCTGTGTTGATTAATTTGATGCTGGTTTTTCACCGATCCTTTTGATGGCTACCCACTCTGTTCTTCCTGCAAACTTGCTTTGTTTGTGTACCTTTGTAATTGGCTCATCTGTTCTCTTCCCAGTTGACAAAACTTCCAGCTTTCCACTGACATATTTTACACAGTTATTCTGCAGTACATGAAAATTGTGCCATTGTGGCAGAAAATAGAGATGTGCTTTCTGGAGGAGTTAGCATCTACAGTAAAAACTAATTTGGATCTTTTTACTATCCCTTAAGTATGGGTAGATATACCATCTATAGTGGTTGCTATTATTTACATTGCTGTTGTAAGTTCAATCTTGGTGGTGGTTACCTTTCAGTAATCAGTGGAGAACCATTTGTTTATACAACCCGTAGTGGAATTTTTCATGATGAATGGTTTAGGTGGAGATGTGCAATATATAAATAATTTAATTGCTTACCCCTAACTGAGCAAAGCTGATGTAAACTTCAGCAAATGTTTACTTGATATATTAGCATGGTAGGTATTTTATTAACTTTTGAGTAAAGAACTATCAATTTTTATTCTCCCAGTTCAAAACCTGATTGTTTGAACAAAATATTTAGTGTTGTTACCTCCTTTAAAAATTCCATAAAGCTGTGTTGAGTACTGCATAATATCTCTACTTATATCACTCCTTATTTTACTGTAGGAGACTAAAAACTTAGCATACCTTACCATGTTTTCAATTTATAATGCAGACTTCTTGAATATTTTTTTGTTTGTTCGCTTTAGTAATTTAATAGTAAAAAATAAACCAAGATCCCTGTCAGGGCACGATTTTGAATTAGTGAGGTTCTCTTCTAAATTGCCCACTGTATTAATTAATCAAATGGGCAATTTGTATTTCCCCTTTTTCTTTGAGGTTTCTATGTTGCTGGTTTAGATAATTTTTTTTTTTAAAAAAGAGGCGTTTCTCCTTTGAATTTCCAGTACTGACTTTGGAGGCCATTCTTTTCAAAGGAACTACAGACCTGTGTTGTTCTTTTGTTTTTTTGGATGCTAATTTTGTTACTAGGAAGGTAGGTAGGAGGAAGATATCTCTAGCTTCCTGAAAATTTTGTCTCTGTTAATATGGGTTATATGGGACACCCAAAATCAGCAGTCACTCTTCAAAATTTTGGTAGTAGGTGTATTGTTTCCTTTGTTTGAAATGGCTGGCTACTTTTCTCTTTGGCTGATGGTGATGTGATGTTGAACTAGAACAATGGGTCCAAAGTAGTCTGTCCTCTAAGCTGCAGAGAAGCTCTAGACCAAATGCCTGTGTCTGGATACCAGCTCTTCTGATGCTCTAGAGCCATCTGAACTCATGAAACATTTGCATTTATCTTTGCTAAAAATTTACTTGCTTGCCCGTGGCCCATGCTGTTAATATCCAGCAAGACCTGGCTTACCAAGTCCTTTTGTTTCGCTGTGGCTGTAGGAATATAAATGAGAGCAGAAGTTTGTGTGACCCATGGAGATGCATGCTGCTTGGGTTTTAACTGAAATAAGGAAAGCATCTGAGACCAGTTCATTTTTGCTCCCAATACATGGCACTAGTCTGTGGGATTTGAAAACTAGCAAAATACCAACTGTGTGAGTTGCCTGACTGGGTTAACAGAGTTTGCTGTTAGCCTCAGTCATGCATTTTTAGTTGGTTTTATTTAATGTTACTTTAAAATCTTTTGCTAGTTTACTTATTCTGCTATTGATTTTACTGTGTAAATAATGGAATAATGTTAATCAAATTACACATATTTTATTTTCTGATCCAGAAAATAACCAATGAATGTGTGTTATTTAATATTTGAACAACAGAGTAATTTATTAGGCTGATATATTTGTGAACTGTTTTGATGTCTTCCCATGTTTTTTAAAATATAGAGCTGGAGGTTTTATTCTTTTATCCTGTCTTCATCTGTCACACAGTGTGCACTATATATGGGCCTTGATCACTCTCTGTATGAATACTAGTTGACCCTGTAAATGAACAGTTGCCATCGAATACTCCATCTGCAGGTTAGGTTTATTCTCTGATTCTGCCTCCTGTGGTACTGTAGATATCCAGAGCTGGCATTTTCTGTGATGGGTGCCGAAAGGATAGTGGAGCAAATTTCATAAGAAACGATCATGGTGGAGAGTCACAGGGGCATGCAGGGGCTCAGGAGACTTGTTGGGAAGAAGATTGTACCAGTTACAAAGGGCCTGCTGGGGAAGTACTTACAGCACTAGTTGAGGTAGGTACTATTAAGTTTGTGCTTTTGCAGAGCAGAGAGCAGCAGGAATAACTGGGTGGTACAGTGGTTAATTTTAGTACACAAAGTTGCCAGCTAATAGAAAATCTGAATCAGCTGGTCCCACCCTGCTGCTGATGGATGGCTGGAGATTAGGATCACTGAATTTAGGGTGTCTATTCTTGGCACTGATACAGGAAAATTTCTTTCTCTGTTGAGCAAGGAAGCTCCCCCCTCCTCACCTTCCCTGGGGAGGCATAAAATAATAATAATAATTTAAAAAATACATGTTACCTTCATGAGAAGTGAACTGTTCCTCCACAGAACACTGCTGGGGAAAATTAGCTTCATAGCTTCCTGAAAGGCTGGGAGAGAGGGAGGCAGGGGCATGCCATGTCCACCTTCCCGAGTTCAGTACAGGGTGGAAACATGCTCCCGTAACTGGGTTGTAGTGGAATTCAATACTACGTATTTGTAAAACGTTGCTGCTAATCTGATGTGGGCTCTCCCAAGCCCCCCCTACTTGCTGCTAAAATTAAAATAAATTCCCTGCAGTTTAACTACCAGTTTACCCAGGAGAAATCAAGCATTTATGGTTTGACTTTTTGTTCCTATTCTGATTAATTTCAGAGCACTGATGGAATAGTAAGAATTGTAAATTCATTAAGTTTCAGCATCGTAGTACTTTCCTTTTGTTCCCCTTGTGCATGGCCACCTCCTGGATTTTAAGGTGGTTTTTTTTTAATAAAAGAACACTTATTCTGAAAGATTTTTTGGCTCTCTAAGAGCAAGTGTGACATTTTTGCTGTTTCACATAGAAATCAAATCCGTGACCACTGTATTTTAAAAAAGTAAAAAAAAAAAAAATCATACTTAAATTAGCAAACAGGCTTGAACTACTACATTTTAGTGAAAAATCATTCCAAAGCTTCCTGATTTTTTTCTTATCTGCTGAAGTGATGGTAAATGTCCTACCAAAATTAAAGTACCCTTGCATTTCTTTGTACTGCTCACTGTTTCCTTTTGGTATCTTGCCTCTGTAATGTAATGCCAAGCCTGAGTGGAGCACTGGGAAAGAAAGCAAGCCTGACTACTGTTGTTCACCAGGATCTTTGAATTTACCTCTCTGCAGCATATCCTTGAACCTCTTTTTTTTCACCTCCTTGCTTATTTACCTACTGGTTTTTTTAATACCTTTTTTTGGTATGTATTACTGTAGTATCTGAGAAATTTGGCTTTTAAACATTTATCATCTGCCTTTTTGGTTAAGTTAGTGTTGTCTGATGTGCTGTATAGCACAGGAAACCTGCTTCTAACCATGCTGGGATTGCATCTTGGTCATGAAAAAGTTGCCTGGTTCAAACTGCAGTTATGATTTTTTATCTCATGTTTTTGAACTGTTGTAGAAGTGTGCAAATGCCCCTGTTTTGCTTTAGATCAGCTTTGTTTTGGGGTTAGAGTAAGTCTTTAGGGGGGTTAGTTTTAAGGAAAATAAAAATCTGCTGTTCCCTCAGAAGAGGGCACCAGCAAAGGTTTGTATTTGCTTAACTTGGTGATTTTTTAAATGATGTGAAATACTAGTCCAGTTTTCTCTTGCAGAGAAGACTCGAGAGAGGGAAGAAGTTCAGTGGAAGGAAGTTTCTGTCAAGAGCATTTTTCTGTCATAGTTATGTGGAGGCAGAGACTGTTGCCCTCTGGACACTTAATTTTTGTAAAACCTTGGCGGCCTGACAAATGTAATTTCAATACAAAAAAGAGCTAGGCTGGGAATAAGTGGCTTGTACTAATAAAAAGGTAAAAGCAAGGCTGAGAGTGCTGTTGTGAACACCAGTGTTGCTTTTAGGAGTGTGATGTGGGAATCCTGGTGAGAAAAGGGCAAATGAGATGCTCTGAAGAAAGTTTCTCCCTCTGAATTGGCATACAGTAGTGGCTGTGAATGTGGGTTTGCTAACTGTAGCAGGTCAGCAGCTGCTGGAGTCAGAGACAAGCAATTTGCAAAGATAAACAGCAACTGTTGTCCTTGGTCTTGTGGTTCTGGAGACAGTCTGCTCACCAGTCAGCTCTTCGCAGTTCTGTGGGCAAAGACACTTGTATTAATCCTAATGCCATCTCTGAAATATCTTCCTCGCTGAATTTTACCTCTGTGCAGCATTGCAGATTAATTCTAGTCTGACTCATGAAGCAGTTACTCAGTTCCTGGGATAAATCCTTTATATTTGTCATGTTACTTGCTCTTTTACTTACATGGACATAGAGGTCGAGTGCAGAAGAGACTCAACTGAAAGGTGAACCGTAGAAATGCATCATGCTTTCCTGCATGACTCAGATATTCTGCCTGTTTTGAAAGTGTTTGCAGAAGCAGGATTTATCTTAGGATGGTTGCCATAGGGTCCTATTGTCGAGGATGCTCGTAAATCAGTAGCTCTGTGGCAGAAACAAAAGGAGAAGGAAAACTCTCTGCCTTGCTTGGAATAATGCAAGCTGCGCCTTCTGCACTTTCAAGCTTGTATAGTGAAAAATATGTGCATGTTTTAGCTGCAATTGTTTCCTATTTTAAGCATAGCAGAATGTTTTCCTACGAGAATGGGTTTGTCCTTACTACAGATGCTTTCTCTGTGTTCCTCTGACATTAAGAAGAATTAATTCTCTCTATGTATTTCAAAGTTTTAAATGTATTTTTCTCATTATTTGCCTTGCTCTTAGGCTTTACTTATTTGATAGTAGTAATGTTGCACTTGTTTCTTCAGCAGTTGCTTTCATGTGTCACAGCCATGGGATGTCCTAGTTTTATTCATAGCTATTCTGTTTCCAAGTTTTGGGGGTTGCTGGACAGTGAGGATTTTTTATTAAACTCGTTCTCATGGGGACTGAGGCTATCATGTAGCTAGCATGCTTTGTTTCTGGAGGATGGAGGAATCACTTATTGCTTAATAACAACATGTTGCTAATTGTTTGAATATTGGTGTGATCTAAGTGTCCCCAAGGAGAAAAGTATTGTTGCAGGAGCAAGATGTGGAAGCAGGGTAAGTTATCAAGATTTTTATCAGATCATCTCTTCTGAAGCCTGAATAGAGAAGAAAAAGCTTATCTTTCAACATCTCTTAAAAGTGTTGGGTTTTTTTCTTCTTACAGGATGGTAAGAGCTGTGTCAGCGAGTGTTACCTGAGTGGTCAAATGGAAGGTCTTTGTCACCATTGCTTAACAGATATATCTGGCCTTTCAGAAGAAGGATAAGAGTGTGGAGATGAGTACTAGTAAGCAACTGCAGGAAGTTTGAGAAAATAGTATTTAAATTTATTGACGACCAGCAATGACCCAGACTATCCTTTAGGGAGCTAGACATTTTGAAAAGCAGCGATTGTGAAAACAGCTTTTTTTTTAACAGTTATTGGCCATATTTTGTCTTTTAATTCCTTATGGCTTTTTATGAGTGAAAACACCAACACTTAGTTTACAGAGTATGTGTTAAATTGATAGTAGCTCAGCCATGCACTTGACCAAACTGCCATAGGAGGGTACAAAGGAGGAAAAATTAACTCGTGCATGAGTGAACAGGAACATCCAATGTGGTTCACTTATGGGATGAGACCAGACTTTTGGGGAGGCAGTAAGTTAATATGGGAGTGCCAGAGTATTCCTGTCTGGAAAGATTCCCAAGTAGTGGTTCATGTGTAAGCAACACTGGTATTTTTTCACTGAATCCTTTCCAAGTATCTTATCAGTAGTACCAGAATTTTTCACCGTTGTTGCACGGGCACTGTATTTAAAGTATTTGCCACAGAAATGCTGTTCCTTGAATTTTCTGTTGTATGGTTGCAGTGCCACTAGGAATGAAGAGACACAAATTTTACCTGCTCAGGTAGTTAGATTCTTCCATCTAGGTTATTTCTAGATGAAGAATGTTTCATTGGTTCACTAGGGCTCATGTTTCATCTGCTATTTTCTTATAGTGGCACTGTAGTTCCAGCAAGGTAGCAAATAAAACACTGCATCAGGCAATTATGCTTTCTGGGTGACTGAAATGATGTGCAGACTAATACAGGCACAAAGTGACAAGGCCAAACTGTACAGTGAAAACTGAGTGCTGCCTGCAGGCACAGGCAGTGACCTGGGCTGTCAGCCGAATGTTCTGTGACTGTAGCTGAGAGAAGTGGTGGATGTCACTCCATCTACTGTAAACATGCAGACGCCACAATTAATATTTTCCCTGCTTTGAAGTCTGAACATGAGTTTGTTTGGTTCTGCTTGGCTGCTGATGGTATGCTAAATACAGTAATAATACAGAAATGAAGGCAATCAGGTGAATAAAAGTGCATAGCACATTCACTAGTTAAAATGCACTGTAAAATAGGAATATAAAAGATGCGTTTATTTATTAGCTCTTGTTTAGTTTTTGAGTAAAAGGGTTTGAGGAGTTTAGTGGGGGATGAGGGAAGGGAGGGTTGTATGCTCATTAAACAGAAATACAATTTCTGCTAAACAGTACTGAGAAAAGGATGATGATGTTTACTAATTGACACAACATACAGATTAACACAGTAGAATAGATTTGTCATAGAAGTGTACCAGCGAAGTCATAGAATCTGCTTGCTTACTCATATGAAAAGATTGGTATTTTGTTCACTCACGGACAAAAGAATGGCTTGCTTCACATGACTGGGTAGTAGAATTTTGCAAGGTTTAAGTAACACCTATGGTTATTATTTATATTATTAAATTTAAAATGCAGACATGCTTTTCGGTCTTACAAGTGTATGGACAGCTGGTCTTGATTTTTCTGAGGTTGTGTAAGAGTCACCTGTGGGGGAATCGGTTTGTCAGCAAGGCAACCAGTGCACCATTTTATTTATTGGATACAAAAATAAATTAAGAATGTTACTTAGGTTGCAGAATCAAGCACTTGAAAGTTAGGAAATACCAGATTTACAGTTGCCTACGCAACATTAATTCTGTTCCCCTGTGCCTCTACCTTGTGCACTTAATAAGGCAGGGTTCCTGTGAAATTTTTTTGGATGTGGTCATGTAAAGACTATATCATGGGGCATATCAAAAAGGGACAGAAATAAGGTTGTATGGACATCTGGCATTTCTTAACTTCTTAAATGCCCAATTCTGCAACTTAAATAACGTAGGTTTTATATAAATGTAATTTCCTAGGCATTTTTAAAGTAAAAAGGTAAACTAAAACTACACCTATGTATTATTGAACTGTAACCATCCCTCTACTGTACACTTTCACTAGAATTGGGGTTAACAAATATTCAGCAGTGTAGTGCAGACTTGTACTGCTTGATACCACAAACCTTGTTAACCAAATGGCAGAAGGAAACTGTTACCCAGGAAAAATAGTGGACTGTTGGGCTTTGGGAAGAGGATCCACGCACTGGAGTTGGGGATCATTACGGGAGGGGACAGACTTGAGATGTTTGTATGTCCATATGGTGCCTTCAGAAGGGGATGCAAGTCGGTGTCAAGAATGAGCTCTCTCCTCTTCTTCAGGATCAGTGGCTTCAGGCAGCTCTTTGCAGGCCTGTCCTTGTTGCCTGCTTAATTTCCAGTGAAGATTTTGTAAGCCTGTTACTAGTTCCTCTCTGCCCCCCCCCCAAGCCATTTGTAGGCAGTTTCTTTTAGAAAAAAATTAACTTGTTGTCAGTGTACTGGACCTACTGCTATGTGTCAGGTCTATACACTGTTTCAAATGAAACTTGCCAAGTCTTGCTGATGTTTCCTTTTGGGTGTTTAAGATCTCAGAACCTGAGATAGCCGCAGTCAAAATACTTTAAAATAGGTGAAGAAAGTGCCCAAGTGTTCTTAAGTCAGGGGATACCGCCAGAGTCATCCTGCCTGCTCAGAACCACAGCCTGGAAGGAGCCCTCTTCAGCTTGGCCATCTTCTCCGTGTCCTTCTTACAAGGCCAGGTCTGAGGCTTCTGCATCTACAGACCTTCTACTCTACAGAACAGCTTCTTTCTTTGTTTGTGCTTGGATAGTAAGCATTATAGTGTTTTTAATCTTTATATCATTTCAAGCAGGGGCTGGCTGCTTTGGAGGTGGAGGTTCTGAGCAGTATGGTATGTAGTAACAGCCTGTAGCCTCCCCTCTTCCCTCTGTTGATGTTGCTTTTCTTACATAAAGGGAACACAGCATAGATTGATGTAAAGATTAATAAAATCATGGCCTCAACCAGTTCCTTCTCATTTGGTAAAATGAATGTGTTCTTAACTAGGCTGTGCTGGGAATTTTGAGCCTGTGTTTTTGCAGGATTCATCCCTTCTAAACTTGAAAGAGAGGTAAAGAAAACTTGCTCTATAAAGGCGCATAATGAAGTTAGTGCCCTGATTGTACCCTGTGCATGCCTGGAGAATGCCAATTGGTATGTATAGAGCTTTTAAAATCTAAACTGGTTTGGTTATGCAGGTCTTGCTTATTGTCCTGACTCAATACTTCAATACTACAGACTCTTTCTGCTACTGTACTGGTTTTAACCAGGATGTAGTCATGGCAAAATGTTCAGCAAAGAGGGAACGTTTATGGCTGCTTGTTAGATATTCTCAAACGCAATTGTCCTTTTACTGAGAAAGGAAGAGAAGGGCAGAGAAAGGGAGATGTTTCTTGGATACAAGAAACGTAGGCTGGGGAGAGATGGGACAAGCATCTGAAAACCAGTTAGTGGATATTATGGCTTCATGCTATATTAAAACAGCAGTAATGAGACATGAAGTACTGAAGGAGATGAACTTTTCATCTCTATTCCTTCCTTCTGGATGGATGTTCAAAGGCAGAAGCTTAGTTTGTTTGCTTGGCGGGTGGTGAGAAAGAAGGTCTTGAGAGCCCAGCACACAACTGAAAGCTTCTAGTGCTGGAGGGAATTGCAGGAAGAAAAGCCTTTAATACTTTTATGCTGATGTAAGCTCTTAAGGAAACAGTGTGGCTGACCAAATAATTCGTTATTTGTACCAAGTTGTTCATCTAGTTCTTCGTAACAAACTATAAGCTAGAACAGTCTTCAGAGAATCAGAAACCTTCAAACACAATTGTCAGTGAGATCCTCTCAGTTCCTTTCTTCACTCTTTTTGCAGTCTCATGTACCATCATTTTTCTCAGTGCATGAAACCATGTTATAAAAAAGAACGGGAATTTGTAGCCTCCAAAATATTCCCATTTCTGACACAGAAATGGGAAGTGCTTGAAACCTTTTTCTAGAAATGAGCTGTCACTGATCATGATGATGTCATCTCAAGTGTACTTTTTTTAAAGTACAAACAATTAAAGTAATACAAATACTTTGTACTTTCAGTGTTAGTCATAGGTTCTTTCTGTTCTTTTTCCCCTCCTGCTGTTTTCTGCTTTGGTTTCAGTGGGCCATTTATCAGTTTGCTGAGAAAAATCCTCAGGCTTCTTCTTATCCTTTTTTAAAAAAAATTGGTTTATTTCTATTTAAAACCATATATATTAGATTAAATCAGAAAAAGTTATTCTTTTTTTCCTCTGTGTCTCTTTCTAGTATTTAATATTCAGTGCTTTTACTTTCTGCATCTCAAGCCTTTTCTTACTTCTCATTCTGGCACTGCTTTGTTTCTTCTTGTGTGTTTCTGTTCTGATCTGCCCCCTGTCCTTTTTTTTTTTTTTCTACAGATATGTTAAGACACAGAGTTATTTGCTCCCAAAATGTGTGCGATGGATTGTTTGAGAGGGTGTTCAGATGACAGTAATTTCTAAGTTATCTCAAAAATGAAGGTGGTTTAACAGGCTGGACAGTATAGCTTGCTATCCCTGCTCAAAAAGAATTGCAGAGTTATTTTTTCCTCGGAATTATATTATGGTTTGCACTGAATGCCAACACATGTAACATTAATTGTGGTTTTGCTAACAATATACAGTAGTGTTAGTACTACTTAGATGGGGAGTGCGAGGTGATTTATTTTTTTCTGTGAACTTCTTGGTATTAGCAAAAGTGTTATGTGCTAGAGATGCACATACTTCACCTATGGTTATAAAGTGCTGTTTACTTTTTTCCTGCAAACACAAAAGCCAAGTGGGAAGGGATATTTCATAAACTCAGTGCTATCGTGTCCTCTGGTCTAAGCCATAAAACAAGAGTAACAGAGACATTCCCTTTGAACTTGAAATCCCTTTCTAAGCTGCTGATCTAACCTAAGTGAGAGGGGGAGACTATACCAGCCAGAATTTTTTTTTCTCTGGGTATTTCTCCCCCCCCACCTCTTTTCTTTTTTTAAAGTCCATGAGTGAGTTTGATGCTGCACCTCTGCCCATAAATTTAAAAAAATATTATCGTAATGTAGGTCAGTGAACTGAAACGCCACTGTACACCATGGGGGATTAAAGTCAGAGAGGCAGCCCTCTCCCACTCCTACTAGGTCATATGACAATATAAACAAGAAATGCAAGGAGCCTTCAGCTTTTTCTTGCCCTAATCCTTTGTTTATGCAGCACTTAAACTGACTTTTGGGGTCGTCTCTGTCTGGCATTAAAGCCCTAAAGCTTTTTGAAGTTTCCCTGAAGTTAATAAAATTAGTCTGCCCTCACTGCTAGGCCCCTTGCTGCTGCTTCAGAGCAGACTGCGTATCCCTTACTGTCTATCCCTCACTGTCTTTGCGGCATTTGGCTATTTAAGTTAATAATATTTTATAACAAAAAAAGAGTGTGTGAGAGAAAAGCAGAAAGATCTCCCAAAAGGCTGTTCAGCTAATAGGCAAAGTGATTGCCATTGTAGATGTTCTGGGAACTCAAAGGGGATTAGCTTAAAATCCAGCGATTGGAGGTAAATTGCTGGTAAAGTAATTGGAAGTGTTGAGTTTCAGTTGGAGAGAACAACATGCATTTCTGTGCCTTTATACAAAACATGACTAAAACAAAAATTTAATTTTTCTATTTTTCTAACATGCTCTTAAAGTTGAGAAAATGAGGTTTCCGATGTAGCAATTCTCTCCACCCATTTATTTTACTGCGAAGACCAATGCGTTATCATAGTTCTTGTTACATCAGGCATTCTCTTATTGTTTAGTCTTCTTCAAGAGTAAACTGGTGATAGGCTAACTGGGGGGGTTGGACAACACAGCATGGGATGTATGGTATTTAGTGTATGAGACTGAGACTTTGGGACATAAAGGTTTTATTCCAAACAGTCATTCAGGCTGGTCACTTACTGTCTCAGCATTGCTAAAGTGCTTGTTTTTCTATTGGCCTATAGAGATGCCCAAGGAATAATGGTGAAATGGACAGAACATACCAATCAGCTAAAGGAGGGATTTTAACAACTTGACCATTGGAGTGAAAGGAATAGTACAGCTGGAGCCCTCAGTTTCTTTCCTAAACTGTGTGTACAAGAGCAAGACCCTAAAAAGCACATATACTTGTAAAAGATGAGGTGTTTTAAAATTGTATATCACTTGTTCACAGAAATCATTCTGAGTTTTTTTTTTTCTGACAGCCTTGACAGGGAGGCTCTAAATTGAACCGTTAGGCTACTACGACTGCTTACCTTGTAATTCTATTTTTAATTAAGTGAAAGATAACTTTGAAGTGCTCTTTGAAAAATAAAATCTGTATGTTGTCTTTAAAGTTGACTTCCTGTGCCATTTTGGGGGGGATAACTGCAAAATAATAGATATATGGAAGATCCTCGATGGAGTGTAAGAGACTGTCTATTTCCAACACGGGCAAGAAGCACGTAGGCAGTGGTGCAGGACAGGGATGTTCAGTTTTGAAATTCTTGTTTTATTCCTAAAAGATTTATAGGAAGAACTAATATTTTTATTTCACCAGCTAATGCAACTGGAAAAATGAAGAAGGTTTTGAGAATGTAAGTGCTTCTTCCAGGTTGGAATTAACAGGTTCTTTTTCTGCTAGCCTTCTATTTCAGACCCGAAGGCAGGCAAGTGTGCCTGAAAGCTTATTGCCCCCCTCTCCCACCACCTATTATCAATAGCTCTAGTAAAAGACATTATTCAGTTTTAAATTTAAGCCAGAGGTTGCCAAGCAGTGATACTACCACTAATGGTTCACAAGCTATTTTGAAGCAGTGCTTGTTGAGGGAGTGGGAGAGGACAGACACAGCAAAAAAAACCCAGAAATGTGACCTTTTGGGAAAAGATGAGGAGTGGATGTTCAGGCAGCAAATGTTATTGAGACATCTGAGTGCTTCTGCCTACAGCCTTGATTCCACACCCAGCTGGGAGCAGAGCTGACTGTACTGTTAACATCTCCATGTGAAAGAAGGAAGAAGGGCTGTAGGCATTTCTCATCTTGCATGGGCATCATGTGGTCTGGGATAGGGTGAGGTCCTGCCAGTGCTCTCTAATACTGCACAGCCCTTTCAACGCTGTTTATAGCTGAGCAAGTAAACCCTATTTAAAATAAAACAAAAACTAAATTTCTGATGCTAGATTTACTGCCATACAGAGGGTGGTGCTAAAATAGAGGCATACATATGTAACAAAATAATATACAACAATGCTAGGGATTTGAGTCTGTATATGCACTACTGTTTATGGAGGAGGCTTCAGGGAAGGAGAGTAGCTTAATAAACCAGTAATACTTTGAGTCATCATTTAAACTGAATAAAGGGGAGTGTTCAAAATCGATTATAATTCCTTACTGTTCTAAGTCACTTTGGTCTTTGAAACTCTTAGGTTTATCTAAAAATTGCTCTTTAGATATGAAGAAGAGCTGCAACTTTTGCCACAAAAAACCCAACCAAACAAAAGAAATCTTGAAAAGATTTAAGTAATATCCCCTTATTTCTTCTGATAAATAAATAAACGTTCTTGCCGTGGCTACGAGGTAGAGTAACTCCAGGCATTAGGTATACAAGGATATTCACACCTACAGGATTAGGCTCACTTGACTGCACCTTATACTTTGTAATGCCTAAGGGAGGGTTGTTTATCTTGCCTTACCCACCAACCTTGCTGCCTCTTGTTCCTGATAGCTTAATTAAGAATTCAACTTGGAATGGTTCTTCCCACTGGGTTACAAACCTTGAAATTAAAATTGGATACATTGGTCATAAGGCTTTTAGTTTAACAAATTAGTGTGTGTGTAAAGGTGAATATTTAAAAGGCTCTCTTTAGAAACTCTGAGTAAGTCTGTCATTTCTTTGGAAGTGTAGCTGTTGGAGTGCAGGTCTGGAGCTAAGAGACAGAGAATGTTTACATAGGTGATAATGTACTAGCTAAGTAGGATAAGTAATGGAATAAACTTTTTGTGAACATAGGTACTTAAGTGACTTTCATGGAAAGGTTTCAAAGCGTAAAAGATATTTTAACTGATCTTTACAGAATGTTCTGATGCAGGTTTTATTTCTCCTATGTTATAAGAAAGGAGCTGAAAGCAGAAATGTATTAATTCACAAAGTCTTTTATGGTTTTAGGCAAAAGTTGCCTTAATGGCTCACCTAGAGTTTTGTTCATCTGGGGGTAAATGGTTTTCCAAGGGCAGGGTGGTAGAAGTCACCAAACTTAGTGTATATCATAGGCATAATTTTTCTTGTCACTTTGGATTGTAGGTTCATGAAGCCCTATTTGTTTTGCAGGTGATGGATGATTACAGTGTGATTGGTCGTTCGTTGTTTAAAAAGGAAACAAACATACAGATTTTCGTGGGTTTAAAAGTCAAACTATCTACAGGAGAAGATGGAATAATAGATGGTGGTTTTGGACAAAGTGGCAAATTTAAAATCCGAATTCCAGGTAGGTGCTTATGAGCTAACAAATACTAATCTATGTCAAATGTAGAGAATCTTTCCATAATGCAAGTCTGAATGTTACCAACAGTCTCCTTAAGTTTTGAAATCAACTTATACCCTGTTGGACCACTGATGATTTGGTGGATTGTATCTCTTCTGATTAAATGATGGTGGCTCTGACTAACATTGTGAGACTGAATGGCCTGAAGGCACGTCTCCTGTGTCATCAAACTCAGGTCTTAAAATGACTTCTTATTAAGTGTCAGTAACGTAGAAATCATGCTCTGCCCAGAAAGGTTTGTGGAAATCTTTCCTCTCATAATATATGTGTGATTTGCACCAGAACGCTTCTGAACAAACAAAGGACAGCAAACCTGCAACCATTTTTACCTGTAGCTACTTACTAAATATAGTATAGTGGGTACAAATTCCTTAACATGCAGAACAGAGCCAATTTACTACCTAACTTGTCTTCAAGCAAAACCTGCTTGATAAATGAGTGTTTGAGAGGGGTTTTTTTATTGCTTGTGTCTCCTGGTTTTATGATATTGTATATTATTGTATTTTTCATCCTTGGTGAATTACAGCAAGGATTTATGCCTCCTTAGGTTAGAGCTTGGGGAACGATTGGTGCTAGAGTTTGTGTTATTACTGGGTTTTTTTCTCCTTCTTTTAAGGTAGGAAAGTTGTTCTGAGCCTTTTCAAAAGGCAGTAATAGGTGCTGTATTTAACTCAGATTGTGGGATAAGATTTTAATGATACTAGAAGTACTTTTGTATTTCTGTAGTGTCTTCAGCCCATTTGTTACTAGCTAATCCTCCACCCTCTTTAGGGAGATGAATGAGATTTACTTCTGTTCTACAAGTGGAGAAAAGAAATCATGATGTTCTATGACAGCAAACAGTCACATAGTGATTGATCTACAGAGAAAACTGAAGTTTCTGGATTTTTTGCTGAAGATGAACTTTTTTTCCCATTTAACTTAAGGCTTGATGTGACTGCACTGATTTTGACCCTCAGCAAATTTTCTTTTTTCTTCCTATCACAAGATAAGAATTTCTGACTGGACAAAAACCTTATGTATTCCAGCCTAGCTGTAATTCCAGTTTCATCACCAAATGCTAGTTTGAAAATAGGTCTGAGAGCCTAATTAGCAAGCACAGTGCATATTTAAAGAAAGAAGTTGCACCAGATTTATTTGGTTTGCATTTTCTAGTATAGAAAAGCTTTTAAGCGTTCACTGAGATAGGTACCTTTAGGTAGGTGGTGAAATGATGTGTAAGTGACCTTAACGCTGAAAAGGGTTCAAGCTGAAAATCAAGATGATATCTTGCTTAAAAATGTAGTGTTCTTACTAGCTTTTCTCTCCCAGAGGCAAAAGTATGATGAAAGAGAAGTACAGGAAGATGGCATTTATGTTGCCATTTCCACGTTTTGGATGGAGGAAATGATTCTTCACGGGAGAAGCATAATAAGGAGTCTTTGTCACCATTGTGGATGTAAGCAGGAACTATAATTGTGAACCAGCAGTCACATTAAGGAAATCATAAACAGATTTAGAAAATTGCTTTTTGCTCTGTAGATTGAGTTAGTGGGAAGAGATGATACCTTTCACCAAGGTGTTCATTATCTTATCTTGGTTATATTCTTCTGATGTTTAACAGCAGACTATGAAACAGAGGACCCTTTATAGTTTGTTCTTTCAATGAGAAGAATACATAGCAGAATACTAGAATTTAATACCTCTCTAAGATAGGCAGAATAATACAACTTAGTTTGCTTTAGTCTGGGTCAAACTTGGGCACTATTGTTGTCTGGAAAGAAGAGGCAATAAGCTAAAATAGCTCAAGCTGAGAGTATCAAACAACATGTAGTTAGCAGGGGAAAGAACCACAGAATTTTGAAGGCCCTAAAAACCTGTGTCTTTAAGAGTTGCAGAGATTTGTGTGTAGGGGGAGGGCTATTGCTGTGATGCTGTTTAAGTCAACTGCAGTTCACATTCCTTTGTTAGGTCAGTGTTGCTTTTTTAATGTGTCTACATCCTGTTTGTGGGTGTTTAGGTTTTTTTTTGGGGGGGGGGGGTTAGTAATTTAACTGACCAGACTCTTCTCTCCCTTCCCCCCTATTCTTCAGCATTGCCTCGCCTTGTGTAGCCTCTCTTACACATTTCTTTTGCGAAGAGCTCTTTTTAATTTTTCTGAAGCTATTTCCCTGTGATTCCTTGAAAAAAGTATCGGGGAGTGGGAGGGAAGGGAAGGAAATCTGCAAGTTGAAACCTGCCTTGGACTGCCTTAGCCTGGCAGCCAGTCAGTCCTCTTGTACGTAAAACCAGTCTTAACCTCTGGAATTGAATAGCTTGTCCGGGTAGTTAATGCGATGATAGCTGAGGGCTGGTTTTAGAAACAAACCTCTACACAGCAATAAAAATCAGGTAGATGTATTGGAGATGTGTGTCCTCACTACTTAAGGTAGTAGCACACCATGGCACATTGTAGGTATTACATGATGCCTCTGGTGCCAACAGCCTCCGGCACTGTGCCCACTCACGCGACCAAGTGTTGGGCTCCCCAAGTGTTGTTCCATAGTCACTTGGAAATGGCTTGTGTTTGCCTATAGATCAGTGCCTGGGAATGTTGTCTTGCGTTGTCTGTGGGCTGAAACTTGGCAGACCTTGCGACTGGGAATGGCAGAACATGGATCTGTTTCTTATTCTGGCACTGCTTGTGTGCAGCAATAAGTCAGATTCTTTGCTCTGCTCTTCTGCTCTGTGAAATGGGGATAATTACTATCCATTCTGGAAAAAAAAAATGAAATCTCTGATTTAGATTTATTCCAGGCTTGGAGCATTAATATTTCATGAAAAGGCTTAATTATCTTTCTTTAGAGTACAAAAAGCACATCTAGAATACAGCATGCAGTTGGAAGTTCCTCAGTCACTGAAAGATGTCAGCAGTTTGGAAGAAATTCAGGGAAGAGGAGCAAGAATGCTGGAGAGGCTGAAGGGATTGATTTATGAGAGAAAGAAGATGAAAAGAAATGCATGAAACTTGGCTAAATGATGTCTAAGTGGGAGATATTATTATCTGCAAGTCGTTGAAGAACATAATGGAGAAGAATCCCTTAGGGTGGTCCAGGGAGGTAGAAGTAAAGCTAATGACCTGAAATAAAGCAAAGTATAACTTGACTATTGAGAGATGCTATTTAGTGGAGATTGCTTGTGCTGCCAGATCACTTTTGCAGAGGAGGAAGATGTAGTTTCATTTTGAGAGTACAGGTGTAGTTTGCCAGGATGTTTGCTAGTGCCTCTGTCAGGGTAAAACGGACAGGCAGCAGGGTGGTGGAAAGTAGAAAGAATGTATTTTTCATCTTGTTTCTGGTTTTGTGTTCAGGCACGATTTTATTGCTTGAATGACAAGGTATAATCTACTTTCTAGACTGGTTGCAGAAGAATCTAGGGTTTTTTTTAAAAAAAAAAAAGTTGTTTCTGGCACATCTGCTATTCTGTAGGGCTGGGTTGTGGACCTGTTTGTGTCTTAACTGAGGAAAAAGTTTCAAGGCGTGTTAATTGAATGGATGATGCTTGCTTTCCAGACTGGTTGTATGATCAAATACATAAAAATAATAAAAATACATAAAATACATAAAAATACATAAAAAGGGGGACATAATCTCTAAACTCTCTTGTGAGTTTTGCTTAGTTTGACAAGCTGCTTAAAAAACAAACAGGATTTGAAAGGCAATTTAAACTACAGTGCTTTGTAAGTTATGCTAGAGTGTGTGTATGAGGGAATGAGCTACTGATGAAGTGCTTCTCGCTGAGGTGGGTGATATGTGGCAGCTGTTTTAGTTGTAAATGGGAACGCTGCATTATATAGTTAAGGTAAATAAGAGAAAAGTATTGTTTACCTCTGAAATCAGGAACAAGTTTGGGGAGGCAGGAACTGTAAGTGTCTTATTCTAAAGAAGACAAAAGCTAACAATGACAGTCTTTTGAAAAATGCTTATTTCAACATATGTTGCACCTAGGCATGTTATGCCAGTTGATAAGAATTTCAGAGGAAGGTTCAGTGAATCGTTTGAATAACTTAGTGCTAATTGTGGATTTTGTTTAACTGTCACCCAAGAATTGACCCTGTAAAACTCTGCTTGGCTTGCAAAATCATGATCTGTTGACATGTCTTATGACATCTTTTAAAAGATTGGCTCTAGATATGCCCATTTCATTGGTTTTGGCATGTTGCAGTTGTCTTGTGCTTGATTACTGTAAAATGTAGCAACTTTTTAAATCTAATTGTAACATACATGATCTCAGGCATAGTTCACTTTCCTTTCTGTCTCTGCATTTACTGTCTAGTTGCTAGTAAAGTGTTCATCCTTTCTAAGGCACTGCAGTGTGTTTGACTGCAATTCTTTTTTTTCCTCTTTTTGACTTGATACAGTAAAAAATTGCTATACACGAGATGGGTTAAAAGCTACCTTATTTCTTAATGCGAAAGAAGCAGTGCATATCTAACGCTTGTAACAGCTGAACACGCTTCTGAATTGAGCAAATTTAAATGTAATAAAAGGCACACTTTTCATAAGAGATACAAATGAGAATATTGGAATACAAGGTTTTTTACTTTTCTGTTCTTTTTACCTGGACAAGATAACAGTAGTTTTAAGTTTCTTACAACTAGTGAAGACTAACTTGTTTGTGACCTTGTCTTTTGTTGCCAGTAACTTTTTGCCTTGCATTTATATAAGTGTTTATTGCATATGAGAGACAAAGTCTGTTTTCACTGTTTCCTCTGCTTGTCATGCTAGAGGGGTTGAATGTGCCATAAAAGTCTGTTCTGAAGTAATAGCATGGTTGTGTTCCCTAGTTCAGAGGACACAGTGCCTCTGGGATACTACAGTGTTGGTGTAAGATGACATAAAGTGGTAAGAATTAACCAATATGCCTTATTCTTGAGAATCCCTTGTATTCTTATGTGTGTAAATTAAGGGTAGAAATGCTGAGTGTGTATTTCCCCCATAGCATATTGTGGAAATGGTGTGTCTTTTGTTGTTGTTAGATTTTGCCACATACTTTTTTCATTGGATGGGATCACACAGTGGCTTGCAAAGTGGTTAATGACAGTGGGAAATCTTTGTTGTAAGAGCTGTCAGTGAACAGCACTACTCTGCATAATTTCAATTCCAGTTAAAAACTGTGGGTTTAAAAGTGGGATTCAAACCAGCTATTTTTTAGCACTCCACTCAAGCAAGGAAGTTGAATAGAGGTTAAATAATATGAGGGAATTTAGAGTTATGCAGAGTTGGACAAATGCAACAGTAAAATAATGTCACATTGTTTTCTATAACTTCCGCCTTCAGAAATATCTTAATTGTGTTCTTTTTTGATTTTTTTTTTTTAATTATTCAAGGGGTATGTCACTTCAGGTAGCTCTCAACACACCAACATAGCTGGCATTTGTGGAATATTAGTTACAGGGGTTTTTAAACAACTGTAGGAGACAAGCTTTAACTATTTGACTGTAGATAAATGTCATATTCCTAACTTTGTAATTTGGAGGGCAGTCCTTACTGACATCAGCAGGAATGGGGCAGGCTAAACCTTTTCATTGCACTGAGAATTAAACATCCTGTCACTAAGGAGCATACTTTTTTGTGGGAGATCTTGACATTTGGAATTCTTTGCTTGTGTTGCATTAAAATAGGATAATCTTCCAATAGGCCAAATGAAATTTAGGCACATTTAATGTCCATGTTTGCCCAGCCTGGCTCCTCTTCTAATAAAAGAAAATAAAAAATTGTTGGCTGCAAGGGTCTGGTGGGTTGCCATCCCTGTCAGTATCAGGTGAGGCTGAGCAGGATTTCAGTCAAGAGGAAAAACAAAAGCCCAAGGGCAAAGAAATCTGTATAGCTGTGTTTTATTTAAAAGCTGGAGATTAGCTCTGCTTGTTCTTTCACAGTGTCTCTTCTCCTACCCTCTAAAACAAACAAAACCTAAAATCCTTAAGGGGTACTTCAAGCATAAATCTCCTTTCCTTTTTGTGAAAGTTGGCTAGTGTAGTATGGGCAGAGGCTGGGAGAGGATTGTTGCCAGGGAAGCATCACTTCCCTGTACGATCCCCTCTTGAGCGGATTAAACTGTAGTGATGTGAAAGTCCTGGTGACCACATAGGAACTAGGAGTTTGTACTGCATTTATACAAAAAGGTTGGCCTGAAGGAGTCAAGCCTACCTTTTAAGTGGTGATGTTCTATAAGCCTATATTGACCTTTGGAACCGGATATCCAGATTTATTGACCTTAGAGTGTTCTTTTTGTGGAATCAAGGTCAAGATTTGTGCGCATTCCTTCTGAATGAAAACAGAAGTCATCAGGGAAGTGTTTAACTTATTAGCACACTGTCTCATTCATGTTAGTACCAGTAGATCCTGGTCTTGACTGTAACAACAGAATTGCAGGACTAACTCTCTAAACTTAAGAGCTTTGAAGGGTGATGTATTGATTGTAAGATTGGTTTCAGAGGCAGCTGGTCATTGCACACTAGAGTAGATGCTGTGCCCAGGGGAGGTTGATTCTTCTTTGGATTTCAAGTTGCCGTTGGAGCATGTGTTCAGCAGGTTGCTCTTCTGGGATCAAGCAGACTGGATTGTGGAATTATCAGGCGTCAGGTGATGTAGCAGCATTTGAGTGTTTCTGTGGAAGAAAAAGGTTCAGCTCCTGTGCAAGCCTTTGTGTTGGGTACAGATTAGGCTACACAGTAGTCTTCTGGGTAATTGAAAAGAATAAGATGGAGCTTTTTTTTTCCCCCTCTCCCATACCCTTTTTATTTCTGTGCAAGAGGAGCTTCAGGAAGGTGTCATTAATGCAATGGAAGGACAATTGGTCTCTACACCATGCGACAAACTCTCGGTGTTTCTTCCCTACTCATCACATACACCAATGACAATCACATTCCCCTTGAAGGTAGGGCTATGGGTGGTCTTCAGGAAAAAGTCATATTTTTCTCTGACAGATTTGTTCAATGCTGATAAAGAGCAATGTGTACTGAACCCTTTTCCCTACCCTGAATAGCAAAGCACCTTATACTTGCACTGGTGTGAGCTTAGCCTCAAAGCAAACCCAGCTTTAACTCTGGGCTTCGCTGGCTTTTGTGTTCGTGCTTAGGCTATTATTTCTATTACTTCTACTCTGCAGAGCATGGTTTTGTGAGCTTTTTGTTTGTATTTTGAAAGCAGTAAAGTAGGCGCTGCCTCAATCTGAGAAAAATTACTTTGAAAAGACAAGAGTATTAAGGTGGTGAAGGTAAGTATTTAAAACTTCAGAACATAAAAAAAGAATATCTTGATTAGCTCTCCATTGAGAGATGCATTCTGATACCAGGTCCAATTATGTGATTGCATTCCCCACACTGACACAAACAAGGAAAACATTGCTTGGTTTGGGTGATGCTTTGTAATTGACCTATTATCCCATACTATTTTTTCTCCTCAGTGAGTAATCAACTCCTTTATTTTTTTGCATTTCACTGGAGTCCTGCTGTAAATATGAAATTAATTGTTTGTGCAATTTAAGGAAAAAAATCCTATTAAGAAAGGAAAAATAATTCCAGCAGATGGGATTTGTTTGGCCATAGCATGGGTATCTACTTCTACAGAATCTCTACCACTTGGGAGAGGAAAAAAAAACCAAAAAACAAAAACCCAACCAACCCCACAACGAAAAAAAAAACCCCACCTGGCAATCACTTAAATTTTCTTCTCTTAATATTAGCTTCCAATCTCCATTGAGCCCCCTTTCGCTTTGACTAGTTTCTGCTAATGCTTTTACCTTTCTCGTGTTCGCTTCTGTTCTTTATTCCAGTCTGCTACTTCTGTTGTCCCCCCACCCATCTTTCTTGGTCTCTGAAGTCTTATGCTGGTAATTGCTTATTTTGCCCTTAAATATTTCTGCCATCAGTTTCAAGCTGCTGTAGGGTGTGCAGGGTAGAGGGGATTTGTTTCTGATTTGTGTTATATTGTGAGCTCTTGAAAGGAAGGACTGAAGGGAAAATCCAGTCTAGCTCTGTGCTCGTGATTGCCCTCTGCAGATGGAGACTGTCGAGAATTTAACTGCCAAAATAGTCTTTTCCAAGTGCATACTAATTAGCAGTTTCCTTTTTTTACCTCCAAAACCAGCGATTGCTCTACTAGTATCCTAAAGTTAAATTTCGGGTCCTTGTGGCAAATTAGAAAGATGCTATAGTTAGAAGTTGTTTATCTTAATTTGAGGATAAAATGTGCATCTGACAGTGTGGGGAGAGCTTAGGAGACAACTATGGGTTTTTACAAGTATTTTGAACTTGAACAGTTGTTATTTCAATTGGCAGTGACACTGGTAGTCAGCTGTCCAAAGTACTCACAATGGTAAGACCCCAAAGAATGATTTTTCTTTTATTTGAAAGAAAAAAAAATCTGTAAAGATTGTTTCTTTTCTTAGATACACATAGGTCACATATATAAGATTCTCCTAAGCCACAGGAGCTAGATACGTAAATTAAACAAACAGAGGTTTGCACTCAGTCACATGTTTTTAGTATCTGGGATTTCAAAAGAAGTGCACTTATCTTGAGATTTGTGGTAAAACTGAGAGCTGGTAGTGCTGCTGCGTATTATAACCTTACTTCTGTGTAGGGTCTCTTGTGGACATAAGTCTTTCCAGTTAATCCAGGCTTTGTTATTTTGGGGGAATGTAGTTATTGTGGAAAGTTGCATTCCCTGGGAGAAAAGAAGCATCTTTCGTGTTTAGGACTGCTACTTTGCTGAATTTTGAATAATTACAATGGTAAATGTAAGCTACTTGGACCCTATTGCACAGTCCAGATCACTTGCAGAACATCTCTGTAATTGATAGGGCTGAGCAGGCTGCTGCATTCTGAGCTTGTGTTTGCCATCACGTCACCATTAACCTATCCAGTGACCTTTTCCAAATTATCTAGTACTTCTTGTCTTCATACTGCTGTTGTATAAACTGCCCCATCAGGCTGTCATGAGCCTTGCTTGACGTGCTTAGGAAGTCCTTTGTTAATCCTTTGTTAAATGGTTTTCTTTCACCGAAGGTTACCTTTTGGAAGGAAAAGGAGGGAGGGGGGGAAGAACCATGTTGGTGGGCGGCAAAATTAAATATTCATAATGAGGAAATTAATAAGCTTATTTCCCTCATAAAAGCAAACCTACCCTATTTTGCGTATGTGATAGTTGCAAAGTTCCATAAACATACCACTGTGGAATAGAACTGTATTCAAGTTTTAAAATTTTTGCTGCATTGTCATTTTGGATATTTTTCACTTTAAGTGGAGATGCCTTGCTACAGTCACTACAGACCAAATATCCTGTTCCTTACAGGCCAAATCCTGCATTTAATTTTGACTTTGCTGGGTTTATACTGCTGAAGTTGCAAACAATTTAGATTAGAACATGGCATTGAACAACACAGTCACTCTTACTTTCATGAAATACTACAGAAGTTTAGTGTACACGTCCTGCACACAATAGCAGGATGTATGTGCTACCTTCTGTTTGTATTTTTTTGTTGTCCTTCTTAGGTGTTTCATTTTGCAAATTCAATACGTTCTTGCTGTAATTTCAAGTGTGAATTTTCTTTTTTTTTTTTTTTGAGAAGGAATATAGCTGTTTTTCTTATGTGTCTATACAGTTTGGCTGAGCAACCTTAGAGCACCAAAAAAAAAAAAAAATCCTGTAATACCTTATATCTACTAGAGCAAATGGGAATATCTTTTTTTTTTTTTTTTTTTTAATTATCATTGTGGTGGGTTGACCATGGCTGGATGCCAGGTGCCCACCAAAGCCGTTCTACCACTCCCCTCTCCTTTGCTGGACAGGGGAGAAAAAAAATATAACAAAGGGCTTGTGGGTAGAGATAAGGACAGGAGACATCATTCACTAATCACCATCACAGGCAAAACAGACTCAGCTTGGGGAAAATTAACTCAATTTATTACA
>JANZLQ010000037.1:11037940-11075733 GCA_026212715.1 Elanus axillaris | reverse complement strand
CCCTTTTTGGTAGGAAAGTGTGTTGGGGAAACAAAAACATATTACAGCATTTCAGAGCAGTTGTAAAGTAAATTATGTGTGTATGTGTGTGTATGTATAAGAATCCTTATCTAATAACTTGCAACAACAGTTATAGCCAATGTTTGAAACCAAGGTTATAATAGTATAAATAATTTTAGATAATCCAGATAAGAAAATAACATGATTAAAAGAATTTTATAAGATGGACAATTCACTAAGATAGATGGAGTAACACAATACATTTAAAACAAAATAAAAATCTGTTACAGCGCAAACACTACACCGGTGACGGGAAACATCTGTCTTGCCAACCATCCCTGGACTGGCTACAGCCTCACATTTCCACCGCTGGCCTGGGGAGTCACATGTGCTCCATTGCACAAGTGAGTGTCAGACCCTCAGCCTTAAGAGTGGGTGGCTCTGTTCTGCCAGAAGGTTGGGGTAGTTTTGTTTGGGGATTTTGTGTTGGTTTTAAGTCTATATATGTTCTACTTGAAGAAGAAATTAAAGGAGCCTTGTAGAATGGTGCTGCCTAGGAAGAGTGGAATGACTGTGAACAAATTAAAGTTCATTTTTTCTGGAAGTTGTTCCTAATAATTGGACCTGATCTTTGTGGAAATAATTCTGCATGTGAGCGGTGGGAGTCTGATTGGCTGCAAACAGTTTTTTATTGGTCACTGGCTCTTATCTTCCATCCCATTTTGATTTTGCTGCCTGTGATTATTCCCCCCTGGATTTTGAGGAAGGTGCCAAGCTTTGTGTGGAGTTTTAGATTTAGTGATGGTGGGGAGATAGGAAAGGAAAAAATGTGTGGCAGGAGGGAGAAGTGGAATCCCTCTTCTGTCTGATGTTTCCAGGCTTCACACAGTTTCATAAATTAATTTTATGTTCTTTTACGTGTCTGCATTACTTCAGCTCGATTTTTCTTCTTAAGCCTTAAGTGTTAACAAAACTGGGACACGTGGAGGTCCAAAGTGGACTTTTCTTCTCCCTTTACATTTGGCCCGCAGTCCATTTCTGTAAGCCAGTGCCAAATGAACAGTGACTACTTCACTTGAGGAGCACAAACCATATGTTCTTATGATCTCTGGTCTCAGGATGCTTTTAGAAATATGAACTTTAAAACCAGACTGGCTTTGTATTTCCCTGTAGTGTCCCTTATGTATACTCTTGGGTTTTTTTCCCCTTCCCCAGCAGGTGATAGCTAACAGGGAGAAGGAAAAGATCTCAGAGAAAATGGGTAGAGGCAAGTCATGCTCATCTCCTGTGGTAGCAGAGGGAAGGCTGTGGCAGGGCCCCCTTTCCCAGTGGCAGTGGAGGAGACGGGGAGGTGCGTGTGCTCCGCTGGCTTCAGGAGGGGGTGCAGGAGGCGTGGAGCCATTTTTCAGGCCACCCTATCATTCCTGCTCAGGAACCTGACACATGGGACCGCTTTCTTGAATGTGTTGGTTTTTAGGAGGGAGGGAGGTGACTGAGCGGCTAGCCCCTTGACGGGGCAGGTTTAAAACATTCATAAAACTTTTATTGGGCTGCCACCCTTATGGAGAAATATTTTCCGAGTTTATGGGCTTATTTTAAGGATTGAAGTTTAATAGCAGCTTTGTAGCCCGATCCATCCCCAAAATAGCCTTTTGGCAAACCCCATCTCTAGAGGCTGCCATGCTTTTCTAGGTCTTTGGAGTTTCTTCATCACCGAATTATTACCCTTTCGCCTTCTTCCAGCTTTGTATGACTAAATGGGACCAACTGTTAAACAAGTCTTTCCCCTTCCCCCAGCCTTGCTGAAAGCTGATCCAGTGTACCGTATTTGGTCATCATGAAAGGAGAAATATTGCAGAAGTTATAAATTTATTTCCTTTATTAAATTGGGTTTATTAGACCTGTTTTATTTGTGTCAATTATCAGTCTTAATGCTGCATGTGATTTTAAGGTGGTACAGGCTGGTGGCATTTCAGATATGTACTGGCACTTTTCAGGCGCTTTCTCAATGTGCTTCCACAAATATAAAAGCTTTACAGCGCATCTCAGCGTTAACTGGGGAAACCAGTGGGCTCACAGCCAAGGCTATACAAAGGAATGCTGTATGTAGTACTTGGAGGATGATGGAGTTGCAAGTTTGAACATCCATGCCATTTGATTTCACTGTGTTGTATCCAAAGAGGTTTCATGAATTTCAGCATGGGCTTTTGCTCAACACTGACCCAAGACAACACGTGCATTTTGGCTGCTCTTTGGAGAGCTGTGTATATGATCCCTGTGTGTTGTTCCAGGTCCTGAGAAGTGAATGGTTTTAGCACCTGGAACACTACTCGATGTTACTGGCTCTTTGTATCCAAGTGCAGTTGCTGGTCTCTCCTCTTTTCTTACCAGACACAGTTGTAGTATCAAGAAGGAAAGTATACTATTAATTTTTTTTCATTTGCTCAGCTGTGTATTATGTCACTGCTTTCATTCACTGATTTCCTGAACAACAAACTTCTGACATAGGGAGTTGTATATGGAATCTTTTTGTCTCATCCCCAAGTTTTTCAGGGGCGGTGAGGCTTTTTCTGTGCAGTGCACGGGAGTGCAGGAACCCCTGCTCCAGTACGTGTGAGTGTTGGTCCCTCAGACACACTCAGAAAAGTGCATGGTGTAGGAAATGACTTAAAGGTTGGATTCAGGCGTTCTCATGAAAGACTGGACTATAGAAGTGACTAAGATAAAATAGGAGCTTCAAGACAGCAGAAGAGACTAGAATGAACTTTAACTGCCTTAACAGGGTCACTTGGTCCTGACAGATTTTAAAAAACAACCAACTTGCTTTATTTTGGGTAAGGCTGACAAATCTTATATAGTCAGGGAACTCCCTTTTCTAGACCAGTCACAGTTCAGCAATACATTTGCTGGCTTGTTTGTTTTGGTTTTGGTTTTTTTTCCTAAAAATAGAAATATCTATTTTGGTACAAAACAATACCCTGAGACTTTTGCTTCTATATTCCCATGACTTCTGTTTTTTATGTCCGCACATCTTGGGACTTGTCTGAAAAATGGAGCTCATGTAATAGTCATGGCTTTCTGGACATCTAGATCCTCACTCCTCATAACAGCAATTTATTGCGTAGATGAGGAAACTATTTATTTTTGCAGGACTGTTTTTCTGCAAATATTACACTGATAATAAAAAAATAGGAGTGACAAAAGTGATATATTCAATGTAAGAATTAATTCAAACAGCTTAGGTGCTTAAATAACTCGCCACAATCTGCCTATCTCAATACAAGGCAAAGAGGTTCAGGCATGTTTTTTTTTTTCAGAAGACTGAGCTCTGGCAATGCATTATATGCAGAGTTCTTGTCTGGCATAATTCTGGGCAAAGCTGTACGGTTTGAATTTTTTGTACATTTATATGTGAATTTTATTGCTGTATTTATTATGTAAGTATGAGTATAATGGATAGTAACTGTTTCAAGTCCTTTTCCCTGACATTTTGTAGTGGTAGTCTTCCTGCTAGTGCCTGAATGTTTCACAAGTGGAGTTCATCCTTTTCTACCCCAATGAAGGAAGGTGTCACCTATGTTCCAAAGACATCAAGCAGATGTCTGGAGAGATTACATAAGTTGCCAGCACATTTATGGCAGCACAGTGACGAGGACTCTGATATTTTTGTTTACCAGCAATATAAGATCATCTCCTGGAGCTTTTGCAGTGTGTTTGATTTTAGGTTAGTTTTCAGGTCAGCCAGTAGCCTGTTGTTATTGACTGTTGATAATTATTTTTTTTTAAATTGCTTGTCACGGTGGCATGTTTTGATACATTGTGTTCATTCTCAGACTGGGATTAATCTTCAGAAGAAAGGTAGTGGTTATGTAATTTCTAAGACTTGTAAAACAGTTTGGAAATATAACCAAAAAAATATACTTTTGGGAAATACAGATTGAAATGTTCACTGGATCATCTAATAATTCTCCTTAATTTCTAGCATGTTATGGTTGTAAGAACACAAAAAGATCAAGCTTATAGCAAATACATCTGTTCTTTTTCTACTCTCTCCTTCTAGTACTGTCTGAACATCATGTTGTGACATGACTTTCCCCATTTCAAAGCACTTGATACTCATCAGCGTTCCTGCCACAGCAAGATAATATAACTGGCAAAGTTCCACAAGCCATTCTCTATTGCCCTTAGTGACACCTGATCTTTGGCTGTATAAGGTGAGGGTACCTTATAGAACTGTACTAAGGAAGATGTTCTGTAGACTATGTTCTTTCTTTTTAACTTTTAATGCAATGGCAGTAGCAGCTGTTGGCTCATGTCACATGCCATTTTGTGTTAATCCTTTTTTCAGTTAAGGTTTAAAGAAAAAAGAAAAGCTAGTGGGGAGATTTTATCCTCCTGTGAATAGTTTTGGAGAAAAATATTGGAAAAGTGAATGTATGTATTCCAGACATTCTTATAGACTCTTTCCCAAAATAACAGGCAAAAGGTAGAAAATTTCTCTCTCAATTTGGATCATAGAAGTGGGTACGGATAGCTGTTGATTACTTTCCCAGTATTTTGTGACCCAAAAAACAGCCATATTGAGGGTGCAGGTATAGAAATTGGTAGTAGGCATTATTCTTAATTTTCTAGAAAATATAAAGAATTCAGATAGCTGTTTTGTGGGGGGTTTTTTGTTTGGTGTTTTGGTTTTTTTTGTTGTGGTTTTTTTTTGTTTTTTTTTACCAGCAACCTTGGGAGACCCACAGCTTAGGCAAGGTGAGAGATACCCCTTATTCTTATTTGACTTTTGAACTCTGTGTCTATGTTTTCTCTTGTTGTGGTTTAAATTTCACGTTGATCCAAAGCTAATACTTCTTAAGGTTGTAATTTACCTTCAGCGTAATTCTTATTGCTAATACACAGATGGATCAAGGACTGTGGTTCGGATGGGAAAATATGAACTCCAGACATGAATTCATGTTCTGGAAGCAGAAATAGTGAAACAATGAACAATTACGGCTTTAGGGGAAAAAAATACACTTCTCAAGTTTTGTTGTAAAATAATTAGCCTTCTGTGGTAGGCATGGAGACTACAGAAAAAGGACAGGAGCTGCCCAGTTGCCTGTGATTTGACTTACAGTTTATGACCTTGAGTAATGTGCCTGCTCAACTGCACTTAACAAAAGCGTATTTGATGAAATGTTAAACTCATGAATTACGTCTTCATGAAAAGCCTTTTTTAAAAATTTGTAAAATCAGAAATAAATCAAGATCTTCAGACCTCAGTGGAGTTGTTTAAACATGAAATTAGAAGGAACAGGCTGTTTCATCAACAGTGACGCTTCATAAACTTAATAAATATTATGTACTTTTTCTTCAGATTTAAAAAGCGCTGTGTGTTTCAAGGTATTGTATAAAGAATTGCAGCATTATTAATCCTATTTTGTAAGTGATGACAGAGATGAAATAATACTGTGAACCGATAGAAGCCAAACAAACAAAACTGCCTAGACAAGGGTTTCTTAATTTCCAATCCAAATATCTGTCTGTTAGGGCTATAATAACTTGAGAGCAAGTTGTATTACAGTTTTGGGGCTTCTGTAAGGCAATACTTGTTCCTCAGTTTCCCTTGGTATAAGCAACAGTTATTGGTTCAATTGTATTCTCATTTCAACCATTGAATGTCTAGAGTTACTCTCAATTTATACTTACAAACAGGTAGAATCCAGTTTACTCAGGAGAGAATAAACATGCTGTCCCTGCTACATGCAGCAGCAAGTGCTGGTATCCCTTGCATAGAGCTGTCAGCCCAGGGGCTTTCATGACATTGGAGAGCCTATTCTTCACTCTTTCATTGCTCAGTGAGTTTTATTTGTCTGCTTTAATAATGCATTGGCATTATTATTATTTATTGTTTCGTTGGGTTTTATAAAATAGTTGGGTACTACTGCGCTGAATGAAAAATAGGAAGTGTTTCCTTTGACTGTTGCACTAGATGCCATGATTACTGTGAAACAATGAAAGTACAATTTTTGTTTTCTTGAAGGGCTTGTACCCTTACTTTTCCCCTTTTAGGGGATCGGATCTGATGCTAATGCAATGTGTAAAACATTTTTGTTGAAAACTGGAAATTTCCCTGGAAAGCAGGATAGGTTTTTAGGTCACAAGAAAGTTTGAAATGCACAATGTCTCTGAACATTAACTTTTCACTTTACGTCCCTGGAACTTTTAAAGAAAGACTTGCATTCCTTGGCATTGGTCAAGTAGTCTGGTCTTCATAGACTTGCCATCTGTACTCTCTTTGTGCTAAGTGTTCCCCCTGGGGCACCATCTTATGTTTTAATTCGCAGTTTCAGTTGCTGATGTATGGGCTCTTCTGTTAAATAACTTTTATTTTCTATGCCATTATGCCTACATACTTTACTTGATTTGTGTTGCATACAAAGTGTTTTCCCCCTGTTGTGTTTGGAACTGGTTTGTAATAGAGTTACTGTTGCGTAATTCTAACTGAAAGTTACAACTTTATCAACAAACACAAAGTGCTTGTTCTGTTTGAAAACTTGTGTTTTCCACTCTTCATAAACTATTTATCCATTATGTGTGCTGGTTTTTATCGTTTAAATAAAACAAACCGCTATTTCATACATGCTGCACGTTAGGAATTATTAAAGATTCACTGGTATGTAGAGCGCTTACTGCTGTGAACACAAGTGAAGAGCTTCTGTAAACAATTGATTCAAGAATCAAAATAGCACAAGTGCTAAGAAAACTATTGCACTCAACTATACTGTCATGTTTCTGTGGATTAATGACTCGCTGTTTATCTCGGTGATAGTGACTATCAGAATGCTCAAACCCCATCACAAATATGCTACAAATTCATAACCTTAGATCTCTCTTTAAATCCCAGTGAAGATGTTCTGTTGTGCATATGATGTGGCAAGGAGTATATTCACAGTTATCAAAGCTCAGCTGATAGGCACTAACACGCTTCTGCGTCTGAGCTGTAAAATAACAAATGATTGAAAAATATCCTTTGTGCTAAGATCAGGGATTTCTGCCTGCAACTGTAGAGTGCTTTAGAGCAATTCAAGAAAATATTCAGATGTCGACTGGAGAATACATTAATTCTTCTGAGTTCTGACTATTCCACCAGTCCATGACCATATTTTTGTCACTGGTACTCATAAACTTACTGTGCTCAGAGGTTCCCAGGTGCCTTGTGCTTTCTAGTCTTCCTGCCTGTCTTGCTTCATCCCTGTTTCACTTACATTTTTAGCTTGCTGTATCTGTGATAAACACTATAAATGTGAAGATAGTTCTCTGGCAGTTGTATCCTTTACTTAAGTGTAGCTGTAGTAGACATGTTAATAACATAAATGTGGTCAAGCTTGCAGACTTGGTTGTACTTTCTATGAAGCATGTTGAATCTGTTCTATCTAAATATGTAGTATTGTGATTAACAAGTTCTTCAATTAATGTGTCCTTTTCAAATTATGCAAAAAAAAATTCCATAAGCTTTCTGGATCTTGAAATGCAGACTGGCCATGTTTGGCTTGGGAAGGCTGAATGCTCACACAGTGCGCATCACTCTCATGTATACTGGATAATTTTACGGTATTTAAAAATATGCAGTATGTTCTCTGTGCAAAACCATACACAAAACCACTCTCATGCTGTGTATATTGTGGCTGCACATCTTCAGCTTGTGTGGTATGATGTACACACTCATGTGCACGCCCACACACTAAACCTTTACAGGTCAAAAAGTGAGGATAAACTTTTGAACCCAGCTGCTTCCAAATTAAGTACATGTGCAGGGACCACCAGAGCTGGGGTTACCGTATTCCAGAAAAGTGCTGGACACTGACACCCACATATTGTACTGTAGGAGACTTCTTCTTCCCTTAGAGCTTGAAGGATGATGCCTTGACAACATGCTGTCCTCTTTGCCCTTTCCCTGTCACCAGAAAGGACAGGCAGCATTTTGGTGACTTCTCTCTCCGTTATGGAAATGGGACTGATACAGTAATCGGGATGCTACATATGGAGCTTTTTAAATTACTGCTCTTCAGTCTTTTGTTAGCCGTCATTATTCCTGAAGATTTTTTTCAAGTCATAAAAATGACATTTTTAATATGCAGAATTAAAAAAAGGCAATATGAAGAATACATTTTTGTCAATAAGCTTTTACCTTTTAAACCAGTTATCTTAGTTTCTGCTCTAGGTATTTTAATTGAAGATTAACTACTGTTAAAGAGTATACAAATTTAGGTAGTATATATTTGGAGTAGTAAAATAGGATTGAATAAAAGGTGGGAATAGAGTGGCCTGTCCATTATAATTTTAGATGGCAGAGCACAAACTAACCTTCATTAGAAGTCAGCACAGCTGACTGAGTGGTTCTTTTAATGTTAAGGCTTTTTTTTATTCTTCCAATGAAGTTCACAAAGTATGCTTTGGAGTGGCAAGTTGAGCAGGTCTCATTTGAGTGTTTTATTTCTGTTGTCTTTTTTTAATAAAAAATTGTCAGGTCTAAGCTGGTGCATGTAAACATGAAACAAAATCCTAAAATAAATTGCTATATATTTCTTACTTCTGACTTACTGCAGAAATGATCTTGGTGAACTCCTTGCTCAGTATCTTTTTGGTCAATACAGGAAATAAGACTGGTTCATTCCTGTCCACAAACTGATAACTTTTCTCACACCTAGAGCAGAACTGGTGTACCACACAGGTTGTCTTAAGTATATGCATTTAAGACATGAAGGCTGATTTTGTTTGAGAGGGAGGAATTTGAGGATGCTGCTTCATTCTAACCACCCGCATGTCTCTTGGGCAAACTACCTGCTTTCCTGCCAAAGAGTTAGGCTCTTCCCCATAGTATCCTGTATTTCTTCTGAAGGATGAAATGATAGCTGTCCTGAGGAAACTCTAGTTAAGACTTACTGTTTAAACCTATTTGGAACGGAGCGTATCTGGTAGATTTTGTAAATACTTGGATTTTTTGTTCTCCTCAGAGCTTTTACTAGAGCTTGAATTTTAGCAGTGTTAAGTGTTAATGTAAACTTTACTGTAGATCCATAGCCTTGATGAACTGTGTGTGAAACACTTTTATGAACACTTTTATGAGTTCTCTCATCATCAGTATGTAGGATGAGGGAATGCTGCTGCTTCCATTTTGATCCACGAAGGCTGAAATAGCTTAATGAAGTGGTTGGGAGGCAGGGGGAGTTGGCACATTACTATACTAACCTGCTCAGAGATGTGCTTCCTTGCTGGGCTGCTTCCTTGTGTGTTACCTGAGATAGCTCCGCACTGTGCTGCTGTCTGCAGGGCAGGTTGATCTTTAAAAAGAATGTGAATTAACATTGTGGTGTGCTGCAGACCACCTCCTCCTCCGGTGTCTGCTGGCAAGGAAGGACCTGGATAAGACAAGACCTCAGCTTTGACTTAGCATGATATGATAGTCTCTATGTTGCTAGCTTTGTGCAGGCAGAATGGTTATTGGCTAGGGCTGTGCCTTTGTCCATGATACTTTCCCAGTCCTTCTCTTAGGGTTGTTTTTGATTGTTCTTGTTTCCTCTCTTTGTGTAGGGAGGGAGGGTTTGAACCACAGATTTGCCATGATTCTGCTGCAAAATCAGTAACAGCTGTTGGAGTTGTAGATGGCTTCTTGGTTGCCGTCACAGAACCTGCAGTTGATCAGCTCTGCCCTGAGCAGTAAGTGGAGACATCAGGACCACTGAGGCTAACTAGAGAGTAAGGGTGGAGGGAATTAAAACCCTGAGGCAGGGATCTAAATAGAGAACACAGGCACAGATGGGTATTGGAAGGGACACTGTTTCCTTTTATTCGATGTCCTTTTTAGATGCTGTGAAGTGAAAAGTTCACTGGAGCAGTATCATAATGGGAGCTAGGAGGAAGATGTAGAAGAGGTTTGGGAGAAAATGTAATAGGAGTGTGAATTTTTCTTATCTTACCTCCCCCCCCCAAAAAAAAAAAAAAAATCCAGTATTCTAGCAAAACTCAGTAGGCAAAAGATATTCCATGCTTTGGTAGGGTCACTCATAAGTCATTTATGTTGATAGGCTAAACTATGTTCCTGTGTTGTCTTTGAGTAAGTTAAGATATAAACATTGATACCTTAGTACAAGGCAAATGTTTAACAATTATTTGTCAAGAAAAATAAATTTTGAGATGTGAGAACTCCTGCCTCTGAAATTGACTGTACTAGAGCCCAAACTTAATGAAATCAACAGTCATCACACAAGATGCTGCCTTTGTGGTTTTGGTAATGGGGCTAATTTATTTTTAACTTGTTTGTGTGTTTTGGCTGGTCATATTACATCTTCTGTAATCCAATTTTCCTCTTCTTCAGTGCTGCCTTTTACTGCACTCCCTAGAAACACCAAATTTATTTGTGAGGGTTGGATTTTTTTGCAGTGCAAGTCGAAGTGAGTTGGTGTGTTAGAAATGAGCAGTGACTCTTCAATCTGGGTCATCAGTCCACAGAGCTGGATTGGCTGTCTTAACACCCTGAAATACTAGTTGCAAATCTTTTCCCTCTCACTGCTGGATTTAGACCCAGACACTCAAACAGATTGGCATTGGTAGTGGGAACCTTGTATGTTAGGTTGCTGTAATTCATTCTCTTCCAGCCAGTTGCTTGGCATCAGGACACTTATTAATTTCTGCATCTGAGCCTTGTGAATTGCCTATGTCTTATTTCTAAACAACATCAGCACCTGAAAATTTCAGAAGGATGAAGAGAGTCTTTTTGGGGCATGGCTCAGAAAAGCTAATTTCCTTAAGCCTTATGTATGATCTGCTTCTCATAGACTTGGACAGAAGCTGTACCTGTGTTTTCCAATACTTTATTTGACTAGGCTTTAGAACAGTCTGTGCCCCAGGAAGAGTGTAATGAGGAAGGAAACCCAGCCCTTGGGTGCCTGCCTAGAAAAATGGAAGTATCACTGTTGGCATTGGTAGAGGTATTAAGTTATTAATATGTGCTAGGTCTGTGTCACTGTATCTCACAACTTGTGCTGTCTCATTTAAAGTCTGACTTACTGTGCCTGACCCTTTATAAACCTATTGCTGTTTGACTGTGTTGGACTTTGTCAGTGTTGCTGTTTATTTGGAGCCCAAATACTGTAGAGTAATTATTAGAAAACATTAACTTTAGATTCAAAGGTTTATTTCTGGGCTTTGTGATTACTGAGAAAAAGCATGAAAAGATTGAACTGAAAGTCTTGATATTGAGAAGGGGAATATAAATAACTTATGCCTTTATAAATAATGCTTATATTAATTTTAAATGTTTTTATTTGGAGGGTGGGCTGATGAATTTGCATTTTTAAAATTAATTATGTTGAAACAGCTTATAGGAAAAGTCCCATTCTGCACACCTTTCCCCTCTTTCCCAATTTCCAAAATCACTGGCTAATTTATTTCTATAAGAACATCTTAAAATAGTAATAGTTAAATAATACAAAGAGAATCAGTTAAGGCTCAATAGTGCTCAACTAGCATGTCCTGAATGGGGAAAAGCATAGTGACTTCATTAAAAGAAATGCAGGAAACTTAATTATTGTGAAGTATTTTTTCACTGCTAGAGGATTTGTGGGTGACTAAGAAATGTATAGACTCAAGTTTTTTATTTTTTAAATAAAAAACAGATACATGTCTTCATCCTTTGGCTTGTTGACTCAATTTACTTGGATGGAATTTTTCAACATTTAAAACAAATTAAAATTCATGAATCATTTCTGCTTTAAGGCACAAGCTTTCATAGATACAACCGTTAAGACTTCTAACTGGTTACACACATAAATACTGTTGGATATGGCATGTGGGTTGGAAATAGATGATCTTTAAGGTCCCTTCCAACCCGAAGCATTCTATGAGTCTATGATATATAAATTTTGTAATTGCTCCCTTAAAAAAATGCAGATGAAAGCTTTAATAGGTGGGATACAGTAGGTGCTACCTGTTAGAAGGTAATTATTGTGCTTGAATAACTGTCCATTTTAGCATTGCTTTGTCCCTCTACTGTTTCCTGCAAAAGCAGCAATTAGTTTGTAGTACAGATGCAAAGAAAACATGATAGCATGTCAGAGGGCAGCGATGTGGTTCGTAAAGCTGTTTTGTGCCGCCTTTGACATGGTCTGCAATTTCTTGGTACCTGTTGAGAGAGGTTTTTCAGTTTTGCTGTAGTGATCCATATATGCTCTTAAACTCTTAGGTTTTGATGTTTCTGTGCTTGTATGGTGTGACTGTTCAGGAGGGGGAGGTATCATTTCACCCAGAGTGCGTGTGTATTAGATTAAGATCAGCATTGTTTTACTCTATGGTAAATGCAGCATGTGACTATTTTTAATTGTTTTAATTATTATGTCCAGTTGATTGCTGGTACAGATAAGCGAGCTTTTTAACAAGTGTTGTGTGAATGTGGCAGGATTTATCATGAGGGTTTAATTTGAGCTTTCCTGAATTTGCTTAAAAATGTGACATGAGGAAGGTAGGTGGGCAGTCAGTGGATGTTGACAGAAAAAAACAATAATTCCAGATGAAAAATGTAGATTCTTTCTCAAATAAATTATTTCAAGGATATTTGAAATGGTTTCATGTATTTTAGGATTCATTTAGGAAGCTTGTTTTTCCATTGCTGCAATATCCCTGCACCCAGTCGCTGTAGCACAGCTCTAGGCACTGTGTTGGTGTTCATAGAAGGAGTGCCAGCAGTGGCTTGCTTGTTCCTTCTCTGGACTTTCTTTGCAGAGGAGAAGGGGGAGCAAGGTGAGGTGTTTGTAGCTGTACACATGCATATGTATTACTGAGAACTAAAGAAGTCTCATTAGAATGTAAAATTTATAAAGAAAAAAATAGACAAATTAGGAAGCAAAGCAAGAAGAATATGCTATTTTGGAAGTTTCTTGCTAAGGCTGATTTGTGTACCATAATGGACTTTTCACTGAAAGCTGTGTTCATTTTTTGTGGAAGAGATTTTTAAGGACACTAGAATTGTTGAGAGTGAGTTTTGTTACATGGACCAGATAATTAGTGCTTGAAACTTAACCAGACCAAGCATCCTGTAACTATAGCTGGAAAACATAGAGTGCTTGCAAAAACAAACCCATTCAGTCTTGTCCCTTGGGTGGCCTCTTCTGTATTCTTTATTACATGACCCTTGCTTTTTTCATGTAGCCTGCCTCTCATTTGACTGAGATCCACCTGTGAATGGTGTTTCAATCTGGGAACCTCACCCAGGAACACATGCCCCACGAAGCTGCTGCATCTGTGGGTGTTTGCATGCTCCATTACAATCTTCAGTTTCAGTGTGTGCTGTTGGTCTTGGCAGACTGTGAAAGACACTGGGAGGGAAATATGCTGTGGAACCATTAACCTGAAGAGCCATTTTAGGGAAGAAGTATACGAATAATAAAGGAGGAAGAACTGGCAAACATTTGACTTTCTCTTGGTAAAAAAAAAAAATATACAAATTTCCAGCATCCTTTTTTTTTGTAGAAAACCATAGAGGAGGAATTTATAGGTTATTAAAAGACTGGAAACTTCATGGTAACCCAACATTCTCATACCGTTTATCCTCCTCCACCTCCCACAACATTTTATTTCCCTTGTAATAATTAGTTTGAACTTTCGTCTATTTCTGTGGATCAAGTAATTTTCATACAACTTCAGGATTTTTTTATATGCTTTAAATCTTTCTTCTAAATAATGTTTTTTAATAACAAAAAAAGCCATGAATACATTATAATTTCAATTTTCATGGTGTGTGAAAGATTTCTGCACTATGTCTTTATTGTTTTTGAAGAATTCATCACCCTAGTTAAGAAGCTTAATATAAATTAAAGAAGGTATTAAGGAACATTAAGACATCAAAATGTGGAGCGTTCTTTTCCTTTCGATTGCTCCAAACGCAAACAAGTTGAATAAAATGCAATCAAAGGGCCTGTTTGGAGAACATTGAGTGGCTTTACAGCTGTGCTGTAGAGAACCTCTGGTAAGAGCATAATTCAAATAAAAAGGCCTTTCTTTCCTACTCCTAATTCTCTTTGTTGTGGTGACAACAGAGTACAAGCCTGATAAAAATTTAATCACCTTATCTTTTTAAAGCAAATTGCATATTTGTTTACACACAATATACATAACATAAAAAAGAAAAAGCTGCTATCCAATCCCCCTCCCCTTCTAATCGCATTAAAGGCCCTTGCCTAGAAGTTAAAAAAAAAAATTTAAATGTTTTATTCTTTATTCTGAAGTCCCATTGTTCAGGATTGCTTTATAAAGGCAGCCCAGGGGAAGATGAATATCGCCAAACTTAAACTCTGGACCAGCACTGAGCTGCAGATGCCTGGGATACGTCAGCAGAGTTGGTCCAGCTTAACTGGCTTCAGTGGTGCCTACTCCCCATCAAGAGTTGCAGGCAAGATGGGAGGATTACAGACAGGCCTGCGGATCTACCACTTTGATTTGAAGCTGCTTTGTAATGAATTGCCTTTGATTCTGTGTCAGATCTGCTAACCTGAACTTTTTCCGCATTGTATGCATTTCTGAAAGGCTGCTGTAGGAGAGATTGCATATTGGTTTTGTTGTTGTTGCCTTTTCACTAGGCTGATGAAATTTGTCCCTTGTATAGAATTCAAAACATGTTTTCAGTTGTTTCTGCTCACCTTAGTGCACAGAGCATGAGCGTTGCTGGTTTTGTTTATTTACTATTTTATAGGTACTGGAGTGCTGACAAAAACGCAATCAAAAGTAGCTTCTGGCCCACTGTGGAGTGGCTCTGGGCTGAGAGCTCCCTCACTGTTTATGAATTTAGTCCCAATGAGATATTCTAGAGGTTTTTAAATTATGAAAGCTCCTATGCGTAGTGATTTCTTGATCTCTTTTTACATACCTAACTACTCTTTGGGACATATTTGTGATTTTGTTCCTTTTGAGTTGAGGGTTTGCTCAGCAAGGACCACCTCAACAGTAAAACTTGTGAAAATCTGTCCTGTGCAACAGTTGTTGTAGACCCATCGTGTTGATATCTGCATGTTTCTTTCCTTCTCTCCCTTCCTAGGAGAGTACTACTTAGAGGTCCAGTGACAGTAGTTGTTACTTTAAGATACTGTTCTGTCTTTGACTGTTTTGAATGATCTTGGATATTTCACCCAAGTGTTGCTCCTGTTGTGCACTGAGCATTTTCCATGCACTCTGTTTTTGCTTCAGGGAGCTTGAAGAACATGCAGACTAAAAGCACAACACCATTATGAGAGCTGACTCTCCCTGTAGGTATGCTGGGAGAATGAGTTGAGTGCTTAGGCATGATCTCAATGACTACATGGACCTTGAGTGGCCATCAGGTGAAGATAGTTCATGAATAATTGCTGGTATGATATATCAGCTGGCATAATTGCAGCCTTGTTAATATACTGAAAGCACATACATAGCCCATGCAGAAATTAATTTGAAATCCTTTCCTTCAGGCTAATGGGACAGTGTTGGATTTGAGGCCAAAAAGATTACCTTAGTGGTTGTCTTGTAGCTCTGCAAGCTGATCCATTGTATTGTGTGTACACTTAATTTGTGTAGCCTAGACCCTAGTAATCATGGTGCACTAGAGTCTCCCATGTAATCTGTATTTAAGCTAGTCTCTGGCATACAGAAACAAAAAATTGTGTAGAACATACAAGTCATAGTGATGTTCCAGGAGTGCAAAGTATAAAGTTGTCCTCTCTTTAGGAGAGTCGCCTTAGGAAGGCCTAGCCAACAAATGATTGTGGCACACAACACAATGACAGCTGAAATATATGTTGGCCTATAAGACGAAGTCAGGTTTGGTAATCTCAACCTGTTAATACTCAAGTATGGCCAACTAGCCAAGAAATGAACATCTAAAGTAGGTGACTTCATTTCAGAGCTGTTATTTAGGGCAGAAGGGTATGTTGGGTTAGGGTGCATTTTGGAAAACCCACTGTGGGAACTGCAGATATCCTTCTAAAGTGCGTGTGGGCTTGTGTAGACTTAATAGACTTAATGTATAGACTCACTTAAATAATGAGATGATTGCAGAGCAATGGTATGACATGCAGTGGGGATTTGTCAAGTGCAGGAATCTATCCTGCTGCGTGGTTTCACATGACAGTGGTCCATTTGTATCTGGTGTTCGATTATTCCATTTTATCAAAAAAAAGTTAAAACATGGTTATGTTATGTAAATTTGGGAAATTAATATATCTTGATCATCTTGCTGGAAATTGAGAAGTATAAAACTATGAATGAATGACACACTCTCAATGCAACATGGTATGCTGGGTGTCCTCAGTGTAGATGACAAGTTTAGGATGAAGGAGAGGGAAGAGGCAGGCAAGGAATGTATAGGCAAGTATGGCATTGATAACCGTTCAGCAGCCAATAGATATGGTGTGGTACTGGAGCCTGTGCTCTATTTAGTAATATGAAAAATATCAGACTGGAAATAAAGACGCTGACTTCATGCAGAGGGTATGGCAGACTAATTAAAGAAAAAAAAATGTGTACCAATTGAGCCTATAAAACTTTTCCTGACCTTGAGAAAACTCCCAGAGAGCTGTGGGAAACTCCAGTCTGTCCCCTCTGAACTTTTTTGTGTTGTTGTTTAAATATAGTAACTGCTTTTTTAATTAAAAAGAAAAATTAGATGGCATTTCAAATTGTGTCCATGGTGCCTTGGGGACCTATTACAGTACAAATTACCCTATATTATTTAGTGAGGTCTTGTTTACTATTGTGTGAAGCAAGGGTTACCACTGTAAGGATATAGGACAAGAAGGGCCCTTCTTTGAAAGTCTGGCTCTGCACATGAAAGTGACGCCAGCAATTGGAAGCAATTTGTGGAATTGTTTGATTATATTAATTATGGCACCAGCAAACAGTGCTTGGGAAACAGTTTTGTTTTCTTGCATTCTTTCTTGATTGCTTGCAGCAAAAGCCAAGATACAAAATGTGCCTTTAAGGACTGCCGGAGAGTGCAGTTCAAGCCATTGTGTAGAATTGGCACTGAGCTTGAAAGGGTTGTGTCCAGCTTGATGTGAGAGTTTTCCAAATACAGCTTCAGCCTGAACTTCACCTAGGTCAGCCTCTTGAATTAAAACAGCTTTTGTCTTCCTCATCAAGGAAGATTAGCTCTTTCCCTGCTAAGTAGGAGCCCATAATGAAATTAATGTTATTTCTAGTAGTACCACCTCTTATAATAATGTCTTTCAGTCCAAAAGACTGTATAAACTTAACAAATTGATACACAAGACTCAATTCAGTTCACCACTGAACTGCAGCTTTCTCTGATGTGGTATGGGGCAGCTGTTCCTCAATTTATGGGAAAATGTTTTAGTAGTTAAGGATTTCCAAACAGTCTACCAAGCTGAGACTGCGGGAATAACTCTGCATATGCAGGCTGGCTGTCACAACAGTGTTTGGTCGGGACATGGGGCAGTCTACTTCTGCTCAGTTGCTGTAAGATGTTTTTTTCTCTGTCAGCAAACAATGAATTATGGATATTTTGCGTAGTTCCCAACTGCCACGCCAAGGCATTAGTGGAAGGAAGGAAGGAGTCTACTTTCTGGTCTCCTTGGAGGTTGATTGTTCTCCCTGGCCAACTTCATGCAGTAGTCCTATTAATATTCACAAGCTAGGCAAGGTGGTAATAGCAGATCTTGTACCAACCAGAAGAGAAGAATGAATCTACTCTGGAGTTTGAAGCTCTAGCAGAATATTTGAGAGAGCTGACAAGAGATGTGGGAAGAGGTGGTGTGAATTCAAAATAGAATTACTGGAGAATTGTGAAGGGATTTACATAAGTAAAATTCATTGCCTGATCTGTGAAAGTAATTGAAGCTCAAATCCTGAGCTCCTGAGGGTAGCAAGGAAAGGAATATCCCTTGTTTCTTGAGTGAATCTCCGGTCAACTGTTACAGTGAAATTGTCTAGGTAATCATATTATACTTGTTATCATGGCGATGAACACCTAGAAGCAGAGTAGATTGGCTCCTGTAGGAGCACTGTACTTAAATCTTTTCGCTAGAAAGGTTTGTAGGTGTTGACATACTGACCCTCATGTCAGGTAGAGAATTCCTACCTGATCCTGGGCTCTAGTTGGCGCAGGACAGTTTCATGCCTGCTCTTTCTGAAGCACCACAAATTGATGACAGGCAGGTCGTGGGATGCCAAGTTAGATAGGATGAGCAGTCTGTAGGTGACCAGTCAGTCATCCAGTCCACTGTATGTGGTGTGGTGTATCTCATGTTCCTATTACAGTGTTTATGGGCAGAGTAACACAGTATTTTTGTTCTTCGAAGGCTTGCAAAGATGTTTTTCCTGATCAGCTCAAGGGGTTTTTTTCTGGAATATTGAAGGAGAAAAATGACCACCTTAGCTTGAATAACATCAAAAGTTGGGATTTTGGGTATGTCTAGCAGAGAAGTAGAGTTGCTACCTAATAGCTTAATGTAAAGAGTTCAAGCAACAGGATGTTACATTTTCTGTTATTTTTGTCCTTTCTGTCTGATGGTAGAGATAACTGTAACAGGAGGGGCTGGACAAATTGATACTCTGATTTTAGGATGCTTCTGCTTTTTGTTTAAATATATATAAATATAAATTATTCCTTGATTCAAAAATAAAAAAAAAACTTTAGGAATAATTGCATGAGCTTTTCATGGGGTTAGGGCAGAGATTAATAATTTTTTTTGTAGAACTGCTAACATGTTTTGGGACTACGTGGAGAACAAGTGTGTGCTTGCTAGTGTATTGTGGAACTCTGAGAGCTAATGCTTGTACCACTGGTATTTCTCTTCATTTTGCCAGAAACTAGTGATAGATTTATTCTTGCTTTAAAGTTGATTGGAAACTGAAACAGATAAGAGTGCTGTATTTGAACCTTGTTACCCCTCTTTGAACATAGGTACATGGTTTTTTAAGTTTTGGATGAATATACATAGCTATTACAAGAGAAAAAAAATCTAATTAGTTTATGATTGTGTGTGCTGAAGTAATGGATTTTCATGTCCCACAGTACTGACAAAAAGTTTCTATGTCCTTTCAATGCTCCATCACTGCAGTAAGCAGAGCAAGAGACTGGTCCTTGTCCAGTCTCAAGCGCAGCCCCCTGTGTCAGACTGTAGCATGGATGTTTCCATCTGGGGCTCTAATTATTTCTGATTTTCAGGTCAACTGGCTTTTGTACTCTCTGTTAGCAGGAGAGTTGATGCAGGCACACACTCCTTAACTGTGTAATTAGGGTTCAGGCTCTGAAGGTTCAATTTAAGGAAATACTGAAATTGTGAAAACCAGCTGTTACGAATAATCCATTGTGAGTGAGGATTATCCCCAACCCTTTGCCTCTTTTAAGTTTGCTCTTTTTTTCCTTCCCTCAGGAAGAAAGAAAAATGTCTGCTTGTCATATTAAAAGGTTACATTTGCCTCACATAAAAATTATTTCCAGCATCAGATGTGCTATGTTAACTTGTTCTCTGATGTTCAGTCAGTTTTTAACATTCGAATGCTGACAGGAAACAAGAAATTGCAGGTGACTGAGTCTTCTACCTGCACTGTTCAAAGGAAGCAAATAGGGCATTTTTGTTTACAGAAGGAAAAAACAAAGTTCAGTTTCCCACTGAAACTCTGCTCACAAATTTCTGAATGGAATGGGAGGTTTGGAGATAATATCAGTAGGTCAAGAATAGTCTAGGAATTTCTTAATATCGAGTGCAAAAAGGAACATGTTCTTTTCTACCGAGAGCTACTTGTGTAGCCTCAATGTGCTTTTTCCTAACACAGGGGTAAGAATCCTGGGCCAGTGCTTTCTTGGGAAACCATGGCAAGTACCACTGCAGGTAGCTGGTGGAATACGTTTGCTGATTTTTCAATTGGTAGGATGACCTTTTAATTTTGACCTGAAAGCCAAGTTCTGATGAATCAGGAGACTTGAAATGTTCTTTTAAATAAGATTTTTCTTTTTCCCCGTTAAGATTTTCAGTGTCATAAGAAAACTGTGTAATTGTGCATGCCTTCATGTTCATCGGTGCTAGCTAGGGTAGTTAGCAGTAGACCTTTTTTAATAAGTGTTCATATTAAGTTCAGCAAAATAAATTGTTCTTTGCTTTGTTGGAGAGCATGTCCTGCACCTGTATTGTTACACCTGTTTTCAATAATGTGTTTATCAGTTGCTTAAAAATTACTGGTCTCTGGCTGGGCTACAAGGAGACACTGTATTATCTTGCTTCTCATCTACAATGTGGCTAGCATTCAGTCTTTAAAATCTTCCAGTCAAACACAATGTTTCATTAGCTTTGAGGGAGGCAGGACTACTAAATATTGAAGAGATTGGTGGAAATAGAAATATGGAGATGGGAAATATGAAAAAGCTGGAAAAGGAAAGAAAGATTTAAAACTCCCGAAGGGCAGAATAGCAAGTGGAATTAGGAGTTAAGGATGAAGGAGTGGAACTTTAGGAGAAGGAGCAGAGGCTATCCTTGGAGACCTTTTCAAGGAGCAGAAGAGCAGGGGAACAGAAGACTAATAAGCAAAAAATAAAAGATAATTAATATTGTCATTCCTTATCTTTTTTTAAGTGAAAGGAGAATGTAAAGTGGGGAAATTATGTAAAAGGTAAAGTAGGATCCAAGCTTACAGGTAACAGTTGAAATGTAAATGTATATCGGGGAAAAAGCACAGCAGTGCTCCTTCACCCTCCTGTTGGATTAGCAAAAGAAATTAGAAGAGGAGATATTCTGTCAGCTTCCATCCTCCTTCCAGCTGAAATAGTAGTAGTAAAAACAAAGCAAAAGTAAACCATGCTGGTTATGGACATTTATATGCCTTATGTGTTTGTGTTTTGTGTCCTGGCCAGCAGTCCCCACCAGTCTGGTATGGAGACTGTCCCCAGGGCCTGAGGCAGCGACCACCGGGGCCAGCAGGAGGGTCTTTATCAGGAGGTTTTGCTGTGCCCTTGTTACAGGGAGGCCTGACTAACATAAGAAGAAAATGAAGCGTTAGAGAAACCTTAAAACTTGTGTAGCTATGAAGATGTTCATTGGGGGGGGGGGGGCAGCAGCAAAATTGATTTCCTATATTTATACACAAGAAGGGGTCCAGAATTCTACAATGTGAAATTTCCATATGAAGTTATTGAAAAATCTGCATGTTTCTATGCAAATTTCTTGTGTAATTGTAAAACTTGTCTGCAATGCATTTAACTATGTAAGATGCTGCAAAGTGCTAAGAAGCTAGCTTTTATTTGTGAAAATTGTGTAAAATATTGCATTTATCCTTTATTTTGTGCATGTGAAACTGTTCTTAGACTTGGAAAATATTTTTGCTGATGAGGTATTACTTTATATTTGAATTTGAAAATTTTTTTTTCATTTCTAAATGGCTGTGGACTAAATCCTTGAGGCCATGCTGAGACAAAGGATATTGTGTTAAGAGTCTGTATTCTCACTTGTTCATTATTAACAGTAGTTGAAACTAAAAGAATGCAGTGGATGAAACTATTTTACAACTAGATTTTCATATCTAACCTGGGTTAGTTGATGGTACAAGTACATTTTACATAAGACCTGTCTGGGCACTTCTTTTTACAGACATGGTTATGATGGGTGAGAATGAATTTGCTAAGCTTTCAGGTATTTTATGTGCCTCTGAGGACTGCCCATTAATAATATTAATATATAGGTATTTTCCACTGTTGTATGCAAGGCATTTCTTAGAACTTTGAAGCTAAAGTCTTTTTTAACACGTGGACCTTTTCAATTTAATCTATTAGCAACTTGGCAAAATAAAGTAATTGTCCAACAGAGGAAGAAAAAAAAAATCTATTAACATTTGCTACAAATCCGAGTAGTACAGGCAGCACTTAATTAATGGAACAGATTTCTCACTATGTATTCAAGCTAACATAGCTATTGTTCAGGAGAGATTAGACCCTTAATGTAAGTAAGTTAAACTAGACCTCCATCTAAAAATATCCGTCACTTCAGCTATTAAAGGTCTGATGTCTTCTTTGGTGACAGATATATTTCCCTTCATTTCCTTGGTTTTGTAAAATGTAAAGTATGCATTGTGTGTAATGCGAGAAATCCATGGAGGTAGATGAAACCCCGATTGTGCCTCCCAGCCTGTCTCTCCCTGCCTGCTCTTTTGTGCTGCTCCCTATCACGGAGCCTCTTCAGCCCTTAGACCTCCTGGCACCAGAGCAAAAAACCAGAAAATGCCATTTGTTAGGGTACGATGCCAGCCACCTAATCTGTTTGCAGACTGAGGGCCATGGGATCTGATTAGGTAATTTAGATACCTTGTGAATTCAATAATACCTGAGCTGCCTTTGGCTGTCATCCCATCATTTCACTGGTAGGAACTACCGTGTTCTATTTCTTCTGTAAACTTCTTACCTGTAGTATGTTATTTGGGTCCAAATAGGTGTTAAGGGATGCAGGTGAGGTGTGTCTTTACTTCTCGATATGGGGAAGTCAGTGATAGGGTAGAGGAGGTGCGATTGTGTGGTTTTAAATATATTTTCCTCAGTACAGTTCCATGTGCAGCATATCCTTTTTTCTTGAAAATTGAATGTTTCAAACCTATGTTTCTTTGTTTAAACACCTCAGATGATATACCAGGTTTCAGGTGTCTTGGGCTGTCCAAGTGCTCACTGATGTCACTGGCAGGTTTTGAAACTCAGTTTATCTGAAGTGGTTATTTCATCCTCATGGCTGGGAGTTCCCTTACTTGCTGCAGCTGAGTGTTGCTCCAGGCGGGAGGCTGACCTGCCCTGGGGGGCATCGCTGCCCGGTGGGCTGCAGGCAAGGGCTTGCAGCAGCCTAGGTGCCTCGCTTCAGATACCCACAAGGGAAAATTTTGGCTGCAATTTTAATGCTACATCTCCTCCCTTCCTCTCTCCTTTCCGCCAATTAGCATTTTTTTTGGAAATTACAGTCTTGCAAAGCCTACTAGCATAAATAGAAGTGTTTTAGGATTTGTTTGCTTTAATTAATTTAAAGTGTGTCTTTCTGAAAGGATTTAGTTAAACATCTTTCTTAAACAGTAATGTGCCAGTAACAGCAACATTAGTAATAGTGATAAGACCCAGAAAGGGAAACCAACTAGAAAGCAAAATGAAATGCTTCTTTGTCCAAAAAATAAATGGTCTTCCCAGGAAAGTGGAGGAAACCCTGTTCAGGGACACTTACAATTAGGTTGGTCAAAACATTAGAAAACATATATTATATGAAATAAATCCTGCAAAGGTGGAGAGTGGGACTACATGAGGCTTTTTCCTGTTTTTATTTTGTTTTCCTCTTTTTTTGACTGTTGCTGGGTTTTTTTCTATCAGCACCCAAGATGTTCTCAGAGCTTTCCAAATAGGAAATAAGTTGCTTTTCATGTAATGATAAATTATTTTTCATAATGAAGATGGAGTAATTGTAAGGCTAATGATATTAATGGGATTTATATGAAAGCACCCAATTAAAAATCAAAACAGCTGCATCAAACATGACTATACAATGTAATAAAACCATATAATAAATATGTGGTCTGGCCACACCATATTACCTAGTTTGATTAATTGAACCTTGCACATGCAAAGATAGTCATTATCAGACTTCTCAACCATCAAGGAAAAATAGTCTCAATTATTTTCATGATGAAATAATCATTGCTTTTTTTTCTATTCTGCCATCTGAAAAGAGAAAACAGCTGCTGCTTTGACTGTGTAATGCAAGACCTTGCAAACTATACAAAGTTGATTCTGCTTGATGCTGGACTTCTGCAGCCTTAATGTAGACTGATTTATTTAGTTATATAAGAAACGTGTTGCTTTTCTCCTCTTCTGTGCTCTAGCCTTTTTTTAAAAAAGCAAGACCCCTCTATCTCCAAAAGTCTCCCTATGGCTGTGCTGCAGGGCATTAGGGCTGTTTTAAACCTCTAGTTATGAAATGGCAAATCAGCAGTTTCCTGGTTTTGCTTCAACACTTCCTCGTTTCCTCCCTTCTCTTTGCGGTGCAGTAGGGATGCTGCCTGGAACAATTTGCTACCTGACACAGCAAGATGAGAAGGTGGGTGCTGGTGCCGTGTCCCCTTGCAATCAGCTGTAAGTGCCTCTAGATGGGTCTGTGCTGGAGCAAATCACCTGTGCTTGTAGACCTCCTGTCTCCAGTAAATCATAAGCATCTCAGTCTTTTTGTCAGGCTGTGATATGAGACTCCACATCTGAATTTCAGTATGAGGGGAGAGAAGCTGATTAAGTGTTTGAGATAAGGTTATGTGACACCACAGGTTAAAAATACCTGAACTGAATTTGGCCAAATGCCTGAGAACCACATTGCAGTGTATTCAGGTGGCTGAATAAGGTTCCAAGGAGTTTGCTGTCTTCCTCTTTAAGAAAGCAATTCTTCAGGAGTGTTCTTTTAGGAGCTGCATCTCTCTTGTTTTATAGTGTTTCTTTGGACTCTGCTATCTTGCATTTCTAATCTAAAATGTCGCCAATGTGTCAAGTTAAAAGAAAATATAAAAGTGTAATAAACCCTAGCCATTTAGGAAGAAAAGGACAAATATTTTTGTTTGGCACAAATTATCTGGAGAAAGACTTAAGTTAGATCCCCAGAATCCTACACAAGTTAATTCTAGTTCCCCTAAAATGTGACAGTTGAAGCCCTTAACAAATACTATGGTTTAGTTAAAAAAAAAAAACCAAAAACCAACCCCCAAACCCCCCCCCCCAAATACCAACAACAACAAAAACCAGACAAACCAAAACAAACAAAAAAAACCCGAACAAAAAAACCCAGACAAACACAAAACTGTATAATTTCTTAAAACCTAAGCAATGTGCTTCTGGCAGGTCTGGGAAACAGACTGAAGACATTCAAGAACCTTCTGACTCTTAGGACTCTATATAATTCTAGTATTTTACCAGTTGTTTTTCATTCATGACTTATATTTTTATAAATATTCTTAGTGATGAGAAGAAACTTTGGGAGATGTGTGTAAATAATAGGAAAAGTCTGCTGAGTAAAAGGTGTAGACCAGGCAAGTTGGTCTGGCTTGTTTAAAATTTTGCCTGTATTTAATACTTTAAAAGCTGTGGAAGGATACAGCCAGGATACTGCACTGCAATTTGGGGCATCACTTTTGTGTGAACTATGTTTGAAGGCTTCTTTTATTTTTCATGGGAGTTACGTGTTCCAGAAGTGTGATGCAGAAATGTGACTTTCCTAATGCATCTGATTTACTTTCGTATTTTCTTTGGTTGATTTTAGAAGTAAACTTGCCTATTCATTTTTTCAGGTTATACTGAAATGTGACATTGAGTGTGTTTGTCATGCGTGTTCTTGGTTTGTTTTTTTTTACAGATGGGCTGAAGCCAGATACCAAGATACTTCTTACTGTTGCCTCCAAGAAGAAATCTAAGGCAGGGAAGGTGGATACAGCCAAAGAAGATGAAAGCAGCAAGAATGATTCAGCCCAACCTGTTACCATCTCTCTTCTCTTTAAAAGATACGTCTTTGACACGCAGAAGAAAATGATTCAATCCTGAGAAAGCAAGAGAGGCCTCTGATCGCACCTGAAAGACCAGACTTTGAAATGAATTCGGGTGGAATGTGTTTCTTGTCTGAACGCATTAGACCTGTTCTTTCCTCACAAACAGAGCCTGGAATCTCCTGCTGACTCTGTGCCCCCTTCCAAAATCTCTGCAGTCTGGTTCTGTTCCATTAGAATCTGCTTATTTTGTCGTCTTTGCAATGTGAATCTTTACTGCCTCTTGGAGAATGTCACCTGCCAGATGAGCACATCCAGGTGTGCGTTCTAACAGCAATGTTTTTCTGGAGAATTGTTTTGAAGTTTCTTTTCATTTAAAAGTTTGCCACCAATATTAATCTAAATCTAGTCAAGATGTGAATTTCATGCGACCCACAAAGTGAAGCTGATTAGTCTAGGTTTACTTCCCCGAGCAAAGTGGGGGGACAGAAAGCACATAATTTAATAGGTGAAACCTAAAATGGATGTTTCACATTCCTTCAGCTGCAACTGTGTAAGATGCTATCTGAGAGATGGTATGGATCTTTTTTATAAATGATTTATATCTAGAAATGTTTTTCATATTAAACATAATGATGCGTGTAACTGAGAGTCTTAATTGTTCTGTCTGCTGTTCCAAAGTTCAGAACCTATTTTCAGTGGCATTTTATATAGCTTTTCTGAATTTCCTGCATGTTCTGTGGTGAATCCTACTCCAGAATTGTTTTCTTTTTTTGTAACCAAAATGTCTTTTGTGCGTGAAAGAAAAAGTTGCCTCTGGAAATAGTGAAGGGCTTTATTTCATTAAAATAACGATAGAAGATTGCAGCATAAGCCTTGTAAAATGAGTATCTCCAAGATGCTTTAGAAACCATTAGTTGTTTAATAGGGATTTCATGGCTGCTTTAGTTCTTCTCAATTTCATGTCCTAGGTTCATAAAAAGGAGAGCACTGGTAATATCCCTTCTTTGTTATTTATATAGTATAGGACATCTTAACATTAAAACTAACAATAATTCCACAGGTACAAAAGCTGCAGTCTGGAACAGAAATTGGACCCAGCCTTGGCAGCATGGAAAATGTTAGTTCCTGCCTTTTGAGCAAAAAGATTACTTATGCTTGTTGATGTTAAATAGCAGAATGTGACCCATTTGCTGAAGGCAGTCATAGAAGATGACCGCTTGTATAATGTAAGTGCATTAGTTGCACATGGAAGTAACTAACTGTAATAGATTGCTATGCTCATTCTTATTAAACATATTATAATTACATTATTAATAACACTTGAAGTGTTATTAATCAAATATCCATTGATGGGCGTGAGTCCATCATGCTAACACAATCCTGTTTTTTTCAGTCTTTTTCTTTTCCTTTTAAGTTCCAGGTAACCAAAATGGATACAAATGGCAAAAATATCAGCTATTGAGAGGATATTTACAGCTGAACAGCTGTGAGATAGGGCAAGTCTGGTGTCTAAACTAGGTTGATGGTGTCCCTTTAAATCAGAACAGAATTAGTGCTTTGTGGAATAATCCCAAACAGTTTCTGCTGAGTGAGTCCCAGCAAAGCTTTAGCACATCCCTTAAGATTATGGGGTATGCTTTCAGTGTGATCCCAGAGGAATTAGGCAGGCAACTTCAGCTATGGCTTAATGTGACTTGTGCTGCCAGCCTTGCTGGAAAACATATCCTTCTATAATGAAAAAAATGCATTTCACTCCCCTGTCACCTCTCCTTCCCCATTTCTCTCCTCTTTCCACACACCCCCAAAGGCAGTCTTTGGAAAGAATATTTATTATGTTATCTTTCTTTTAAGCCTTTATCAAATCCTGTTTTGTACCCTGCACTGTTACCTCTGCTTAAGATACTGCAGTGATGGAAACTAGAGAAACAGATGACATAGAAGGAATGCTGTTATTGTGATCCCAGGTTAATCTAAGAATTATTGGTATAAAAAAACCCTTCTCATTAAAAAAAAAGTCAAAAGTAAGTTATTAAGAAACTTAAATTTTTATCTGTTCAGTTCTATGCCCTTGCCAAATTTTAAATGGCCCCTAAATTTTGCCAACTCTGCTTGCAGTTTTGGAAAGAAAAGGGCAGTCATCAGGAGAGGTGTCCTGCTTTAGGATATTGTTGGCTGCTCCAGAGTTGTTAGCCTTGCACTTACAGGTTTTTGTCTTTCTCATTTCTAAGGCATTTTTTAATAGTTCTGGAGAGGAGGCTATCAGTGTAAATGGTGGTATGTATTTTTAGAAAGTACAATCTGATTAATGTACACTGTGGATTGCCCATAGCAGGATCAGTGAGTCAGCTGTTATGGAACTTGATCCATTTGAAAACTCATTAGTCTTGAATACTTAGTTTTGCAGCCCTCTCCTTGGCTGAAAGGTCTTCTAGTGCTGAGGCTCCCATGGTTTATTTGCTTGGGGTACTCCAAAGGACGAAGCAGCAACAGCTTGCAGAGTTGGACCTCCATCCCTTTTTCATCCAGTCTCCTGTAACATACTTTTAAAAATCTTCCCCTTCATCTTCCATCTCATTTCCAGACTAGTGTACTAACTCGGTGTCTTACTTCCATCCTCTCAGTCCAAGACCTAACCTGTTCCGTAGTGCTCCTATTTCCCATCTTTGTTCATTGCTTCTCTTTATTCTGGCTCTGCTTTTGCCTCTGGAGAGGATGTAAATCTGGGTGCTGGCAGGGGTCCCATGGGAGGTGTTGGGAGCCCAGCATGGTGGGGAAGGCTCTTGCCTTGCAGCTTACAGCAGACTTGGGCAGTCTTGTGGACAGCTACTGCCAACCCAATAGGAGCAGGCTGTGCAGAGGCCGTCCCTCATGTGAGTCCTGTCACCCACCACCGTATCCTGTCCTTGTGCTTTGTAAGCCCCTGTTGCAAAGCCCCGCATCCTGTTGTTTTGCTCCTGTAGCAGAGTTTTGCGTAGGACAGACAGCTGGAGAGGTATCTGAAGACTGGGGTTTGGTTTTGTCTTTTTCCCCATTTTTAATTCCAAAAGGAGAAGTTAAGTGTGCCCAAGAACTTTGATTATAATATGCTATTACTGCAGATCTGTGGCTGCTGTCCTGAGGCTGTTGGATACACATTCAAAAAAGGGTGAAATGGTGGAACAAAATGATTATGGGAAAATCAAAGCTTTTAAAGACATTTGTAGGATGAACAGATGTTCAAACATTCTTTTATTTGGTTTCCAGACAGACGCAGAGACTTTCCTTTCATCCTCGTAATCAGTGCATTATGCTGTAATTTGTAAAAATGGCATTAAAAAAATATTAACAGGGTCATATTGTGATCTACTGACTCTGTGTCATTAAGCCGTGAAGTTAAGAACGGCAACTGGGAACAGGGGTTAAATGTTGCAGAATGTACTGTACTAGCATATATTGTCAGACTCTATTATAATGAATCTAAAATGAAATAAAGATGTAAGGAGGTTTTTTAATACTGCTATGGTTGGTGTTGCAAAACTAGAAATTATTATGGCTGTGCAGATGTTCAGTGAGTAATACATCTTTGGGTTGTGGGGAGAGTAACAGTGAGAAAAGCTTTGTTTTTACAAGCCTGTTTTCTGCTTTTCCTTGGAATTTATTTTTGGACTGCAGACTGGCTTGTGATCCTGCCAAAGGTCTTGAGCCGTTGAGGGTCAAAGCAGGCAATTGTGGTAGCAAGGATTCAGTAGGTGGCATCCTTTACTTTGAATCAAAACAAAATCTCCCCACTTAGAAAATGGGGTATGCACTGGTACTGATAATAAAGATTTTGAATCAAGCCTGCAACCCATCTCTCAAAGAACAGTTTCTATTAAAAACTACAGTGCATTTAATGACTAGGGCAGAGCCATAAACTCAACTCTGTTGACCAAACCCTGAAGTATGAGTGTGCTTTCTGGGTGTGTTTCTGGCTCAGTTCAAAATAGTTCTTTTCCTCAAATCCTACCCATTGTGTTAATTGATTGCAAGTACCTGACTATGGAAAAATGAGCCATCTGCACTGGCAGAGCTCTTGATGTGTACAAGACATCACTTTCTGGGCAGTGGGAGCTTTACTTGCTTGTTGGAACTCTGCAGTTGAACAGCCACAGGGTGGCAGAGCAAAAGTGAGAGCACAGCACGTTGAGGAGTTGTAATGATGCAGTCATGTCCTAGAGCAGCCATGTTCCACCCCAGGACTGTCTGCATCTCACTGCTGGGAGATCAGCTCTGTATTTACATCTGTAAAGTGCTCTGGGATCTTGTGAAATGAAGGATGAAAGGCAGCAGAGGGTTGCTACCTTATTAGCAGTTTCAAAACCTCTTTGTGCTTTCCTTTTAGTTTAATGTCCATAGTGAACTGGAAGGCTCTTTATTTACAAACACAGGAGTGTTAAATGAACTTACTGAGGATATAAATAGAATAATTTCAAGATAGAGGCTAGCCCAGAGAGCTAACCTGCCAAGCCTGGGAGAAGAGCTGTATGACTACAGTCTGTGGTTAGGCCAGTCTTGCCAGATGATGGGCATCCAGAAGGAATTCAAGGGTTTGGGGAGGTTGTGTTTGAGAAAGGTATTGGAGAAAGGGGAGTAGTATTCTGGGATTCCCCCAAAATTCTCCTGCTGTTCTGTGCAAAAATAGGTTAAAAACATCATCAGATACAGTTACAGCTCCACCATAGACAATATGTAAGAGGAGAAGGAATACAATGGGTCTTCTTACTTCTTGTTGCCAATGTCTGAATATGGAATCTTTCCCACATCTGCTGCTGTGCATGCAGCACTGTTTTTAGTTCCAGTTGTTAGTGGACTTAGAGTTTAGGGTTTTCCATTCCTCAGTAGGTATTACAGTTCTTTGTTTTTATTTGTGTGTCCGATATTGAGTGCTTTTCTAAGATGGCATAATCAGTCTGTTAGACTCATGTCTTCTTCCCCTTCCTCAAGGTGACTGTTACTTGTCAAAGGCAAATGCTCTAAGGGACCTCTTTGTCTCAGAGCCACACGTTTCTGATATGCTTTTCATATTAAATGACAGGAGAGGGAGTACCATCTAGTTTTCTTTTGGGGCCTCATGCTCAGGATCAGTGGTGAAAGGAATCCATCAAACAGAATCAGAAAAAACCCTGCAAGACCTTTGGTAAATCTCAGCCCTATGTGCCCTGCAAGGCTTGTTCTTAAAAACATGACTGTCTTTTTGACTTGAGTCCTTGCTAGTCCTGCTTGTTCTAGTTCATGTTTCTTAACCAAAAGGTAATTTGAGATCTGGATCAAGAGCTGCTAAATTAAACAACTCTGGTAGTGACTGAGGTGCCTGCTTAGCACCATTGTGTTGGCATTTTGGCTGAACTGATCTGATTACTTATCCTTTAAGAAATCTAGTTTGTTCATTAGCTCTAGAAGGTTCTGTTTAGATCAATTGCTTCTCTGTCGATTGGAAGTCATGCAGTCTTCCTGCGTTTGGTTGATCATTCTTACATTTCTCAAGGGCCTCATTCATGTCAATCAGAGAGACTCTATCCTTCCTGGACCACAAAATTGCTTTTATTAGGCTGTATATGGCCCCCATTCAGATGTGTAGGAATCAGTTCTTTTATACTGTTTTCTGTAAAAACTGATATTTTAGTGTCTATAACTTCAGTCTGACATTTAGGAGTAATCCATGCCCTCATGGCAAATTCATTCCCAAAACAGCATTCCATAAGGACAAGCTGAAACTTAGACCCCACACAGTGGTTTTGCCTAAACTTCTTGGGTTTTGCAAAAGTAAGGAATCCATCATCTAGTTTTCTTTCTTAAGCTTCACTTTAACCAAAGCTGAGTTGAACCTGCACGTTTTGTGAGAGCACTGTTTTATTATCTGGAAAGATCAAGGTCTTTTAGAAGCTCTTCTAACCAGTGCCAAGTTACTGAAAGATTATCTACATTGGTGCTCATCTGCATTAATGCGTATGTGATTTCTTCTCTGCAGAATGTGGGTCATACTGCCTGTGAGGACATTAGAAATGGAAACAGGGTATCTAAAGATAAAATAGTTGCAAGAAAGAGAGGTTGTTTACTCTGCAGGACTCAGAAATAATCAAAATTATTCCTTCCCCCCCAAATTAGGCATCTGAGATGTTTTTGTTGATTACGTGTATTCTGTAACTTCCCTTCCTTTTTTATTACTGCAGAACATATGAAGTACCCTTTTTCATATTGTAGCATAGGAATGATTTCTGTCTTGCCAACAATACCCTTTCTGGCGAATGACGTCTTTTGTTGTCACCACACACTGAGCCAATGATTGTAGACAATTGAGTGAATATTCCAAAATCTTTTTCCTGAGTTGTAACTGCCAGTTCTAAGCTTGGTATCATGTAATTTTTGAGTATTCACATTAATTTGCATTTTGTATTCTATTTTGAAGCTTGTTTGCCTCTCTTAGCCATTTACTTGGTTTTGTCTGATTCTTCTGGAATTCCTTACCATGTAGAGTGACTTCTGTGTTCTTTGTAGTGAAAGAATCTGAGAGTTGGTCCTGTCTGTGCATTTAAATCCTTGCGCTGAGGTATTGAGAAAGGAGGGAAAGGGTGCTTGAGTGACCTGTAATGTATGCATGGCTGAGAAGGACACTTAACTTCGAAAGTGATTTTTTGCATAGGGAATGCACATGCACCAAAACCAGAACGCAGCTTGTGCAGGAGGGTAAGCAAGCATGCTTTTATTTTCTTTAGCTGAATTTTTTTCATACCTTGAGATTTAGACATAGAGTTCATGTTCTGTGTATGATGTACTTTTAACTTAAGAGTGAGACAATAATTGAAATCCTTTGAGTGTTGCTCATTGCATCAAAACCTGTGTTTCTTAAGTCTCATCCTCAGGTGCTTCCTGACAAAGATTATTGTAGAGTATTCTACCTATGGAAAAGATTTGAAATGTTGGACTAATTGGGAGGTCTCATGGGGAAGCTTTTTTCTCTTCATTTTGCATCTTAAGATACAAGAAGGGTGGGGGCTGTCAGACTGTTGGCTCATTTCCTTGGCAAATGTACCTTGTTGCAGCTGAAGGGAAAGGTGGGATGGCATAAATAGAGCATTTGGCACGAGGGCAGAAAGTTGCATAGCTTGAGTGTGATAGAGCATGAGATGTATTTTGTTATGTACATCTTTCTTGTTTCTTTTTTAGATGAACTAAGGTAGGTTTCAGTCTTCAATGAATGTAGAAGGGAAAAGGAAGGGATGATGTCATCTTTCCTTTTAAAAAATGTAGGCAGGGAGCTCTGGCAAGAGAAGCGTTCTGTCTGGAGAGAAATCCAAATCACTTTATACCTCAGTGTGGGGTTTTCTGTTTTGTTTTTAACTCTGAAGATTGATCTGTGCTTACAACCCCACTAAGTGGACGATACGGTCTCCATCCAGTTCTAAGTTCAGTTGTAAATCTCATTTGCTGTCTGGCAAAGCATGGCACGATTAGGCAGTTTCAGGGAGACATCTGGGTTTAAAACAGTGGAAAAGCAAAGAGTTTTGCCAGTTTGGAATGAAAATTGAGCTGTCAGGAACACACAACTGGACAACAGGCGTGGGTTTAGGCTGAAATGTATTTGTAGAGGCCTAGAACTGCTGTAATAACAATATCTGAGCATATATTTATTTAGTGATTATGTTGTTATAACAGGTATATAAATGTTTAAGCATCACAGGTTTTTTTAACATTCTTTCTTTTAAAGTTGAAGTCATTGCAAGATCAGTATTGAGAAGTTCTTTGCAAAGTTTTTTGATTTATCTGTTCCAAGTGCTGACAGTATTTGACAATTTTTGCCCTTGGTATATGATGTATTTAAAAAACGTTTTGTATAATTCACTCTCGCTAGTATGTTTGTTGCAGTAAATCCATGCCCAGTTGATGGGTATGGAGTTGGAAGAATGAGTTTGGTGAGTTGTCCACTGTCACATGTGGGATGTTTCAGGGGTAGAGCTGAATATTCAGACTGTAGCTCCTGCTGCTTGTCTTCCCTGTGAAGGGGGAATTTCACTTGTGTACCATGTGAAGGTCACTCCTAAGTCTGCTGTTACTAGCCTTGAGGGTAGTTAGCCCAGACTGCTCAGAACATTTCCTCTCTTTCCTGGGACAAAAGTAAGAAAAAGTCTGAGAACTTCATCTTTCACTGAGGCAACGCAGACAGAATTTGTCTATTTGTTCCTTTGTCCTTTTTGATTTGGTCTGTCTTCCAAAGGCAGATGATAAGATGGATTGTCTGTTGGTGCCATGCACCCTAACAAAGGAGGCTTGTTTAGGAAATGTTACTTGTCCCCCACTACTGGAATGGACACAAGTGAACTCATGGTAACTTTGTCCAGAATTATTTGCTTAAAATACTAACATTAATATGATCTGTAAAAGAGCAACAAAGACCACCTTCAATTTGTACTTAAGGCTTGTTAATTTGCAACATTAGTTTTGCTGGTTAGTGGGGGGGTCCCCCCTTAATTAGAAATTTTAATTAGAGCGTGCTGCGTATTAAGATGTTAAAGCTTTGACTGGCACTTCAGAATTGCAGAAGGATCAGCTGTCTCTGTAGGGCTGTAGCACAACAGGGATTAGCTTGCACCCTTCTGCCTGCAGGTATATTTTGCTTCTTGAGTCAGATCATCAGAAAATGTTCTTCAAGGTAGTATTCATCTTCCTGATCAGACCTTGTCTGTTCCAAGGGACCTGCATTTAGAGATTACAGATTCACTGATTGTACATAAGGTGAAAAGATAAAGTCTCAAAACTGAATGACAAATAGGTGAATTGTTGGACTATTTCATCGTGGTGTTGGATCAGCCTTGCCCCTGTGCCTGCTTATTCCAGCTGTGGTGCTGCCAGTGCAGGGAGGATTCCTTGTGCCTGTCTTTGGAGATCAGTTACTATGTTGGCACTTCTGCAGTTCCAGTTTTCACTCCTGGCCAGTAATGTAGAAGAGAGCTGCCTGAAGAGTTTTCACCATCTTTGATCTGCTGATGTCATCTGTCTGTAACACACCATGCATAGCATGTGGTTGGGTGTTGTCGTGGTTTAACCCCAGCCAGCAGCTAAGCACCACGCAGCTGCTCACTCAGTCCCCCCCACCCAGTGGGATGGGGGAGAGAATGGGAAGGAAAAAAGGTAAAACTCATTGGTTGAGATAGGAACAGTTTAAAAGAACAGAAAGGAAGAAACTAATAATGATATTAGTAATGATAATAAAATAACAATACTAATAGAAGGATTAGAATATACAAGTGATGCACAATGCAATTGCTCACCACTCGCCAACCAATACCCAGTCAGTTCCTGAGCAGCAATCCCCCCAGCCCCACTCCCTCCAGTTTATATACTGGGTATGATATCACATGGTATGGAATGCCCCTTTGGCCAGTTTGGGTCAGCTGTCCTGGCTGTGTCCCCTCCCAACTTCTTGTGCCCCTCCAGCCTTCTTGCTGGCTGGGCATGAGAACCTAAAGAATCCTTGACTTTAGACCAAACATTACTTAGCAACAACTGAAAACATCAGTGTGTTACCAACATTCTTCTCGTACTAAATCCAAGACATAACAATATACCAGCTACTAGAAGGAAAATTAACTCCATCCCAGCTGAAACCAGGAGAGGTGTGAGGGAGTCTTGTGGGCTGATGTATTTTGAGTTGCTCAAGCTCCCTTACCTCATTTCTGTTCTCTCCTGCTTTAAAGCAGATTTGTAGGAAGATAGGGATAGATTCTAAAACATTAGAATTTAATGTTTCCAGCATCACACTCTTGCAAAGTACAAAAACTTCTGCCATGGTTAATTATGGAATAACCTACTTGTAAGGAAACTGTTTCCCCAGACTCCTCACACTTGGTGGATATCTTGTGTCCTTTGAGCCTGAAGATTTGTATTTTTGTTCTGTCTGCTGTTAAGTGTGGGTTTTTCTGTTATCCAGACAAATATACAATCATCTAAGAAATTGCTGAAATGCATTTTCCAAGATATCTTATGGCACTTTAACCCACAAGCTAATTATGAAACTGCAATTTTAATTTGCTATTTCTGGTTGATTTCATGTTCTGATGAAGCAGAAGTCATGATTTCCTTTCCTTTTTGCTGTTAGTTTGTTTGCCTTTATCACATGTCATCTGTCTTCAGAAGTGCAAATTTTTGCAACCTCTGCTGGTATAGAAAACTATCTGTGCTTCTAATGGTTTTATTAAATCAATATGTTCTTCAAAATGTAGATTGATCAGTGGCATTTTAATAATTTCAGTAATATCTGTCCCTTTTCTTAAGCATCTATCCCCTGGAATCTGCTGTGCAGAGTCAGTGTTCTACTGAGCTGTTCACAGTGATGCCCAAAGCTTTTATCATGGATGCTTCTGTTAATATATCAGTGTTAGTTCAAATTATATGTTCTTTGTGATTACCTTTCACTTGTCAATACTCAATTTTAGCCTAGGTTTGGTGGGATTTAAGTTCCTCCTCCTCTTCCTGCCAGCTAAATTAACTTTGGGCTGTTTGCAAATCTTGCCCAGTTATAGTTGTTCCCTTTCTGGAAAGTCATTAACATTAAGCAACACTGAGGTTAGCATGGAGATTTTTAGCACTGTTTTAATCTTTCATTCAGTTAAAGCCAGGCTCTTATTTTACTTCTGTCCTTTCTTTGCTTTTTCTGCAGAAGGTCTTTGGTAAGCCAATGGTTTATGCATGTGTGTGGATAGTTCTGGCATAGTGGATATGCCCAATTTTCTTTTTTTTTTTTTTTTTTTTTTGGTGCTTAATGAATAATGTTTATCAGAATGATTAGCCCGCGTGGTTTTGAGTGTTGCCTCATGGTTTTACCTGGCATTGAAGTAAGCTCACACTGGTCTGTAATTCCAGGGAGAATTTTTAACTTCTGTTTTAAAGAAAGTGATAACATTGGCAATTGTCTGCAGTTAAGATGCATTTCTGTTAGTGCATGAATCATTTAATAATGCTGTCAGTAATGCAGCAAAGCATTTTAACAGTCATTTTCTGCTGATTGTCCACTTACTTAGTAGACTCAGTTGTTTTTATGCCAATCAGTAGAAGTGAGTAAGGGTACCCTGGCTATTTGAAGAGGGGAAAAAAAAAAAAGGAAGAAGGGAAAGAGTCTTAATGTAGTTCAGAAACACATTCCTGTTTTAGGGTGGGTTTTTTTGTTTGGGTTTTTGTTCCATACAATAGTAGAATAGCCTGAATCAACAGTTGATAATTACTGAATGTTATTGAGCTTCTCCCCTTTTTGCTCAGTAGTTTTAGCCCAAAGTTGGTCACAAAAATGGCTCAGGCATCAACACAAACTCCTGTGTTCTTCACCTGATTGTGAAGGCAGCTTCTGTTTTAAATTAGGAAAACGGAAATTTTCATTATGCATCCGAACTGTAAGCTAGCATAGCACTGTGGAATGAGTTTTTGCTGGAAGGACTTTTGCAGGTATCGTGCATCTTGAGCCAGGCAATCCTTGAGGAGGGGTTGAGCAAACCCAGCACTACCATTCTGTACTTGGCTATCCTGGCTTCTGCCCATTGCAGTAACTTCCAAGTCCAGCACTTCAGTGTCTTAAAAAAAGAACATCAGGAGGCACTTTGCAATAAGTTGAAAATGAGCAGTGATGTAGAAAATATGTCATGATTGAAAAAAGGCTGAGTTTAACATTTATGACTAGGATGCTCTGGTGTAAATAGCCTGTGGCTCCTGGCTTGCAAATTAGGTGTCTTTCTCTTTGTGGCTAATCTAGCTGTTTGTGCTTGTGGTACCAGAGTTTCTGTCACTCTGAGCTCAAAATACTGAATCCAAGTAAGTGACTGTGCACTCTATGAGATAGGAGAATCTCTTCACTTATCCACAGGTGTTGTGATGGGTTGACCCTGGCTGGACACCAGGTGCCCACCAAAGCTGCTCTGTCACTCCCCCTCCTCAGCTGGACGGGGGGGAGAAAATATAACAGGCTCGTGGGTCAAGATAAGGACAGTTTAATAAGTGAAAGCAGAGGTTGCGCACGAAAAGCAGAGAGAAAACAAATGATGTTATGCTCCACTTCCCATCAGCAGGCGATGTCTGGCCACTTCCCGGGAAGCAGGGCTCCAGCACGCATAGTAGTTGCTCTGGAAGACGGAAAAATGTGCCCCCCCTTCCGTCTCCCTTTACTTAGCTTTTATACCTGAGCTGACATCATATGGTATGGAATATCTCTTTGGTTAGTTCAGGTCAGCTGTCCTGGTTATGTCCCCTCCCAAGATCTTGCCCAGCCCCAGCCTCCCGTTGAGGGG
>JANZLQ010000037.1:10991306-11037840 GCA_026212715.1 Elanus axillaris | reverse complement strand
CTACCAATGCAGAACACAGCACTATGAGGGCTGCTATGGGGAGAATTAATTCCATCTCAGCCAGACCCAATACAGGTGTGCAGCCTTTCTTGGAGGGATGGTCAGCAACAACACAAGTTACAGTGCAGCAGTGCCACATCCATTCCAGCTTGTGACATTCGTGTGTTAAGAGGCGGAGCTCTGTTACATGCATGATTTGGAGGACAATACAGTAGTGTCTCCTTCTAAGATTGCACCAGGTCAAATGAAAAGTAGTGTCTTTTGAGCTTCTAGTCTGTTTCTGACATCTCCATTTTTTCATTGGTATCCCATGCTTGATTTGTCATGTGAACTTAGCAGCAATGTTCAAAAGGAGCAGTTGTTTTTTCAAAATTTCTCTGAGTCTTGGAGTGACTGTGTCCAATTTAGGATCAATATAAAGATATTAAGAAAGCAAACCCTCTTTTGTTCTATCCATTAGCAAGATCTCTTCTGAATCTGTCATTGATAAGCATCTCTTTGTGCCTTTTCAGTAGAGTTGTCATCTGTCAGATGTATATAGAATGACAGGGGCTATTGCTTCTTGAAGGGAATCCTAAGGTCATCTTGTCTTTCTCCCTACTCAAAAGAAGGATCAGCTGTATGTATGTTGTTCTTTTCAGGTGTCCACCTAACTTGTTTTTAGAGATTTTGTCACTAGCTGCCACAGGACTTTACTATTAGGGCTGTTAAGGAGGGAACAGGTTTCTTCTTCCCAGTATCTCACTTGAATCTTGCATATTGCAGTATAACCCTATTTTCTTTTAATTATTTTTTTTTATCCCTATCCACTGTGGTACAGAGAACAGACTATTTCTTTTCTCTTTGCAGCACTTTTTTATGTACTTGAAGACTGATCACATTCATGCTCAGTCTTCTTTCCTCTGGATTAAATGTTCTTATTTTGTACAGTCTTTCCCCCTGGGGCTGTGTTTCCTAGATCTGAAGTTGTTTGTGTCTTCCTGAGTTTCTCCAAATGGTCACTGTCTTTCCTTAAGTGCATTTCTCTCAACTAGGCAGTTCTCTAGCTAAGGCCACACAAGTACTGACTGAATAAAGAAGGTTTTTAACTTTGTGTGTGTCTCAGGCTGTCTTCCTATTTATGCTTCCCAGTCTGTGGCTTTTGCAGAATCAGGAGTTTATTGCCTCAAGTTCAATGTGCGAGCTCAGTATCATGATGCCACTCTATAGGTCTGTTATATGGGCTTTCATTTTACATTCTCTACTTACACTTCTCTACATCCCCTCTTAAATAGCTTCCTATTTTTTCAGACTACTTCCCCAATTTGCCAGGGTCACTTAAATTCCAATCCTTTCCTCCAACATACTCATTCCCACCAGATCTATCCAGCATCAAGATCATTAATAAAAATATAGAATAGAATTAGCTCAAGGACAGACCTCTGTGAACCATGCTTAATATATCCTCCCAAACTTCCATTGATAACTACTCTTGTAATGTTCTCCAAACAGTGTCATGCTTCAGCTTATAATGAGTTTTTCTAGGTGATTTTTCCCTAGCTTGCTTATGCGAACATCTTGTGGAAAGCCATCAAAAGTTTATTGGAAATCAAGCTATGTCCACCTATATTCTAGGTGACTTTTTCAGAGTTTTTTACTCCACTTTCATTTGGCTTCAGCTGCAAACTGGACCTGTGTGGATCCTGCTGTTCACAAGCCATATGTTTATTTTTGGGTTTTAGTAGAATCCATTTTTCATAGAAAAGCCAAAATTTTAATGTATGAGCAGATGCTCAGGAATGTGGACTACTTTGGTGTAAAGTGTGCTGTATGCAAGCAGTATGCAAGTTTTCCTGGTTCTGTAGGTGCATTTTAATCTTGACCTGCAAGACTCAGTCTTCACAGCCTTGACTTTCTCATTGAAGTATAATGTAGTCACAGCCCTAAATCAGAGCTGTCATCAAACACTCAGGTGCCAAGCATCTGAAGCCAGACTGGATCCACTTTCAGTGCTGCAGCCTTTCACTCTCATGGCTCATGTCTAAATCACAGCATGTATGCTAAGAAACAGCAAATTTTGCAGCAGAGTCGAACAACAGTTTGGTGACATGGGTAAATCCTAAAAAGAGTCTGAGGAGACATTCAGGCTCACTTTTATGTACGAAATAAGTGGGGATTTGAATTGCAGGTGAGTGTTCTGGTCCATTTCAGTAACACAGTGCTTTCAGGTGTGATTAAAATGTTTTTGTTAATATATAAAAATCAAGAAAGACATTTGCTGATAATTCCTTCTCCTTTCTTGGCCTTGTAATAAGTATATAATAAATTCAACAACTGATGTCATGAGGAGCTATTGGATTTAAGCCTATCTGAACATGTAGATACTAGGATGCCTTCCCCACCTTTGTGTGTAACGAATGGGTCTTAGTTATTATGAAGTGCTGCACAATTTCACCTCTGTGCAGGTTGTTAGGCAAACAATCCCAAGCAGAAAATGTTTGCTATTGCCTAAGCCATGAGAAATACTCTCTTACTCCATTAGCCTTGCTGCACTTGCTCTTTTTTTCCCCTCTACTAACTCAAAAGAGGAGGGAAACATATCTCTGCAACCACAAAAGCAGGAATTAGCCCACCTGTATTTTACAGGTAAACTAACAAATAAGAGGAGAATCTGAGCGGCCCGCAGGGACCTGAATTTGTTTGCTGCTGGGCTGTTCTATCTGCAGCTGGCATCGATGGAAACCTGAGTGCTCCATTAAAAGTCGACAACCTCTGTTTGCTGGGGCATGGGGCAAACAGAGCCAGCCTGTTCTGCAGACAGACTGACGGCCTTTATCTCTGTCCACCCAGCTCATGATGGGAAATGATGAGACTGAAAAAAAAAGCTTGAAAATAGGACTTGGTACTCTTACCCTGCAGCTGTTGTACCAAGGAGGGAGTAGCAACACAAGGTTGCCTTTCAGGCGCTGTGTGGGAAATACACTGAGTGCAACACATGGAGGATTGGGCTCATCTGGGGTTGCTACTAGGAATGGGGAATAATACATGGTGCTGGTGTGGGCCCCAGATAGCGACCAGGGGTGTGCACATCTGAAAATCTTTATTCCAAAACCATGGGCATTGCATGGGTAAGTTACTGCTCTCAAAGACAACAGGGACAATAATCTATTACAGTGTCAGCCCTTTCAACTATGCCTATGGATTAATGCCTTAAGCAACACCTTGCTACCCTCTCACCCACCCCAAGGAGACTCAAACTTATGCTGTACTATAGCATTATCTTGCAGTAAATGTGACTGCTCCAATGATGCCTTGATGCTCTGGCTGCTCCCAAAACAGAAAACAGGCATATGTGTGTCTTTGTGCCCATGGTGCCACAGTATTACATTGCACCTCAAACATGTGGGGTTAGGGATGATTCATGTGAAAATACATAGAATGAAGTGGGTTTGTCTTTTAAAAAGACAATGTTTCAGCCAAGGGACAGTGTGCCACACAGAAAGTATGCTGGGCTTTGATGGTATCGTAGTCTGAAAGGAAATGTGTGATACTACCCCAAATGCAACGGAAGTGGTCTTTCCACTTTGAGTTTCCAGATATTTGAATGGTAAATTTATCAGTTCTCCTATACAGAAGAATATACTTTTACCCCATCCTTGCTACTCCTCTGTCCCTTTGTTCCACCTACTATTTTCATCAGTAGAGCTCTTTAGTATGGCTGGCGAGTTGCTGTTTCTCATAGGCTTCAAGGCCATGTTTTGTTACTAAACGCTGCTGTTTTGTTACTTGCCGTTTTCTTTTGGAGTCTGGGTATGTGAGCTATTCAACAGTAACACTGGAGTTTTGGGGTTGTTGGGGGTTTGTGCATAATCCTGCTATCCTTTTACTTGTTATTTCAATCAGACAGTGTTACAAGGTGTGTAAAGGGAGAGTTCCCCTAACCAGCTGCCTTTTGTTCATCTTAATCTCTAGTTGATATGAGTGACCTTTCAATAACAATCAAGTTGGTAGTTTGTGTTCTAAAAGCTTGAATGTAGAAATGAACACTGCAAATATCCTTTCATTCTTAGCTTAGAACTCTGTGTTGGGTACATAGGTTAAACCATTACTCTAATTGCCTTTTGAATGTAAAGGTAGTATCCCATGAATGAGATTTTCAGAAGTGATAGCCCTAAACCTACTCTTATAATGGTCAAAGTGAGTTTTATGGCTAACTTCAGTGGGATCGTTGTACCCACGGCATGCAGCTGAGGGCCCAAACCAAGTCACTACACTGTATGGCTGCATGAGTGACCTTGGTGATCTCCAGCAGAATTAGGGCATTTTCCCCCAAATTACAGGGATTTAACCTTTTATTTGTAGGACATACTACAATGCCTGTACAATAGCCTCTAAATCTATCCTCACATACATGGTAAACTGGCATCCCAGCAGAGGAGGACGAAGGAAGGGAAAACATCCGGGGAAAGTAGCACATGAGCACAGACCTCTGAATGCATTTGGATGTTGCCTTTTGGTTCTAACAGTGTATGAAACCTAAGGATAACCTGCTGCAAAAACGGAGCAAGGATGGCTCTGTGAAAACATACTTCTGGCTTAGAGCTTGTGCCCATGTTTTATGTCAATTTGACTGTGGTGTTGCACTGTATCAAAGAATAATCCAGAGCAGTTGCATGTTGAATGAAGCAGTACAAGGTCTTGCTAGAAGGGATTTGTGGATGTGCTTTACTGGTGTGTCACACTTAATGCAGAAGTCTTGAAGATTTCATAGTCTTCCCTGGACTCTCTGGCTAGTCTGAGGTAGCAGTGGGTGCATAAGGTCTTACCTTTTCATAGGCATTTCTTGAATTAGCGTGAAGGTTTGTGGTGAAGAGGGTGGTAGGAATGGGGGGCAGCAAAACTATACAGGCACTTTTGGTTGATTTGCGATTAAGCCCCCTTGGTTGATTTAAGCCCCCTCCCTGCACAATGTGTGGGTTCAAGCCACCTGCTTGGCTTTATTCCTTCTGAGACTTCAGAGGTGTTGGAGTGGGGAAGAAGCCCAATGATCTGAACGTCAGCAAGGATTAGGCAGTCCTGCAGTCCCCTTAGCAAGTCTCCTTGACGTGCATGTTTAATATTGTCTGCCAGGTAAGTGGATCATGTGTCTTTTTGATCTTAGTTTCAGCTGCTTTGTGTCTGTCATCTTCAGACTCCAGAAAAATTGCCCTGGATGTCTCATGGTCTCAAGAGTGCCCATCTCTAAGCATTTTGGTAGATGCCTTTGGTTTACACTGTTCTCTGCGTCCTGGTCTGTAACCAATTCTTTTTGTCCCTTTCCCTGTTTTTTCTGACATTCTTCTGGTCAAGAGGTTTTGTTTCTTATAGCACCAAGAGTAGAGTTAGAGGCGGAAGCAATGCAAAACTCTGATATGTCCCCATCTCTCTTCAATCTGTTTATCTTCTGCAGAGGCCTGATAGTGAATGACATTCATATAAACAGTGATAAACAGTGGGTAAAAGACCTGATGTGCACAGTTCAAACATCCTGTCATGATCTGGGCACATGTACTTGATTGAAAAATAAACACCTAACATGCATAAGCATCTGATGTGTTTTGCTGGTTAAAATTTTGTATCCCTGTGCTATATTTCAGGTCCTACAGTTCATTCTTCCATTTTCCCACCATCCATAAGATAGAACCTGGTTTTAATTCTACTTCAAGCTGCTGGCTGTGACTCACTTCCTGCTGTAAACAGGTTAACCTGAATGCAAGTATGTGTGATATAATGAACACTACTTCAGTGAAATACTTAAATGCTTTTCTCTTTCCAGCAGTGACCTGTTAAACCACTTTACATATTTTAATTTAACCTTGTCTCTCCCCCCTCAATACACTTGAGGGAAAGGACAGTGTTTCAGTCTAGAAAACCATGTAGGTAGGACCACGATATCATTTCAAATTTTGGAATCTCTATTCTTGCAAATTTTCCAAGACCCAACTGGATAAAGCACTGAGCAACCTGGTCTGAGCTAACGTTGCTTTCAGCAGAGGTTGGTGCTAGATAGTCTCACAATATTTTTTCCAATCTGAGTGATCCTGTGAATCTGTGTTAGATTGTGTGCAACCACAGTTAAAATCAGGTGTGTTCATGCTGAAATTCCTGTAGCTTAAAAGAAAAGCAGCAGCTGTCAGTTTGTCTCCTGGGAGCTCTTCAGCTTTGGAGTTGGTCTCTTATTCTGACAGGGAACAGCTGAAGTGTGAGGACCTTCACAACACATCACACTTCTTTTTAGGGGTGTTTGGAAGCTGTTTCCCTCTGATGGGAATCCAACTATGCAACTCAGGCTCTGGAGAAGAATGAACTGGAAGTCCTTGGGAAAAGATTATATGGGTCTAAATAATAGGTGTGTCTGCACAGGAGTGATGTGGAAGGCCAAAAGCGTGCTCTAGCACCATCCTTAGATACCCTTTTCATTGCCAGCTTCTCTGTTGTAGGCTCCTGCAGTAAGATTTTTGACCTGAAGACCAGATGTTTTCAGGAACCGAGAGAAGACTAACAGATAAGTTGCTGAAAAAGGTGTATCTAGAAGGTGCAATTAAACTCTTTTAGAGCCATCACTTGGAGTAATTGTGGTCTGGTTCCACATGTGCTCAGTGCTGGACTCTCCTTAGTATCTCTGGCGCTGCTCTGGTGACCAGTGGATTCTCTGTGCTGGGCCTGTGAAGATAAAACTGATCCCACATGCATGGCTGGGAAGTTACTGACTCTGTGTTGTGGTTTCATTGTGCTTGTCTTGTCTTAGTGGAGGGACATGACAGACTGTCCCTGAGCTGTGTCTCCAGAAGAGTACTCCGTTTCACGAGAAGAGTGTATGTGCTCTCCCGTATTACTCAAGGGACAGAACGTGTGGCAAAGACCTTCAAAGTTTGTGCTTTCCCTTATGTCTGGGAAAGCAGATGGCAAGAGCAGTTCAGGGGCTGCTGTTCGAGGGGATCAGGCTTTGAGCCTGAAGGTTCTCTGTGATAACCATTTTAGCATGTAGAAAGGCTTGGTAAGATCTCTGGTAGAGACTTGCATGTGCAGTCAACAGTTTTGTCTGTGAGAAGTTTGTTTTCACTACGAGCTGCATTGTGCGTGTTGTTCATCCCTAGCTGTCTCTTTGCCCTCCTGCTATCCTCAGCTCTTTTCAGAAACCTTAGATTTATCACTCTTGGATCATCAGTCTTGTTCTGGCTTTTAAAAAGAAAAGCTTTTCAAAGGGCCTTTTGGAACAGGCTGTGTTATTTTTGGCTCGGGCTCTTAGTGACACTCATTGCAGAATTAAAACTTCTAATTAGAAAGCAAAAAAAAATGCAAGGGAAGGAAAACACACTGCTGCAAAATTAAGGTGGATATTTTAATTGCCCCAGAGGCATTGAATTCAGTCTATTGCGGAGTTTGCCCCAGAAGATCACTGTAGAAAATGATCTCTGCTTTCTGTAAGTAATCTAGAACCTTTTAATTTTAAAACCTCAAACAAGCATCTCTGCCAAGATACTTGGATGTTGCCTCAGTTGATGCAAATGTCCTAATAAGAACCATTTAAAATTTACACATGTGATGTGGGGAGAAGGAGATACCAGGAGAAAGTAATAGTTAAGGATGGCAAGGGAAAAGTTGTAATAAAAAATAGATGCAATAGAAAAAGAAATGCAGATGACCTGTGTGACCTTGGATTTTTTAAGTGGTTTGTTTCCTCTGAGTGAACTTCTTGAAAATCATTTTGAAATCATCTGCCAGCAGGCTCTGTGCTGTAGGGGAAGGAGAGGTACGTATTTGTGGGAGTTCACATAGGCTCCTTTCTGGCTTGAGTGGGTGCTGCTTGATGCTGGTCTTTTCCTTTTCTGTGGGTGCATGCTTGGCCCTGACCAAATCTTCTCCATGGTACCTTTCACCGTGGCAGGGGTGGTGGTTTTGTGCTTGTTGGTGTTTGAGTGTGTTTGTGTCGGCCAGAACCCCTGCAAGGTCCCAGTCATGCTCTCTGCAAAGCTGTTTTGAGAAGAGGGGAAAAAGAAACAGAGAAAAGGAGATGATTGACAGTAGCCCTTTAGATTGCTGTTGTTAATGCACCAGTAATAAGATAAGGCTTATCTTTAAATGTTCATGGAATCGAGACTTTGATGGAAACAGGCTTTTGGGTTAATATATTTTTGATAGATAAAGCAGAATGAAATGGAAAGACCAGGGGAACATACAGTATATGGAGAAAGATATTTTCCTTTTAAATCTCTCTCCTCACATGCTATCTGTGTGTGAGTGTTTGACATGCATATATAAATGGTGTGTTTATAAATACACACTTGGTGCATGTTTTTGGGGGGGACGTGGGGGCCTAAAAGGGGTCTTGTGTAAGAGGCAGCTGAGTGAGATGAAATCTGCTGCTGCCTGCCAGTTGAGATGAAAAATCTCACCCTCTCTCCCTCCACTTCTCTTCAGCTGTTGGGGAGTGGGGGGGGGAGCGTAAATGCAAGCAGATAGGAGGTTGCAATGTAGCATAGATTTTGCCTCCCCCTTCTCTGTCAAGGAAAAGGAGTTGCGTGCCAGCTCCTTGGAGGAGTTTGGACAGCAAAGTTCTGTTGGTTGAGCTGCACAGGGGGAGTTTGGGATGTCATAGTCATTAATGCATTTCAGCTCAAGCCCATCATATGATCTGTTTTGCATATTTGCACATTTGGATGAAATTATCTCACAACTGTGCGTAGTACAGTGTCTGGGAAGGCCATGCCAAAGGGATGCAGTCTTCTTGCAGCGAAGAGCTGCAGCATCTGTGACTTGGATCACAGACCATTTGGTTGCTGGTTTTCAGTTGTGTATGTAAATCACAATTGTTGAATTTTATCTACCCGGCCTCCTCCCTCTCTTTTATACCTCTTCAATGAGGAGTCATCTTTCCTTTCTTTTTTTTATCCCTGCCTATGAACTCCTATGCTACAGCCCCAGCCATCTGAGCTATGCAAGTAGATGCAGTAGGGAGGCAGAGGAAGGAAGATGAAGCCTTGTCATGCTGCAGTGCTAATCTAAGGAAGAGAGCAGAGGGGAAATCTCTAATACTGCAGTACAGCTCTGGTGGCACACAAAGTTCACCTTACTGTCTAGGCGGGGAGGCAAGTTTGCAATTGCAGCTTTAGAGGAAGGTCTTAAGAGAAAGCCAGGTGGATTTAGTGGTGGTGTGGAGAGTGGGAGTGAGAGGTGAGGGAGGAGGTAAGGCTCTAGAAAGGCAAAGAGAAGTCAGCTGTGGATGGGTATGCATGGATACATGTCCATCCTGGTGAACACAGTACAAGGAACTGTGCAAAGGGCTGGGCTACAGTGGCGGAGGCAATAGCTGCTGTTCCCATCTCCCAAACAACGATCTAAGATACTATGATTAGTAATTTCCATCATAAAGAAAGAAAAAAAGCAAATGGAATTTGGCATTAATCAAGCCCAAATCCACATAGTCTGGAAGATGGATGGGATCTGGTCTTGTACTTACAGAAATGCAACCTCTTTGCAAGTGTCCAAGCTGTTTGTTTTGTCTGTAACCCGCCTGGACTCAAAATGATCTCTCCCTCTCAGGATGCGCTGGCATACCCCCAGCATCTTTACTGGATCTTACAAAACATTACTGTAAATTGCTGCTAGGGCATCATGTTTAACTGCTGGTAAATGTTGCCTGGCAAGTGAATGGCACAAGTGGGAGGGAAAGGTTCCCAGGTCTTTGAAGACAGACAAAAGGCTTAGTGGGCCTAAAAAAACTATAATTCAGATCAACCTGGGAGAGCAAGGGACAAATTTTAATTTGATTTCACCAAATTTGTAGTGAGGCTATGCCAAATTAAGGTTTTGATTTCTGTTATTGTAATAAGATCTCTTCAGCCTGGTTTGGGGCTTTGCTTGTTTCTTAAGAGGTTATAAAGTCAGCTCTGAAAATGAGACTCATGGGGCAAAAGCTTTGGTTCTTTTCAAAATTAGTGGTAGAAGTCTGACTTAATGCCATTAGGACTGGCATCAAAGCCAGACAAATAATTTTTCAAGGAGTAATTTTTCATGGAACAGACTACAAACGTAGTAGAGTACAAATTCCTTGTGTATTTATCATTTATGTTTATTTCAGCCTTTCATTGAATGTTAGGCTCTTGGCTCTAACTTCCTGAGCTTGCTTATCCATGGTTGTGGTCACACTGGTGGTTTCTGCTCTTAGCTGGGTCAGTTGTATCGGCGCTTGTGAGCACTTGTCACAGGTGCCTATATTTGCACCTCCCTGGAATTAGCTTCCTTTGAACAATTTTCACTGGTAAAGCTCTGCCATTAGAACCTGAATGCATTTTAGAAACCTGCACTTATATTGGTTAGAATGTATTTGCATAACTCTTGCACCCCTATATTTAATTAACCTAAAACAACTGTCTTGAATCTAAGAAGCTATCTAGTTGCAATTAGTTCTTGTTTGCTAATTAATTACCAATGGATGATTAAAGACTTGTTTACTGAGGTTTAGCAGCTATCGAGACACACATCTAGTACTGAGGGGATTTACTATGCAGTAACTGGATTGTTGAATTAAATTCTTATTGGAGACCTTTAAACTGTGACCAAAGAAAGCTGCTCTGCAGCTGGAGTTTCCTCTCACAGCCCGCCTGTGTCCTCCTGGATCTGTGGCCATGGGCAGTGTTGCTCCTAAAGAGGGAGGTTACATGGATCCTCCTGACTCACTGGGGCGAGTAACTTGTTTCCTTCCACAAACTAAAGGTAAGGAAAACCAGGATCTCTGGTCTCGGCTGTGTTGGTAGACCAGCTCTGCTCGCATACACTCCCAGATAGTGTCTGTCTAGTCCGACAGTAGTGTTCCATCTTTGTCTCTTCACTGATGCTCATCACATGTCTTACTCCAAATAGACTGCTATGAATGGAGTCTTTTTCTGCTGAGATTTGTTTGCAAACTGGCTTTTGCTTCTGCATGTACGTTTTTGGTTTTGCGCTTTTTTTTTTTGACAATTTGCTAAGTGGTTTTGTTGAATTGTTTTAAGTCTGTGGGTTTGTTTGCAGATTTGGTCCCTGTGTTTATGGTCTCTTTGGTCACCAAAACCCAAGTTTCTGCTCACCACTTGATGAATAAGAACAAGATTTATGGTGGTAATTTGTGGCTTTTTCGGGTAACCAGCTTGAAGAAGCTTGAGAAAGTGGTGCATTCACCGCTTTCTCAAAGCCAAGCTTTTGAGGTGTCTGGAGATGTGCAACCAACGTTGCTCACTGCTTTTGACAGCTCTGCCCTGCAAATTGTGGATAAAGCGACAGACAGAAACATTAAACAGTGATATTCACACACAGGAGCTCTTGGGTTTACCAGTAGAGATTTGTTTCTTATAGACTGGCATGAACAAAAGCTGTTCATGCAGGTGTTGGTGAATAACAAGGGGCAGGAACATGGTTTATGAGAGCAGCAGTTCAGAGTTTGAAGAGATGGGTTTTATAGCTGTCTTGCAGGATCTTTCAGCCTCTGTCAAGGGCTGCTCTTCATTTTGTTTTTTAGCCTGTGGGTCATGAAGGGAGGTAGGAGACCAGCAAGGGTGCTGGGAGTTTGTACATGGAGAGAAGACTAGTAGAATTTCATGGAATGATTTCATCCATTCTTTCATTTTCTCTTGTGCTTTCCTTATTTATAAGCCTGAGGTTTGGATTGCTTTTCTACCAGCCTCTCTCACTAAGCAGAGCTGGCAGGAAAAAAAAAAAAAACAGAGAGAATGAGCAACTGTGGCAGAAAAGTGATTAAAAAGAATAATTAGCATTTGCCCCCGATAAATGAGCAAAGCCATTAATTAGACTGATTTACTCCTGGCTTCCCCCCCCCCCGTTCCTCTCTCCCTTTTTTTTTTTTTTCTTTATCAAATGGCAGCGCTGTGACTGCCCCTTTGGTACGTTTTCATCAGCTTTTCACCAGTTGTCAGAGCTAACACCCTCCTTTCCTGGAGCCCAAGCAGCCTCTTGTAGCTAATGGATATGGAATGCAGCCAGAGCTGATAGCTGCTAGATCTCCACTGGCTTACAGGTGTTTCCATCATTACTGGCGTATTATCTGCCACTGGTTCCCCTTCCTCCTCTCCTTCTCTTTTCTCTCTGTTTTTGCCCTTCTTTGCAGTGTTCTAAAAGTAATTACAGTTAAAAAAAAAAACTGCTGGCAGATTTTTAAGAATTTTATTTAATGCAACACGATGTCCCGGTGATCAAATCAATTCCTTTTTTTGGCACAGTGACAAGCAGCGATGCTGCTGCTGTCGCCTGTTTGAATGTAATTACCAGGATGAAAGGGAGAATTTTAATTAAGACAATTTCCCCCACACACCTTCTTCCCTCCCCCTTATTCAAATCATGAGCTGGGGGCTGTGTTTTTTTAGCGGTTTTTTTATATATATGCTTTTTTATGAAGAAATATTAGTAATCATCAGGCTATTGCATATTATATCATGAGTATGTCCTTCCCCTGCTCCCGCCCTGCTGAGAGCTGGCTGGAAGCATGGGTCTGTGAAGAATGGGAAAACGATATGTACGTGGTCTCAAATGGGGGCTTGGCACTTTTCAAGCAAATATGAGCATAAAAGTCCTTGTTTCAAATCTAAATGGTGCAAATGTGATCACTGGCATATATATGGTGCTTGGAGCCTTTTGTGATTAATTATTATATGCATTCCTGTAATGCCCAGAGGCCAAATTCTTCATGCAATTTAGGGCATTGGAAGCAGAGACAGGCCCAAATGACTGCCTAACAGCCAAACACTACAGGAACGTTGCAAAATCTGGATTTAACCTTCATTCTTCAGGCCCACTTCTAATTTAAGGAAGCATTTGAATTGTGTGCTGGGAAATGGGTAAGAGAAGGTGCTTTGAGGTAGGAGGAGGAAGAAAGTTGCTGGCAAGGGGAAATGTGAAGTGAAATGAGATAAGAATATGCTGGTGTTTGGTGGAAGGAGCTGCTAAGGAAGCTGAGGAGAAGTAAATGGCAGCTACTGTCATGGAGCTTGGAAAACAAAGGAATGGGGCTTTATCTGGCATGAGCTTTACTTTTAAGGTTCAAGCAAATACAAATGGATATTTCTTATGAACCTCTGGCATGGGAGATGCATTGGCAATGGGTTTTGAAAGTGAAGACCACGAATTAGAGTTAGGGCTTTCTGGGGAGCATATAAGGTGCTGAGCTGAAGATTTTGGGGGGTAGTTAACCAAATTCTCTAGTGATCTGGTCCAGGCGAGTCTTTTGATTTTTATCTCAGGGGGGTTGCATGCCGGGGATTATTTTAACTGGCTGTTGTCTTGGAGAGGCCTGTTATCCTGCAGTTCTGTCATTTCTGCTCCCGAATCCCACCACCATTGGCAACAGTTATACAGAGGTCAAATTCTCTGGGACTGTATCACAATGCGAAGGCAGCAGCTAGGGAAGGGGCATGGAGAGGAATTTTTTTCATTCTTCTTTTAGGGAGGGCAGGGGACACTTTCCCAGTCCTGCTGAGGTTTGCCCATACCTGGTTTCACCCCATAACTTGCATCACAAACCCCCTGTGCTCCCAGGCATGGGCAGGGCATCCTCGACAGCCTGACCACAAAGGTCTGTTTAACAATCCATAGAGGCTGGTGCGGGGTTATACAAACTGCGTCTTCCCCTCAGGGCAGACAGTGCTCTGCCTTCAAAATATGCTTTTTAACCACCAGTCTTGGGATGAGGGCAGAGTCATTACTTGGGATTGAAATTAGGTCTTCAAAGGGTTGGTGTTGGAGGGGGCTACAGAAGAGGAAATTCATTTCCCAGCTGCATTTTTGAAGCATGTCTCATGTCAGCGGAAGGTAATTTAGACCAATCTGGGTGCTTGATTTCCCAGAACAACTGCAAGTTTATGTGCAAGTACCTTAGCTGTGAAATCTGTGGCAGGTTTCCTGAGCAGGACTGGTCGCCAGGCTCCCTGTGCTTTACCCTGCCTTCCTGGGGATCACTTCAGGCATGACTTGAAGATTGCTGGACAAATAGGAAAACCTGCAGAGCAAGGTAGGTGCCTGCCAAAAAATGAAGGAAGCAAGCTCTGTTTGAGTCTCTTGTTCAGTGACATTCAGAGGGGTTACACCTCTGCCACCCGCCTAGCCTGTCATGCCAGCTGCCATGGAGCAGCGAAGCTCAGGCATTTGGGCAGAGCTGCTTAAAACAGCCAAAACAAGGGAACTGGTAGAACTTGAACCTTGGCTGAATGGCTGCCCTTGTCCTCCACAAAGAGACCATTCCTGCTTATAAAATCTATGTGCTTACACCTGTGCTTTCAAGTCCAAAGTGGAAAATTTCCTCCTCTAGTTATTCCAAAGTGAGCTGGGGGAAAGGTGAGCTGTGGCGAGGTGTCAGTACCAAGGTTACTGGATGGAGGCGGTCAGAGGGGTCTAAGTGAGGAACAAAACCAAAGACAAGATGCTAGGACAGAGGGGAGGGGATATATTGTTGTCCTTTCAAAGGCCTTGGGCTCTGCTAGATCTGTCCTAAACCTGACAGAGCCATTCATGGGCTGGCATCAACCGCTACAATGGCCAGTTGTGTTGGAAGAGATGGTTTCTTCTGGATGCCAACCCTTGAGGGTCTGGCAGAGCTTGGATGCACTGGGTTAACAAGCAAGGATTGGTATGCCTGCCCCAACCACATCCAAACAGATGCAGTAATCTGAATTATTCGTGTGCAACCCAGGTCCCTGGCTTGCTCAATCCCAGAGTGGAAATTGCGCCTGAGGTTAATGCACTGCAAAGAATGTACGGGAAATGTTTCGCATTTTAAACAAATAAAAATCAGTGCATATTTTTTTAACGCTTGCTGACCAGCTCTTCACATCCTGTTAAGCTAAATATTTGCACGGTAGTAGTGCAAAGAGGGCTGAGCAAGGAACCCCTGTGTTTCGTTTGGGTGGCTGTATATTACGATCAGCTGCTCTTTCCTCTTCTGTCTGTTTTTCTTAGCAGGGTCAGGACGAGTTTCACAGTCCGAATGGTTCACTGCAATTCTGTACAGGATATCCTCATTTTACTTTAATGGGGAGGAAATTAATGAAACATACAGGCCCTGGGGCTTCAAATACTATACATTAATATTATCCCAACATATTGTGGTATGTGTGCTCTCTCAGACTAAACTTTACACTGGACAGAGGAAGTTGTGATCAGATTCAGGTGCCTGTGAAATTTAAGTGGTGGGGGGGAGAGGGAAAAAAAATAAAGGAAAAGAGAAGCTTGAAGCAGTTTCCTTCCGTTTCAGCCCCTGATCAGTGTGAGAACAGGGATGTTCAAATGGGATCAGGTCAATACAAACCAAACAAACTATCCCAGCCCTTAGGATGGGACTATTTAGCTGTATTTGTCTATCTGGGAGGTTCATTCTTCTGATTTGTTGGTTACCCTCTTTGGAGAGGGAGTTCTTCCCATCTGTGAGTAGACAAATAGTGATCCAACAGTGGTGGTCTTTGCAGAAGATGGGCTGCAAAAGAATTGCAAATCTTCCCACCTCCTGTTCCTCCAAATGAAAAACACCACAAGTGCTTTCCAATGCCTCCAAGCAGGCAGACAGTAAAATGGGAGAATATCAAAGCAATAAAAGAAAACTAAGTTCAGCTTCAGTTTTCTTTGGTGGTAGCAGGGAACAGTAAGAAGACAGGCCTGAGCATGCAGTCGTTACCCCTTGTGCAAACCACCTTACAAGGCAACAATTTTCATGCAGCAATGCATGCTGACTTCAGCACAACCCAGGGCCTAAGGGCTAAAGGTGGACCTGGCAGTGGACCTGTAGGCTACAAAGCCTCTCAAGAAGACCAAAAAGCTTTGGCCATGTATTGAAAGTAGCTTAGACCCAGGGCGCTCAGCTGCCATCCCAACGTTGCTCTTAGCTGCTTAAATATAGCCCCTCTCGTGATAGTTGTTCCCGTGGTTGGAAGGGGTTCATTAACATCAGGCCCACTACTCAGAAAGCTGCTGACAGTGAATTCTGTTTTTCCTTCTGGGATTTTTGTTTTGTTTTCTTTCCCCTTGTGGTGCAATTTCCTCATGTTACAGCAACTGGCACTGTCTTTGCATCAAAAGGAACAGAGTCCTTCACAATTTTGGTGGAAGAATGTGGAGGAGGGGACCTTACTGGAGAAATTGGCTGCATCAAGGAAAAATAAGAAGTTAAAAGGTCATCTTGGTTTTGGTCTTGGGGGATAACAAGGCATTTTTTCTTTTTCTTAGAAATGTGCTAAAATACCAGAAATTTTATATGGGCTGAAGAAGGAAGTGACCCCCTCCCATTTCCAAACTCCACATCCCCAACTCTGTCCATTTGATTTTAAATGTTCCTGAACTTCTTGCCTGGTGGAGAAAACCACAACTTGAATATTACCACATTTTGCAAGCTGAAGGCTCTGCCTTGGGATACAGGGACAATTTATTAGTGGAAATATCTTTAATTAATTTGTGCACAAGTTCGTGTTTTTCTTTAATTCTTCTCCCCAGGCACTTGACCCATAGTAATGAAATCCGAGAGCCCTTTTCAGAAAATGACTTTCTCAGCATTTTTGTTCCTTTTAAAGTTAAGTGTATCGCATAATGACCATGAAATGTTATCCTTTATTAGGAACACACTTTTCACTGAGAGTCTTCAAATAGACTTTATTACCAAGAACTCTGTGGTAAGCTGCCATCCGCTGCCTTACAGTCAAACAGGCCTGTCTTTGAACTCCACATGCAAGTATCTTCGAGGACAAGTGCTCTGCTCTGGCAGCTCAGTCAGGACAGGCCGTTGCTGGAAGGAGGTGGGTCCTTGGTTTGGTTCCAGTCTCAAAGGCCTGGCTCAGGAGAAAACATAGCTTTGACCGTGAGTGGCCAAAAGCTGGCTGATGGGCACCTATAACCCAGCTGTTTGTGACTCCAGAAGGGATTTCATGAACCTACACTGGTGTTAGGACCATCATGTGCGACCTGATCCCTAGGCAGGTCTAGGTGCCTCCAAATGTTGCAGTTGGAAATGCAGACCTTTTTGCTAGGTCTGAGTGGGGACCACAGCCAGGATGGCTCTTGCTAGCCCAGTCCCTGCCAGTGTCATACTGGGGTGGCAATATCTCAAAGGTTTCTTCTTCTCCAGGCTGCCCCTAGGGAAAGTTTTCAAGCTCAGAAAATCAGGACATGTCTCTAGAGTTGCTTTGGTGTCTTAGATATGCTTTGCCTCTCACTGCAAACAGTCCTTAAGGACAGAACAGTTTCCTTTTACACAAAGATGGATCCACAGTCCCCTGTGGTTTGGCATGTGGGAACGTTAGCACTGACACATCAGACACACTAGTGATTGAGGGGTTGTTTGGAGGTAATGCTGCCAAAGCAGAATGGGATTTTGCAGGTTTTTTGTAACAGAGAAAGATGGAAGGGGGGTGCTTAACAACAACAGGCGATGAACAGTTCTGATTTATAACCCATCTGAAATGTGTTATCTCCCCACCCCACCTCCTGCCCCCTAACTGCCACTCTCAAAGCTTGGCACCTTCTGATGCAACATTTAGGGAGCTGATTCAGAATGGACTTGGAGTGCATGGTGTCACTGTGGGCTAGCTTAGACTGATGTTTCTTAGAAAATCTCATTCAAGTACTAACTGGGCTTTTACCCCCACCCTGAACGTATGCCAGGGAGTTCACCATGCTGTAACATTACCCTGTTGTCCTGGAATGGGCAGTCTCGGCCAGAGCTACAGAGTCCCCTGCCCCCCTCCAATGCCAGGTCTGAATCCTTTTTGGGGGAGCAGTAACACTGGGCACTTGCTGCTCCCTTCTGTCTCTGATGCTCAGTCCAAGTAGATTCAAACCCCAGAGGTCAGGGTCAGCTCTCTGGAACCAATTTGCATCATGCCCAAGTGATTTGTCTTATCACAAAGATATTGGTGTTTAGACCCCCCCCACCACCACCAGCAGCAGAAAGGTCTGCTTCACGAAGGGCCTTTCCCTGTTGTTTTGAGGTCATCCATCTCCCTGTCCTGGTCCCGTTTTCACTCTAATTTGTTTAGACCACAGAATGGGCGCGTGAACAACTCGTTTTGTTTTTGCTTTTGAAGGGTGACCACAAGAACATTGGCTGCATGTGCTTTTCGTTTGGTTGCAGTTTAACAGCTGTTCCCTTTGAAATAACCCTGTTTCTGCTGGCTTTATTTCTTAGTTGCTCTTACCCAACTTTTCCAACCAGTAAGGCTTCTCCCTCCTCCCCACCCACCTGGCCCTGTTCCCTGCTCTCCCCACCACTACCCTAGGAACGCTTTTGGTTGTTTCAACCTCCGTGATTAAACTGGCCCCCAATTGTTATCAAGAAGATTCAGGAAGGAGGATGAAAAAAGGAAACATAATCTTATCTGAGAATAGAAAATATGATAAGGGCCCCCTATCTGGAGGCTGCAGTGTCCCTCGTGGTGGGGCTGCAGCAGTTCCTTTGAAAATAATCACCGACACCATCTCTGCTAAATCACCTTTCACACAGCTCAGCCCTTTGATACAAAGGCCCCTGGCAAAATTAGAGCAGGATTGTGTAGACCCCAGAGCAAACGCATTAAATTCTCAAGAGATCAGAATTAAGGGGTACCCAGCTATAATTGCATAGGAGGAACTTCTGTTATTGGGGGGGGGGATGTGATGGTGTGCCTCTGTGGGTATATGTGTATGTACACATATTGTGCCTCTGTCTGGTTGCTACTGGATGATGACTACAAGTTTAAAGGCGTGACATGAGGTGCTAATTAAACAGCTTTTGTACCTTTTAATCATCTGCATTGGAGAGGAATTAATGCTGGACCAAATGCACTGTATAATGATTCTGAGTGCTCAGCTCTTTCAAAAAGTCTCAGTTAAAGCACAAACAGAGCAGTCCTGTGCTGGTTATATGTAAACAGCAAGACCAAGCAAGTATTTCTTGCTTTTAGTTTCTTTCTTCCCCCCCACCACCCACCACCTGTTTTGCTGTCAGAAGCCTCAGGGTTAAAATTTTTTTGTTTTATTTCAGCTGAAGTGAATTTCATAGTCTTGTATACTAATAGACCCTATTGGGCACATTGCAAAAAACCCCTCAGTGTTGCTCCCAAGAACTTGGCAGACTTTTGCGTTAATATACCTGACCTGAAACAGTGCTGGTGCAGTGAGGGGAGGCTGCTGATACCCTGCAGGAACAGGAGGGAGGTGCATTGAGTGAATGTGTAGAAACATATGAAATACAAATATATGGGAAAGGAAAACAAAATCTTCTCTATAATCTTTCTGAGGTTCTAAGCAATGCCTGGGGATTTTGGGTACTCAGTCTTTGGGTCCTTTGTATGGGGTGCCTTTCAGAGGGTGGTATAAAACAGCTCTTTCTAAGCAACTAGGTTATTTTAAAACATTTGAAATTAATAACCTGAAAATGGATGTTCACCAAATCCCAGCTCAACTTTTGAAAATTTTACATTGCTAATTGGGTCCATACATTTGTGATTACCATGGTTTATATCTTTTAGGAACTGATTCAGATTGAACTGGAAAAATCTCAGAACCACCACCCCATCTTGCAGGTGTTAGCCATCAGTCAGATTATCCATTTCCATACACTTCCAGGCAAAACTTTAAAAAAAATAAAAAAAACCCAAACCAAAACCCTAGTAAAATCTTCAACAGCCAAGCAAACTCCACTTTTTCACGAATATCAGGTTAGGAAGTTTTGCTTGGGGCATACGAAGTGCTGAAATTGTCACATCTTGTGAAATAGTTTAACTAAAGAATCCAAGCTGAATTTGGCAAAGTTCAAACTGTAACATAGTTTCTTTGCAACATAATAATCTGCAGTTTTCTTATAGAAGAAAAATTACTCTTTTCTCATATCTTTGTTGTGGGACACTGTGACACGAGGGAAGGACATTATAGTGCTGCCACCTGGTATCTCAAGGCAAGGTGTCGACTCCAATGCTGCATTGCTATTCTAAGGTAAAAAGTTTGTAAAGTAAAACAATTTTAAGTGCTGGCCTGGAAGAAAATTATAGTGGTGGGAAATTGGCACAAGAAGTGATAGATAAGCTCAGAAATCCTTGTCTTTCTGCTGATATAGCTTTCAGGAGCTGACATTTGTGAATGCAGCCCATTGAATATGAGTGCTGTAGCATGTTGGTCTGTAACAGAGACGTGGTCCATGTGGGATAAAGTTGTGGATGACTGGCAGAACCTTCTGTCCAATTTTTTCTAGACACACAAAATATGCCCTTTAGGTCTTTTCCTCCTATTCTTCCCCCTTGACAGTGAGAATTATGGATGGAGGTGCCAGCCTCAACTTTAAATTTCCTGTTGCATGTTGATTTGTGGGATATTTGTGCAAGGGAAAAACACATTGATTTGTGGAGCATTCACAGAGGGCTAAACAGTGCATTTGAATGTAAATCCATTTTACTTTTCATAGATGGGTAGAATCCTTTCAGTCACTTCTATAGCTGGCTATGAAATGCATCTAAACCAAATCCTCAGATTTCCTTGATCCTTGTGGGAAGCTTAAATCTGAGATGTCCCACAAGAGGCTAAAGTAAAAACCTAGGTTCATCAAAATGGCTATGTTTTATAAGCTCTTTATAATTAGACTTAATTGCTGGCCCAAAGACACTACACTCCAGTTCACTTGCAGAAGAATGAATTGGGGCACGAGCCAGCCAAGGCAAGCTGTGGTTTCATCTGCAAAACCGTTCTTGGCATCACGGTCTGGAGGCATTCCCACGCTGCAGCAGCCATCCCCTTGATGCTGACTGTGCAGTTTTGTAAGGTTGTGCAGTGACACATCTCAGGGAACTGATTCGGCTGCAGAAGAAAAAGAAGAATCTTGCTTTTGTCCTGTGTGTTTCTTCTTACAGTGAATCAGTTCCCCTGTCAGGCTGATGTCATGCAACCACTGCAGCAGCAGCACATGGAGATGATCATCCACTGCAGGGCACAGGCAGTCAGAAGGGAATCACTAAAGCTGGTGTTGCTGGAGAATTTGTAATGTGAAGCCATAACTCCAGCAAAGAAGAAGAGAACAAGTGACAGTTTAAAGAAAAAAAACAGGGAAAGCTGCTTTGGTGGAGAGAGTACTTTAAAAAACAAAGAAACAAAACAAAAAAAAAAAAAACCAAACTAAGTCCTTTTTCATAAGAAACAACTCAGGAGCAGTTTTCTTCTGTCTGATCCCACAGTGGAGAGGAAGGCTGTTTCAGGAAGCTTGCAATGTGGAATAGGGGGAGAGGAAAGAAAACAAGCAACATCAACAAGTGTGTAGTCAGTGGGGGTTAAAAATTCTCCCTCATTTATGTTTTAGCAGCAGAAGGAGATATTAGTGACCACAAAGGGAGAAGAACTTTCCACAGTGCCTGACCCCAGCATCCTCTTTCATGCCGCTAGAAGGGGCTGCCTGCAGGACTGGCATGCTGTTCCTGTTTCCAGGCCCTTTTTATGGTTGCACCTTTTAAAGAGGGGTTCCCAGGCATTGCTCAATCTGTAACCTTCGTGCGCTTCCTGTGGAGCGCGCTCTTAAATTATTTTTTATCAAATAGGCCCAGAAATTTGATAGGGGAGATGAGAAGATGGGCACGATCAGGGAGGATAATAAAGAAGAACTGTCACTTCCCTGGCTGTAGCTTTGTTGGCCCTCCTGCTTTCTGAGATAAAGACACAGTGGCTGGTCTGGGTTCTATATCAAAAGGCCGATTTGGCTGCTTGATTATATATGAAATATAGATTTAAAGCTTAACTTATGTTCCCAAAAGCAAATCAATTGCAGGGTAAAGCCTGACACATTTGTTATGATCACTAAAGAGCTTTGCTGGGCTTGTTGATGCTCATAGTGGCTGGAGGGGCTTTAAAAAGCTGTTTGGATCCAGTTTACTGAAATCTTACCTGTTCAGAATACATTATTTATTAATAACAGCTCAGGGTGGGAATGTTTTTCTTCCTGCTACCCTTCTACTCCTAAGTTTCAGGAACCAGCTCCGAAGAAGGAATTAAACCTCCTTTTACCAGGCAGAAAGGGAGAGGCAGGCAGAAACACTTCCAGAGCCACTGTCCAGAAAGGCTGTGATCTAGCCAAGTACTTAAGTTCTTCTGAAGATGACCTTACTCAGCTCCTTGGTTAAATGCTTTGCTGGATCTGCTGCTTTAGGCTTTGTTCCTGGAAAGCAGAGTGCATCAGACCTAGAGAAAAGCTGCCCTAACATGACTGAACGGTTTCTGGTACCCATGCAAGCTCTCATAGAACAACCTGGGGCATCTCTGTAGGTACTGGAGGGAGAAAACACCTTTCAGGGACTGTGGATCTTTGCCATATTTACCTCCTCGCAGCACAGCTAGAAGGTCAGTGCAACAGCGTTGAGTTTGCCAGGAAGCAGTGGTTCGAACCATCCTGCCTTGGCTGACAGGCCTCTGGGGCTTGTCTTTTCACAAATGACACACACATGCATGCACAAATAAAACCCTGGCAATCTCTTTCTGCAAGAGCCTTGCTGCTTCCAGGGGGAAGGAGTGCAAAGTAATTTGATGCCTTCATTATCTTCATAACATGAACCAATTTGTCAGCAAACTACTGTGCGGCCTGATTCCTGATGGCAGAGAAAACCAGGCTGGGAGAGAGGACTATTATTTGCAACTAGTTTAAGCATTGTTCTTTTTCAGAGGAATATAAATACACTGTGTAGAGCTGGCTCATTAGACACTTATCCGTTTGTATTTATGGTTTAATTAAATAACTGCACGGGAGGACTTTGGTTTCTAATCACAATAACAATAATGGTTTTGCCCTCCTTATGGCAGTTTCTTTCTGAGGAAGGTTTTGTAGGCACAAGTGCATTTAATCTGTCAGCTCCCATCCCTTGACAGAAAGAAGAAAGTAAGATATTTTAACCCCTGTTGTACACATGGGGGTTTGACAGGTAGAGAGTTTCAGTGACCAGCCCTGGTTACTGACTTCTTATGAGAATACTTAGTTTTCTAATTGAAAAGAAGGCAGGGCTAGGAAGCTAGTGCAAGTTGCTGATCGATCTTTGCTTCTGAAGAGATAGTCCCCCACAGAGCCTTGTAAGAGCCACTTTCACCTCCCTTCTTGTTTTGTTACAAATCCCAGGCTTAGCCCAGCTTTCCAGTCACCCAGAATCTGTTGGTTTGGTTTTTTTCATATATGAGAGAGATTTGCTTGCCGTGGCTCTGAGTTTAACCTGGAGCGGGAAGGATGCAATGTACTGGGTATGATTCCTCTGAAGGAGCCCCTGCGCAGTGTCCTGCGCTGCTTCCCTGTCCCAGGAGCTAACCCCTACGCTGGATTCCAGCTCGGGCCGTGCAGGATGGGGCAGGAACTGCCAGATAGGTTGGGTGTAATGCAGATGTGAGGTGGGTTACAAACCACCAGAAAAGCTGCAGCCAAGTTGGGTAACCCTATGCCTATCTCTGAAGATGGCCCCTAGTCTGGTATTACTTTCTGTTCTGGTATTGTCTTCAGATGTACCAAATCTGGTAGGTTTCTTTTTCCCATAAAAAGCAATTCCACAGAAGATTTTCTTTGAGTTTTTGATGAGGAGATTCTGTGTCATGGCTCTGGAGTGGAGGCCAGGTGAATGTAAAGCTACTTTTAGGTAAAGGTAGGCTTTCTGTGTCTCCCCACTCCTTCACTTCTTGCATTAGCTCACCTGTGTGCTTTCAAGCTGAGACAGAGGACAGAAGGGTTATGAGATCTTCTGATCAGGCATACATCTCCAGGCAGTGCTTTGGCTTTAAGGCTGAATTTTCTCTCTGAAAAGTCAGGGGAAATCTAAAGGAGCTGCCTGTTGCTTAGAGAATGAAGAGGAAGAGTGCTTTGACATTATATTTTGTTATTCCTAATCCCTATGGTAGCTGATGTTCTTATTTTTTTAATTTTTTTACTATCTTCCATGTTTAACGTGGTCCCTTAAATTGCTTAAACTGCTTTTTCTTCTCTTTAACTCAGTTAAATCAGATTCCCCTGTACCCTGAAATATAAAATACATGGAGGTTTTCTCTAAAGCATAGTTTATGCAAATAATTCCCTCTCTGCATTCCTGTGCTAGAGTCAAGCACTGCATATCTGATTGGGCTCTTAATGACTTTTGGGAATCATTTAAATATCTAGCTGACTAGCCCAGTTAATAATCAAAGCTGCAGCTCCTTGAAGCAGGAGTGACTCATGGAAGAAGAAGAAAGCTTCTGGTTATTTCTAAGCCTTGCTCCTGCCCCTTCACCGGCGTGCAGACTCTGAAGGGCATGGCATTATCAGATGTTCCCAGGCAATGTGCATCCTTTCTGTCTTGCTCCCAGTCACACGTTCAGGTGGTGCAAACTGCCAGCTCAGTTTCTGAACATCTGTTGCCTGTGCATCCCGTTGCAGGGAGATCTCTGCAGCTTGCAGATTAAGCAGTTCAGGGGCAAATTTAGTGTTTGAATTGCAGATTGTTTTGGAGGGGGGGAGCCCTTAGGTGTTGCTGTGGGGATAGTGCTTGGGAGACAACTGTCTTTACTCCTGTGTGCTTAAGGTGCCCTCATGCTGCTAGTGCTATCTCTGAGTGAATCAGAAGACAGTGAACATTGGGATTTGCCTTTGGAATTGCTAATCTAATTCAGGAATTGCCTTTGGAATTGCTAATCTAATTGCTAATCCCAAATGAGTGTTACTCTATTCTGATGTTTGTCCTAATTTTTAAGGTATTTTCACACCATCTCACCTAACGTTTACTTGAAGTTTCATTTAATTTCTTGAATGAGCTTTTTTTAAAAAATTTTCTGTTCTAGTGTCTAGTGCTGTTACTGTTGGCTGTACTGCAGCTGGACAAACCCCTGCTTTAGTAATGGAAAAATAATAATTACTGTATCTTTCCCCTTCTCTTGCACCCCAGGATTACTGTCCTGAGCACTAACATGATATTAGGACTACCTTTGGCATCTCTGTATTCTCTTTTGTGTCCTGAATGGCAGTATTCACTGAGACATGCTGCTTCTCTGATTCATGAATCGAGATATATTCTACCAGATAGAATGAGTGCCCGGGGGAGGAGAGCAGGGCTTTGATCTCACTGTGCTTTTGAAATATGACTGTAAAATCAAAATTAGATTGCAATCTCTTTGGGGCAGGGACAACTTTGTTTGCCCTGTACAGTGCCTAGCATGCTTTGGTGCCATGTTATCAACAACAGAAGTTGAATAATGAGAGATGCTCACAAACTGTATCTGTTGACCCTGCAGAGCTGAGGGGCTGTTCTCTCTTCATCCTTTAGTTAATAGTAAATTTTGATTTCTTTTCCCTGTTCCTCATCTCCATAGTAACTGGACTTTGCTCAGCTCTCTGATCATAGGTCTGGTGGGATGGATCCGCTGCCTAGCCATTGCCTGGGGTTTTGTTCTGTGGACACCTGGTCCAGCCTGCCCCTTGGCTCTGCACAGCCTCATGTCCTGCTGTACCAGCAATGTCAGCTGCCATGGCTAATCTATGGTACTTGCAACCCGTGGTTGGCCTTGAGCACTCTCTGTGGCCCCAGGAAGCCTTAAAATGGCAGATAGCAAGGGGAAGCACGGGGTATATTTGCATCTGAGCGGAGTCTAGCAGACTGGTTGGCCCAGCCTTTCGGTTCCTCCCAGGCTGTCCTGACAGAGAGCTCAGTTCCCAGGCATGCTGCTGTTTCTGGTTTGCCCTAAAGGAACATAATTGCAGAAAGGGACCTGAGGATCTGTTGATTTAGGTGTATTCTTATAAAGAAGAAGAATTCTCACAAGCTCCTGAGAGCTTCTTCGTTGCTCATTGCAACAAAGCCTCAGTTCTTAAAGGGGATCTGTGACTTTGCTTGGCAAATATCTGAACAATTTAAGATGGATGTGTCCATCATCCCTTCTAGAAAGCTAGCCCTGACAAGAATCCCAGGGAGAGCCCTGCAGTGGGATGGCCACACGCAGGGAGCTGGTGGGACCAGTCACAGATTTTTCCATGTGCCACTGTGAGTGCAGAGGTGCCATTCATCTGGGGATGGCAGATTTTTCTTTCCCTAGGTTTGAAGTTTTGGAGAAGGTGTACAAAGACTGGGGAATTTAGTCACTGGGCTGAGTTGTGCTAAGTCCACAAAATGATCCTCTGAAATTTCCTTTCCTTCACTGTCTCCCTCTTTTTTTTCCTTCAAACCCTACTTCCCACACACACTCAGATGTGAAATGTGGATTTCTTGTTTGTTAATCACCTGCCCCAAATCAAAGGTTGTCAATGGGGGAGGCACAGCTGAAGATGTCCTGTCCTCATTCCTCCAGAAATGGTCTTTCCTCAGCTCTAAAAGCCAACACCATGAGTAACGGTTTCACCAAGCTTTTGCTGTCACTGCTACTAAAAAAACTTGGTTTAATTCACAATCATTGCATTTGAGTGGAGAACTTGTCTTGTCATTGTAGGGCGAGAGGAAGGGAAGGATACTCAGAGTGCGATTCTTCAATTCCTAAATGAGTCATGTTTTTTGACATTGAAAGAGCTATCTATGTCCTCCTAAACTGTGTACGTGGACCTTCTTTTTGTGGTGAAATATGGGTTTCTGTCCTGCACCTGGTGGTTCAGATTTGAGGACAGTAGCTTCCATAGTCTTGACAGTTGGAGTTGTACAGCTTTGGGATAGAGGAATGCCCTGTTGCAGTGGGGAGGCCGTTTAGCCTAACGGCAACCACTTTTTGAAGAGGGGGAGCAAGATAGGCTCTCAGATTATTTGAACTGAGCTGGCTGTGAAATATAGTTCTTGTGGAAACTTTCCAAGAGAACTGTTTTCCCACTTGTCATGATAAGATGCAGGAGCACTTTTTAAATGATCATGCTTTCCTGAGAGTAGATTGGGGTTCGGAAAGAGGCAGAAAAGATGCCTTTTTTGACACCTACCAAGCTATGAGTTAGATCTGAGGTACACTTAAGTGATGTCTCCAGCTCAGTTGCCTATAGGTGCTTTGCTCTAAAATGGGACATTTTGTGTCTCATTTCATGTGGGCTACTGAAGCTGTGTCGTAAAATATTCAACATAATTGTCTTGGTTCTCCAGCTACAAGGATTCATTAGAGGAGACAGAAATTTCCTGCCTCCCCAGCCAGGAAGAAAAAGGCAAAGGACTTGTGAAAGGGAGGGGTGAGAGCTCAAAAAAAGACTTTGCTGGCAGATGACTATGGTGAATCTTACAGCCCCATTTAGCACATCTGTCTCTCCAGAGTAGCTGATGGCATATGCGAAAAGCAGCAAGTCCTTGGGCTATTGTGTAATTTTGGGGATGCCTGCAGCCGCTGTTCATAATTAATCATTTAAGCAACAGTAAAATCAAGTGACTTTACTGACAGCATCCAAACTGCTGACCTCAATGCATTTTAAAAGTTCGCTGGATACTGAACCTCGAATGACCCATGGATGGATCTGGAATAATAATTTTCATAATCCTCAAGTCATTATCTTAAGAGGGAACGTATTGTTCTCCTAATTAAGTCTGTCCACACGCTGTGCATCTTCCCATGCAAATGCACTGTGCATAAACTAATTAAAAGAAATATACAGCCACAAGGACTTAAACTGTCTTTTATGCAATCTCTTTAAATTATAAGGAGACTCCCTCCTCCTCCCTCACACACACACTCTAGCAAGGGATTCGGCACCATATTCAGCAGGGAAAACCACTGAGCAGCTTTGGATCAGAACCTGGAATTCCCCAGAATTTATTAGAAAGCCTTTGTTTTATGACATTTTTGTGAGGGCCCTGGATGTGTAGAATACCCTAATTAAGTGAGAGTTATGATTATTTAATAGGAGACAGTCCCTGCCCTGAAGAGCTTACAGTCTAAACAGACAAGACAGCCAAAAGCTGGAAGAGCCTTGTTTTGCAGTTAAACAGCTCAGCCATTGAAGAGTTGAATGACTTTTTGAAGGTCATACATATATAGCTGGAAATTGGAGGCAGACCTACTCCAGCACGGCAAGTAGCTGAGTCTTCTACCTTTAGCAGTAGACCCAAAACATGTAATATGTTGAAGCCTATTTGATGCAACAGCACCAAAGGGCAATTTCCCAGTGAAACTCATGGGTATTTGGTTAGCTGCTAGAAATGGCTGCTAGACTGCTTGCCTGTTTTCGGTAGTTGTTTCATGTTCTCAGGTGTGGTGGAGGCTGTGCCACTAGAAAGCAATGTATTGGAGGTGTGTGACTATCTTAAAACATTTTCTGCCATGTCTCCCCACTCTAAGCATCAGCAACACTGTGCAGATACAGCAGAAGCCCCCTGTGCCAGCAGTGTGTGTGTGTTCATGCTGTCTGCATGCTTCGTGTTGAACCATGATTTTGATGAACCCTGGACTGGCCTCCATTTGTGTTTTGTTGTGGCCAAGAACATGAACGAAGCAACTTCAAGAATATCGTCAGGGTCAGCTTTTTGCTCTAAGCTCCCTTGGCAGTGTTGCTGACATTGCCTTTGGCCTCTACTTTTCCGAAGAGGAGTGGAAGCTCTGGATGTGTCCTGCTTGCTGTTTTTGCTTCTCTTGTAGGATGCGTGTCTGGTGTCTGCATGTCTGCCAGGGCGCTGTGGTGTTACTTCTTGCTCTCCTGCTGTAAGAAATCAAAAGCAACTTAAGTGTTTTGTTTAATGTATCATCATAGTCTTCATAGGTGCTGGAAGAGGTGTCTGTACATACTAACACGCTAGATTGGGGGTAACTTAAACCAGTGGGTATGCCAGCAAAATAACTTGGATTTTTGTCTTGCTCAGACTTTCTCCCATAAACCTTTCTTAGCTGCTGAGGTTATGAGATACTCCAGATTAAATCTGGGGCATCTGAGTTGGAGCAACAATCTTGTAAACTGTATCTGAGTTTAATGATGGAGCATCTCAGTGTTTTCACTGATTTGAATAGTCTTCGGTGGGTTTGGTGGTAGAGAGATTGGTATTTGCAAATCTCATATGCATGATTGTGGATCTGCTGTGCACAAAGACTGTTGAGTGACAGGTCATAGCAAACAGGACAGTCAGCAGAGGAATACTTTGTGAGTAGTCTGACCTGAGCAAAGTATCCAGACAAAGAAGTTGGTGTTTGCACTGAGGTGAACTGGGACAATGCAGCCATGCCCACCCATGACAGTGTATACAAAAGCAGTTATTGTGCAACTCGGCTGCTCTGAACTGGGTGGAATAGCATCAGCTTCTAGACGAAGGTGGCCTGTGTAGCTCAGAGCCCTGCAGAAGCCTTTCTGAGTTCTGCCAAATAGGTATTAGTTGGAGCCTGCAGCTTCTGAACAAGCGATATCTGCAATTATTGAGGCAATGGAGGTGCAAGTTTCAGAAACAGCCCATCACTGTGTGTGAATGCTGTCTGCAGTGGGACTAGCTCAGGGACAAATAGTAACCAAGTCTTCAACAGCCTGGGCATGGTTGAATAGGAATTTGCACATAAATTTTGAGAAAGCACAGGGATTTCCTTGCTCTCTTTTGTGGCAGGTGTTTATAAGTGCAAAGTGGAAGACGAAATTTCCTTATGCTGGTCTTGATTACTGTCTCCTTTTTTGCATGTGGCAGGTTTTCTGACAGCATCCCTACCACCTCAGCAGTCCTTGAAAAAGACAGCTGGAAAGGAGGGTGAAGAAGAGCCTGGCTCTGTGGCTGGGAGGCCCCTCCAGCACAGGATCAGAACCAGAGCAAACAGGCAGTTCTTCTCTTATCTGATGTAGCCTGGAGAGCAGACAGATAGGACTGCAGCAATCAGTATGATGGGAATGTGGTGGGTGGACTCTACCAAGAGAAGAGAAACCCTCCCCGCTATGGATGAACCTTCATCTCTCTGTTTCCCCCCTCTCCAGTCCTCATTCCAGAAAGAGGGAGGATCTTTTCCCAATCCAGTGAAGAGATGAAAGAGTGCCCCCCATTTGACACTTCATGAGTTGGCTGAACCCTACAAAATGATCTTCATAAAATCCTGATTCTAAAGCATCAAAGCCTTTTCCTGACTGGTAAAAACCCTAAAAATTCCTGGAAGAACTGCCAAAGGGCAATGGGGCTGATTCTGTCAACTGCCTTTGGTTAGAGCTGGGTTTGGTTATTTATGGGGGCCGGGGGAGGCAAGAACTTTCCAGATGGGCGGCTGAACCAAATATAACAATGATAAAAATCAATGCAGTTATGTGAAGAGAAAAGAATGCATGCGCTGAAGGGCTGCATGAGGCACACACTTCTCTGTGCTGAAACATCCCTCAGCACAGTGCTGCTTGTGGCATCCCACCCTGCGCTGTTTCATCTCCATGCATTGCACAGACACTTCCTCTGTGTCTGCTGAAATGTGCCCTTTGCTGGTGGGATCCTGGCTGGATTTAGTGGTACCTACCTAACCAGACTCTGCACTGATTGAGGAGTAAATAACTTATACTACTAAAAACATGGCCAAGAGAGTAATCGCCCAAATCCAATGTCATCCCACCCCAGGGAGATTATAGCAGGGCTGGTCTCAGCCCATGTAAGAAGCCAACAAGTGATTAGCAGTACAACTTTTGTCTCTCCAGAAAGGTTGCAGTGTTCTGATGTCAAGGTCATGCTGGGACTCCAAAGAAGCAGATGTGTGTCTCGTCGAATTGTGGCTTGGACAGAATTGGTGCGTAAGGGATCGAGGTTGGGACACAGGGTATCAAATGGATTGCACAGAAGCCCTTAGATGAAAAACAAGGTGTAAAGATGAACATTTCCTCTCTGAAAAGTCTGAAGAAATTTGCTGTTGCAAATTGTACATTGGGATGGTGTAAAGGAACTGAGTGAGCAGGAGAACAACCTTAAAAATCATCTTTGTTCTTAAGTCATCCTGAAATATTAATTCTGATCACTTAGAGCCCTGTTGGTATGTGTGGCGTGGCACAGTTATGAGTTAGAGTGAAAAACTCTGTCCCTTCTCCAATGGCCTTGCAGTCTAAGCATACAAGGGAAGAGAAACCATAAGAAAGGCAGAAATATGGGATTGGGACTGATCGTTAGATCTTTGTATGCATCCAAGGATAGAGGAGGATGATTCAGTAATTCCTTCAAGAAGGAAGCTTGCTTGCTATCTACTTTTTGAGGAAGCATGCTGAGTATCTGTTGCAAGTGGGAAGATGGCTAGGAGTCAGGACTGAGCAGGAGAGATAAAATATCTGGGGAGAAAGGAAATTTGCTGGAGAGTGTTGGAGTTAGTAACTTCAAACTGCCTTTGGCTGAGTACACCCTTGGGTTTCCTATGTTAGTGAAGTTTTGGATGCCTGCATGGGTTATTAATAGCTATACAATTAGCCAGTCCAATATCATCACTGTCCTAGTGTTGGTCTTTATTTTTGGAGGTATCCTTTGGTGAAAAACCTCTAGTACTGTCATGAAAAGGATAGGCAAAAAAATTGTCCCTTGGGCAATTCCTTTTTTCCACTGAGTCCTCTTGTACTTCTTTCAGTCTGCTATTCCCACCCCTCGGCCTCACCTGTTGACCAATATGTGCTTATGCTGTTGAAAAGGTGGTGGTGAGGCTCAGCTGACTGAGGTTGCTGTTCATCACTGTGCAGTGAATTCCAGCTCTCTAGGTAAGTCTGATGAAATTGGGGGGATTAGTCTGTCTTATCCAACAGATGGGTTTCTTTGTTTAGGTCAGGTTCTACATCTGTGTGTGTGGTCCCACCATTGGGTTGCCTTTTACCAGCCTGCTGTCTTGTGGGAGCCCAGCCGTGGCCACAGTCATCACTCAACTAAGATGCTTGCTCCTCTCTCTGCTCCTTACCCACAGATAGACCCTGCTTGCAGCACTTCAGCAATTTGGCAAGAGAAGGCCAGGATGAGGTGAGTGATTTGTTTGCTAGTGAGGTGGCGGGACCCTTGTTTCTTGTTAAAGGCTCATGAGATAAGAGATGCCATTGATGTTTCAAGGTGTTCTTATCATAGGTCTTAGCCTGAAATGACACTGTTCAGCCACACTTTCTCCCCAGCTTATTGATGAAAATGCAGGATTTTCTCCTGCTGTCTCCAGACTCTGGAAAGCCCCTAGACAAAAGAATTTTTCAGACACATCATTTCCTTTTGTGAATCAAACTCTAACCCCTTAATGTTCAGCAAATAATTTGTTCCAAAGGGACTGTGTTGTATGTGATCGTAATTACATTTGGTTTTTAATAATCATAAACACTCCTGTTTTCTAAGAACCAGCAAAACTGATTTCCAAATCATTTAGTTTGAATGGCATGTTTTGTGTTTGTGTAGCATCTTCTCCCCCATATGCACTTCTAAAGAAAAACAAACAATGTATTAAAAAAAAAAAAAAAGGCAAGTGTGGGGGGAAAAAAAACCTTGGAGAACTTTAAAGACTCTAAACCTGAAAAGGGAGGGTGGGATCAGCTAATTTGTCCCTCTTTTGTATGGTTTATTAAGCCTTTTGTTCTGGAACGCATGGGTTCAGTGGGAAAGCGGTTTTTGATATATAATGTATTTACTTTTGCTAATTAATTAAAGCAGTATTCATATGAAAATGCCGACTGATAATGGCTTTCACAGCAACAACTGTGTTTTTTAAAGTAGCAACTTTTAATTACAAATTGACTGGCAGAAATATATAAACCCAAATATTGTTCCACTGATTTCCTTTTAACTGTGTTACTCTTGCTTGATTTATCGGATTAGGGCTTTTCACACACAGTGCGTACAAGATATTGTTTTTAATGAGAAATTAAAAGATTACCAACAATACCCATAAACCATTAAAAACACAAACTCTAGATGAATGGTAATTAGACAGAATGATTTGAGGCTGATAAATTGAAAGCAATTAATGTATTTGTTTGGGATGCTGAAGATAGCTCTGGGTGTTCCAGAAAGAACTGAAGGGTTCAGATTTGGAGCCGAATTGCATGTGGAGATACCTGCACCACTTCAAGTGTCCAGGGTACCAGTAGAGCGCCAGTGGAGAAGGTGCTGAGAGGGCTCCACTGGGCTTTGAGATGGGGGAGAGGTGAGGAGTTACATGAAGGGGTTTTGTGGGGAGGGCTAAAGAGATATATCACAGTAGGGCTTCCTTGGATCAAACCTGTGTTTCACTGTTATCTGTGACATAATGTAAGGGAAAACTTGAGGAGGTAGGAGCAGGGAAAATGCTGAGGAGAAGTAAAAGTTTCTCCTCTGTACTGTGGTTTATCAGGATTGCATCTTCTGCCCAACTTGAGCAGTCCTGAGTCAATAAGCCTGCGTGAGATGCTGTCTTTTGGGACGAGGAGGTTGCATTTGTTAACGGTGGCTTTAACCCCAGCAAGAGCATCCTGTTTCTATTCTTTCTCTTATTCTTGGCAAAGCAAATGTTTTGGGATTCTATTTCAGCAAAAGGAAGTACTCTCGGGTGGTGATGCCTTTTGATATTGTTCCTTGTACTTGGGTCTAGAACAGAGCTCACCATGATTTCCCATCTCAGAAGAATTTCTTGGGACAAGAAAAATAGCCAAAATCAAGTAATCTCCTAAATCAGGGTAGTGATGTCTTCTCAAAAATCTTAAAACAAAATAGCCCTCCCCATCCCAAAACCTAAAACCCCAGGTGAGATATGATCTGAACAATTGAAATATTTCATTGCAATTTTTACTGGTTTTATTTTCAAGTCTTGTCCAAGTGTAAATTAAATGGAACACTGAAGTGAAGAGTTGTGGGAAACAAAAACCTGAAACCTTTATCCCATTTTCCCCCCAAGTCAGGAATATCTGTCAGAATCAGCCCTTTCTTACACACAATGTTTTCCTTGTGATAATTTAGCATTTCTGATGGGGGGTAGGGTATTTTTAATGAAAAAAAATCTTGACGTAGAATTCTGCAAGTGGAACTCCTTTCTCTACCATCGGCTTATCTCTCTATTCCAATCCCTCCTTTAGATGTATTTCTTCCATGAGGCTTTTCAGTGCTTATCCACTGTAGAAAGAAATGCATTATTTAACAAGGCAAGAGCAAGAGAACAGTGTATGCCCTTCACGTTTAACCATCAGCTGCTGGTATCTTGTTTGGGGAACCAGCTTTTCAAAGGAGCTCAAGTTCTTGAAAGCACTTAGAGTGGATGCTGGTGGGTGCTCAGTTCTTTTGAAAACCTGGTCATCACATTCCTGGAGGCAACTGTTGGACTGAACCAGATTCTTTTGAGGCTTTGCCCTGAAAAAATTACATTCTCTATGGAAACTCTGAATTTAGGGCCCAATTCTTTCACTTGTTGACTGTCTTCCAGACACGCTTAAGTCTTGCAGGTGCTCTGAAGCTTACGTTTGCAGGAGCAGGAGCCCTGTCTTCTGTCCCTGTGGCTCCATCCCTGGGCAGCACACTGTGATTCCTGTGGTGTGATTTGTTATGGCTCTTCTCTGTCCTGCTGGAGTCATGGCTGGTTGCAGAGAAAAGTAGGTGTGTTAGCAGAGAGTATCTTGCTTTCAGGGATGAACTGGACAAGGTACCGCTTCACCCAGCAGGCTGTACTCGGGGGAACATTTGCTGGGTTGTCGCCGCTGCTGTGAAGTAGAGACTTGGGCATTTCATCAAGTATTTTTCATTCCTCGTACACTAGTTCAGCCATCAAATTAACAAATAAGGTTCTTGGAGGAGCCACCTGGGACCTATTGCAAAAGCTGGATGCCAGTAAAATCCAGTTGCATGTAGCAAAAGGGAAAAGACCAATAAGGAAACAATAACAGAAAAGCTCTATTAAAAAGGCATATGGATACAATGTTGCTGGCCCAGTTAATGAACCTGTTATATTCAGTAGTGCAATAAAATCCAAAGTAATTGTAAATGAAACTTAATGCCTTGTAAAAGAGTTCAGCTCCTTTCTTCCATAGCTACAGCTTTTTGAAATAAAGGTCTGATCCAGCAGGAGGTGTATGTGTGCTGCACAGCTTAAACAGTGTTTTAGGAAACATCCGATTAGCTGTGGACAGTGTTAAGGTTGTTTGAAATGTTCTGGCTTTTTGGCCAGCCCAGCCTTCTGCAGGAGGATGTGGAACAGGGCAGCACATGGAGAATTTGACCTCAACCCTGTGCGTGTGGGATCCTGCGTATTCTGGTCTTCCCTGCAGGCACAGGAATCGCTTCAGACTAGTCCAACCAGGCAGCTGCTGAGGTGATGGTTACTTTTTTCCTCTGTTCTCAAATCCCCATGTTTCACCATCGTTCTGACTAGAGCGGTGGGCTCAAAGGCTCTGCAAAAGCAAGGCAGAGGAGCCCGTCTAACCTTGCCTATGTGTGTATTCCTTCTGGGCTTTGGTCCAGACTTTTTCCTGACTTTTTACAGCATGTGACTCCTGCCTGCTTCAAGCAGACCCCATTTGTTTGGGGAAAATAGACTCATGTTTTTTCTCTCTATTACAGATTTTGGATAGGAACAGTTTCTATAAGTTGTAGGGCTAAATCCTGATTGTCTTTACTCAGCTCTCAAGTCAAACTTCATTTATGTGAATAAGAAATATATAGGATGAGGGGACTTGCAGCATCAGCATTTTTTGGTGAGGATAGTGATATTTTTTTTTGTTTTTTTTAGTGGCCGGTCTTTGGGAATTAAATAACTGCTTGAGAATTTTAGCTTCCTTTCAAAGGCATGTTTTTAGTCCTTATGTTTGTGTGACCTCCACCCCCCCATGTAATTTGAAAGTGTGACTTGGTTATGCCTGAAAGACTCAGGATCCAGAAGGTGGAGAAAAATAACCCAAAGCTGATTGTTATTAAAAACAAACACCACCATCCCCTCCTCAGACCGATGGTATTTGAATTCCTAGGTTTGCATTGCTGATTTTGGGCCAAGGGAACTGAAGGCAGGTAGAAGCCTGACTCGTATTAGATCAGAAGCAGGAAAGTGGCAGTTTGCTTGAAAATGGCCTGAGCTTGTTAAGCCCATGAACAAGTGCCTGCAAAATGCAGTGAGCAAGGACAGAGCGAGTGCCATAGAGGGAAATACCAGCCCTTAGAGAAAATTTTTCCTGCTTCTGCCTATAAAACCTCATTTTTGGGGAGAGAAGTGTCAGTCCTGCAAAGGGTGATATCCCCTCCTCCTCCTTTACTAATCAGGTTTTCATTTAATTTGCAATGCTTCGTTTCCCCACATGAATTGACTATAGTTGGTAGATAAAGCTGTGAATGGCCCTTTTAAGTTCAAATGATGGTTCTAGCTGCACATTCCTCAGCTAAAAACGTGCAGTGTCCTTCTTTCCTGGCATGTGCTAGCAGAAGTCATGGGGTGCACTCTGAGAAATAACCCCTGCTTTATTGTTGTTCTTTCCTTCCTCTGATGGCATGAGTCAGGGGTACTGTCTCTGAACCAACAGCGTCTCCATTTCAGCAGTTCGTCTGCCCGTTTCATTGTTTGAGCTGTGGCATGCTGTAAGGTTAATCTTGATTCTGTGTAGGTGACAATAAAGGGGCAAATTTCTGAAATTATAGTGGGATTTCTAGAGAAACTTCCTTCCCCCTTTTCCCCATTGAAAGGAAGCAACCTCCTGCAAACTCATCAGCCCACTTCTTTTCTTACAGGGTTAGAGCTGGCGTCCTTTACTAGCTTCCTGCTTAACCATGGGTTTGACTTGGCTTCATTTAAGGTTCTTGCTGAAATTGGTCCAACACTTTATCCTCGCATCCACCCACGCACATGAATTCCTCAGTGTCATAAGTTGGTTAAGATCCATGTAAGTCATGGCATCTCTCCATCTTTGCCCCTTTGTCCACCCCTGTGAAAAATGTGCGGCATTGTAAATGGAGGCAAATTCAAATACTAAAGGTGAGGAGCCTTAGCGATATGAAACTAAGAGATGAGGGCAGCAAAGACATAGTCTACGGAAGGCTCTTAGTGCTTTTCGATAATGGAATATGAGACTGTCCCTTAAAGCTGGGTGTGAAGTCTGCTGAAGTCAATGGAGAGATCTGTATTCATTTCAGTGAAATCTGGATCAGTCCCTTCAAAAGCAGCAAGGAATATGGTCCTAATCAGATTACATGTTTCTGGGAAAAGATAGGGTTTAGCATCTATGCACAACCCTAAATGAGACCTCGGTTCTTTCAGAAGTGCTCATTAGGAAAGGGGCAGATCCTATACTCAGGGGTTATTACAGCACAGGCCAATGGATATTGTGTGCTTTGGAAACTCGGCTCCTTTGGTTAAATGAGAACACCGTGTATTTTCAAATCTGGTTCCAGTTGTAGGTGTGGAATGCTTGAAAGTCTACTTCTAAACAAAGTTTTAGACTGCCTCCCCTTCCATTTCAAAACTGAATTTTGTAAAGTGTTATGTTCCTTCAGCTTTTAGGGCTATGCGTATACATTGTCAAGGACCTTAGGAAATTTAAAAACAAAAAACAAATCAAACAAAAAAAAAAACAAAGAAGATTTGGATATGTAGATCAAGGTTATGAACATTTGAGATCATTTTAGAAATGGCAGGCTAGCCAGCAACTTCACAAGTAGGTCTTGATTTGAACTCTCAAACCCCAGCAAAGTTGGGGTATATGATCCCAAGACTGGGGTTGTCTAAACATAGAAATCACTCAGAACTCAAGTCAGCAAAAATGTACATAAAGGCATTGAATAAATGCAGTGGTCATGGGCAGCTAATTTTCCCACCCAGGAGCTCTGGTATTTTCAGTACACAGCCATTATAATCTAAAATACTACCTGTCCCATTGCAGCCTGGATTTGGTCTCCTTGCCTGTGGATTAGACATAAGGAATATAAAACAAAATACATGCACAAAACCCTTGTGTTTCCTTTGCAAAATTAGGCTGTGCACATAGCTAATTCTTTTCATGTTAATCTACACTTACAACCCGATAACAAGCTAGAGCTTTCTTCTAACCAGGCTTGATTAAATTTGGAAGATTTCTTCCCAACAGGAGAATCCTTTCTGCTTTCATGCAGTAAACATGATTTTGTGCTTTCTGTATTTCCCTTTTTTATTTTTATTTCAGGAATTCTTTCTTTCTTATTATTATTATTATGAATAAGCTAGTTTTAAATCAATTTCAACAGCTGGAATTAATTTTCCTGTTACTGACTCTTCACTTGGGCCTGTCACAGAGCGGGAGGCTTTCTATTAGCATAAACATAACTGAAAGCTCTGGAATTTGCATTAATGTACTTTTAGCAAGTTGACAGTCTTTTGGCACACACTCCTGAGATCTGAGAAGGAAGGGGAAAAAAAAGACTGTATTATACCTTACACTGGGTGGATTGTAAGAAGCTGTCAGGTAAAACCTCAGGTTTCTTTTCCTACTACAAAAATATGGGACAAAATATCCACTTTTAAGCAGGTGCATATATCTGACAATTTTACAAAGTCCTTAGTGCTTGCCTCCTAGCCTCTGAAAGAGCATGCTCACAACTTGGGAGCAAGCTGTTTTATTGTTATTTAATGGATGTGGAACTCACACAAGGGCTGGAGGTGCTGAGGTGCAAAATATTTTACCAGGTCTTTAAAGGGTCTCAGGAAATGTGTATTTCGGTGACAGGGCTACAGGCCCTTTGAAAAGTGATCCAAACTCTGCTAACTAAGTTGGAAGGTTTGTCAAAGAGCTGGTCCTGCAAGCTCCTTATTACCACAAAGTAGGAATTTAAGAGGGCTCAGTGTGGCAGTTTTGCCAACAGATGACAAAATCATGAGTGAAGACCCCAAAAAACGCAGACAATCATTTTGTACATCTCTGTTTAAACCAAATAATTAAAGTGAGGATCTTTCCATTTGCTTCTGGCTCCTAAGTGGCAAGTGAATTATGGTTGAACCTGACCTTCATTAGACGCAGGACCAGAACTCAATTTGTGCATAAACAGAAGGTGATGTTCCCACCAAATGGCATGGTTGTAGCAGCAAGGCCTTGAAGGAGGAAGGAGGATTATTAGGAAAGCTGATGTCAGTGACACTTGGCTGAACTCTGCTGGCTTTGCAGTCAGTGTGTAGAAGTAGCTGGGCTACTGCTGAGCCAGTGTGGGCAACGAACAGGCTGGTCTGTGCACCACTGTCAGCTTGCAGGGATGTCTGCGTGAATGAGCTTTGCTATGGCTGGAACCGAAGAGTTAACTGAGCCCCTGCACTGCAGATGTCAGCTGCATGGATAGCAAGTGTTGGGTAGCTCTGGATCCCTCAGCTATGTAGATGGTTCTGCCTGCATGCCAGTGGGGTTGATGTGTGTATTTAAAGAATGCAATATGTTTTCACCCATTATTAGGATAAAGGTGTTACAGTATTTGCAAAAAAACCATAAACGCCAACATCAAATTTGTATGTATATTTATGTGTATGTGTTTCCAGTTATACTAGAGAAGTAGGCAGGAGAAAATTCTTGGGCTGCAGATCAGACTCATATCAGTTGCCATGGGAATAAAAGGAATACTGAGAATTGAGGGAATCCTTTAAACTACAGGATTTTTTAAATTGAGTTCTTATTTGGTTGTTTATTTAGGCCCTACATTAAGACAAAAAATGTGTGTTTAGCCAGCTCCTCCTGCTGGATCCAGAGCAACTTCTAAAGCTTATTTCCATAGAGATATTGCTGATCCTGGCCCCAGAACAGAGAAGAAAGACGCCTGGGAGAGCTGCTGTGCTGAGTGGCACTTGGCTCGCCCTGTGGCCGGGGGCTTGCACAGCCCCTTCTCAGTGTGGCAAATACAGGCTGGCTTTATGCTTACATGGTAAAGCTGCTGCCAGTGGTTTGGCAAGGCTGTGGTATTCATCTGCTCCAGGCTTTGTCCTGGGTTTGCCTTTTGGGTTTGGAGAGACCAAAATGGTACCTCTTTGGTCTGGAAACTATGACTTGATCCGGCCGGCACGAGAGTGATATGACGCTGCTTACGGTCAGTCATATGGGAATAGTCTTACTGCTGGGAAGAGTCAATGAAAGGTCTGCTAGTTAATTAGCAGAGGGATTGTAAATAGCTAAAACCTGACTGAATTCCTCTGTCAGCTCAGGACAGGATCCTCCTGCCACTCCTCTTCCTGCCTCTTCGCTCTTTGACCACAATTGGTTATTCCAGAGATAATTTTTCCTCTCACAGCTGCTGTTCCAGTCACTACCATGAAACTTACTGTGGCTGTTAGTCATTGCCTCTAGGAAAAGGAGCAACTTGGTGCCATGGAAGAGCAGTATCCCATCAGTGCCCTTCACATCCTTTGTAGTTTTTCCCTTTCCCAGGGAAGGGCCCCAGGGACACTGGCTGAGTGCCGAGTCAGCCTGTCCAGCGGTGCTTGGCTTGGGTGCTGCTGTCTTCTCTTGCTTTGACTGATGGAAGGCACTTGAGGTACATCTGCCTAGCTGTGACTGAATCACATAATTTTTCCTTAGCTAATCTGCCTGTGTCCTTCTGGCTGTGTGGAGCTTACTGCAGGTTCCTTGTCCAACCAACAACTGTGCGTTTGTGCACAGCCCATGCCAGACTGGATGGTATAGAGACACCTTGGTGATGTCTTGAGTTACAGTCACTGACTGGTGCACAGGGCCAGATCAGTGAAGTGGGGAATGGAACACTTCTTCACTCAAGCCCCCAGATGTTACGATCATGAAGCCAAGAAGCCTTCTGGAAGGTTTATCTCCTCCCTCTTAAGGCACTTCAAAGAGCGCCTGGAAGAAGAAACCAGTTATGTTGGTATAAGCAGTGCATCAGGGCTGCAAATGCATGAGAGCATTCACTCATCTGACAACTGTGTGTCCTCCTTTGATAAAAAGGAGACATTTGTCCTCTTTCACAAAAAGATTATTTCCCTACCTGCCAACCCTATCCTTTCCAATCACATGAGCCCAGAAATTGTTCCAAATGCAGGAGTGGTGAAAGGGTAACAGTAATGATGGAAGGTGGGGGTCTGCAACCATGCTTGTAGTGAGGGAAGCTATCCAAAGCTGAGGGCCTAGTGCCTACACCAGTACTGACTTCATCAGCATCAACGGAGGGCATTGCGTGAGCCAATGCTGACAGCATCAGGTCCCTGGTCAGCGTTCGTGTGTGCGAGCGGTGGGCAGAGGAGCTGTGGCTGGGAGAGCTTTGCAATGATGGGAAGAAGAGTGTGGGAGGGAAAAAGGAAAGAGTAGTTTGGTTTAGAGATACTGTCCGCAGCGCTGATTCACTGGGCTAATCGGATCTTGGTGTCGTTTTTCCTCTGGTATCTTCTCTGGGCGTCTGTCACTGTTTTTGAGAATTTATCTTTCTCATCAGAGCTTGGGTTTTCTGTTGGGGGTTTTTTTTCCTCTCTTCATTCAATGCCTGTAAGAGGAAAACATTTGAAAACAAAATGTCCTTTTTTTCAGAGCTCTGTTCAATCGGCCTGAGCTGTGATAAAGTTTCTTCTCATGTCAATTGCCAAGGAACGTGGGTGCCCAGTGGGCAGTAGCCAGCCAGGACTACCTACAGCCTCTGCTGAATTCTTCTTTTTTTGCTAGGAATTCTCAGTTACTCCCAGTCTCAAAACTGTACTTCAGGGCTATGCAGCAAAGGCTGCTGTATAGTCATTTTTTTGTTGAAGCACGCCCTATGGCATAGGTCCTGTGGGTGAGGGTCTGGGGCCTGTGCATGAGTCACTCTCTTTGAGGCAAGTGTGAGAAATGGCAGACTGTGATTTAAACTGGCAGCCCTAATGGGCAATTATGGAGGAGGGGAGCACTGCCTCACCTAGTGGGTCCTTGTCTATATCCCCCTACAGAAAAAGCCTAATGAAAAGTAGTTCGGAAGCTTTTATAGCTCAGATTCTGGTTCTGTTACTGAAGGGCTCTGAGCAACTGTTGTGCAGCTCCACTCTGTCCTGTGCAATCTGGCCTGCACAGATTGAGGTGAATCCATGAGCTAAATGGAGTTTCTGATGACCAGTGTGCCAAACCTCCCAACCCTGCAGCACACGGAAAAGGGGGTTTCAAGTATTATTTCTGGCAGCTGAAACCTCCCCTCCAACAGATACAACCCCTGTTGTATCTGTTAAGCTGAGTACAGCATGAGGGGGGGGCTGTTTTGGGGAATGTCTGATAAAAGAACTTTAGCTGTGCAAAGCTCCATTGGTGAGACTTCTCCGTAAAGATCATCTGTTGTTAATTCAGCCTTACATGCTTACAGACAGACATTTGTGTTGATTATGTGTGTTTTCTGGAGGAGACATTTTATGTGTGTTTTCTGGAGGAGATGTTTTTAAATATGGAAATTAATGGAGATACTTGCACAACCGGTTAGCATCCATTTCATTTTATTATTGAATATATGTATTAGGGAAGTGCCTAGAGACCTTAGATTATAGTAGGGCTTCACTGAACAAGGTACAGAATATGCCTAGGGGAGATATGCCTTGCTACGAATAGCTTGAGACAGTCCTAGCCAAGGCAGAGAGATGGGCAGGAGGGAGGGCAAGCACAAGGGATAAGGTGACGTGCTCAGGGCTGTGTGTGCAGGAAGGTAGGAGCAAAGGTGGGCCAGGCTGCAGGTCTGGCTCTGCCAAGTCCTTAAACACTGCTGTCCCCCCAAGCTTTATGTGAGCAAATGATAAATAAGAATAGCCATGTAAGCAAGTCACGGTATTGCTATAACTCTCTCTGGGGTGTTTTTACTATCCTTCTCATTATATGTCTGGCCTTAGACCCTGAACTTCTGAGGGGAGAGGTGCTGGTTTTCTTGAGAATAAAGCATGATGCTAATCTTACACTTTTTCTGCATTTGAAGTGCCAGAGACGATAAGAAAAAAGTTCTTGTTGTTTAAGTAATATCAGAATTCAAGGAGTGGTCTCAAAGGCTTGTATGTTAGTTTATAGGTGTGTATAAATAAATATATTTGCTTGTTTAAATTTGAGAACTTGGGATGAGGCAATGAAGGACATGAAATACAATTATAAGTGGTGACACAGGCTGTTCTGACCTGTCTTAGGATACTTTGGTTGAGGATTTGGGTGTGAGAATTGGAATCCTCCTTTGCTGGAGCTGATGTTTTGTGCATTTTAACTTCTACCATCATGAATATGGGGAACCTCAGATCAGCTGAAGGTGATAGCCATAACTGCATCCCAAACAGGGCTGGTGTGGGACCAACTCCAACCTGTTTCTTGCAGACAGGCTCCGACCTAGAGAGCTGTCATTATTTCTAAACACCAAAAACATAGAAATGCCAGTTGGCAGGTGTGTCCTACTGTCATGGAGTGACACTTGTTATGCCTCTGTTCTTGCTGAATAGCATCATAACCCAAAAGGCCCATACTAGTTTCCAGAGGCTGTTCTTGGAGTAAAGTATGATCTGCTTTGCATGCCTTGTCCTAAGCTGTTGCTGTCATCCTTCTTACCCATTGGTGCCTTTGGTGTGATCTCTTATGTCCCAGAATAAAGTAATTCTGTGTTTGTTCTTTTTGTCCTTTAGTGAAGGATTTCCAATAGCATTCAGGATTGGCCAAACCCTGCTTCTGCTGAAAACAAAAGGTGTTTCTCCACTGACTTCATTGGGAGTTGTTAGAGCAGGACTTAGTGCTGTTGGAAATCCCATGTGAGCTGACTGAGCAGGTGGGGAGTGGGCTCAAAGGATCTGGCATATTTCATGGCAGAAGCAGTATTTTGCACAGCTATTGAGAAAACTGTCATGAAAGGGAATTTTTCTGTGATGGGGTAGGTTACCTTGCTTAGGAGTGTTGTGGCAGGCATAGGGTACGCAGCCCAGTGCAACTGGAAGAAATGGAATCAGTGGGGATATATGGGAGCATTTGTCCCTGAAAGGAGCTTACACGTTTCCTTCTGCCTGGTCTATAACATTCCTCTGACTGACTTTTTTTAATCCTTCAGACGATAGTGATTCTTCTCTTAACACTGCAATGTTTTCTTGAATACTCATTCCCACAAGTCTTAAATCTGCACCAGCCCTACAGGGGCTGGAACAATCATCACAGTGCACAGGATGTGTGCCAAGCCTTTATCTTCTGGAACTAGCAGTAGGCCACAACCAAGAGCCCTGTCCCATTTTGGGGTGAGTACTTTGCACTGACATAGCTGGCATACTGGCAGCAGGATCGCAAATTGAGCTTTGAGTGCATGAGGAGGCTATACAGAGGGACCCCAGGTTAATACGGCTTCAAGGAAACTTGTCCCCAGCCTCTGTTTCATTGTCGTCAACCAAAACTTCAGAACCTTCCTGTGATACTGGGATGGCCATCTGTTAGGGTTATCACAACGGTAAAATTGTCATAGGTAAAACCATCCCATTGTCCAGAAATGCAAGACAATAGCATTGGCAAAGAGGGCCCATCCTCCACACCCCCCTTCCCCTCGCAACTCCTCCACACTCAGGAAGTGGCAAGGCTGTACTCTGTGACCAAAAACAAGGCAGAAAAACTCTAGTGAAAAAGGGAGTTAGAGCTGATTGGTAAGCCAGGCATGGGCGCTGAACATCTCTCAAGAGATAAGTCTCTGACGCTTGATTCTTTTCAGTCCTTTTGGAGACCGTGATAAGGAGGCGGCAGTTGCTTTGTCAGGGTTGCTCACGCTCTTTTGTGCAGTGTGTTCAGTCACTGAACTTGTTCAGATAAGACAAACATCTAAACTCCATTTCCGGAGACACATACCAGTCTTTGCACTCAGGCAATGCTTATACCAGGGGTGGGCAAGTAGAGACAGGACTGATGTTGAACGCCTGTGAGAAGGATGCTCCATTGTAACTGGTGGTTCTGTGTCTCCTTTGCTTCCCCAGAGCTCCAAAACTGGAGTCCAGATTTTCCAAGTCGTCCAAAGATCTAGGGTATTTGATTAAGGTGGCCACAAGCATCCCAGCAGTGGAGGGGGAAGTACTTCTGAAAAACTCACCAAAATTCTGGATGCTCTGGGCTGAACAAAGCTGGGCCCTCCGAAAGTCCAGTTGCATCCAGACTGGTGTGTATCCCCTTCGCAGGATTTGCCAAGTCCTCAGCCATCAGAAGAAAATTTGTAGTTAAAGAGTGCTTCAGTCACTGCTGAAAGGCAGCCACAAGGGAATGGAAATGTGATTGATTAAAGCGAACAATGTCTGGACACAATTGTTTAGGATAGACGGTGCAGGAAAATAATGTAGGCAACTGGAAATCTGCAGAGAATTTCATAAGGTGTCAGGATGCGATAAATGCCCAAGGTAGAAATCAGTTTGGGTGTTACTTAGCACCCCTGCTGCAAGAAGTGCTGGAGCAGCTTTTGTAACTGCAGTTGGCTAGAGTTTCTTTCTAAAATCTCATGCAAAGTAAGAGATTTGCTTTGGGACCAGTCCTGACTAGGACCAGAAAGAAGAAAGACTCCCTGTTCAGTTGCCCTAATTTTTTCAGCTTCTATGTTTTCTGTAGAGGGCTCCCAAATAACTCCTTATCTTGCTTTTACCCATGACTTCTGAGAAGTCTTTGCCTGAGTTGGTATGGGCAGATGTACATCAAATGGCTAGAGCTGTCCCTGCTTCAGCAGGAGAAGCCGGCTCAGAACAGTCATGCTGTCTGGGCAACCAAGGTTATGGGAAGCTGTGTCTGTGAGTATTGTATTTTCTGTTTTGAGACTCAACATGAAAAGGTTGAGATACTGTTTGTGTAGAGACCTGTGGTTTTGGAGACACTATAATATGTCTGAGTACATTTTGGGTTTTTTTTTTTTTTTTATTTCTGGCATCTCCCAATCTGGCAAGAAGCAATGAAGATTTGCCTTCTCCTGGCCAGCTGGGGAAGTAAATATATCTAACAAACCTTCAGACCCCAGAAAAGACTCAATTTGTCAGTAAGGGGATGTTTCCTCAAGCTGAACAGTGGCAACCTGAAAAATGCTTGTCCTGTTCTCCTGGCCTGGGATGAAGCATGTCCTTGCTGCATGCTACCCATCATGAGTGACCTTCTGAGGCCCTTTATCCCCATAAAAGCTCCATTTTATAACTCGTGGTATTAGTCTGGAGCTCTGTGTTCAGCCTAATGGGGTGCTGATCCCGTTACCTTGGAGAAGATGAGAAAAGATGTCAATATTGGAAGGGAGGGACTGCAGGAAGAAAGTGGCATTAACATTCGTGGGAGGGACTTCCTGGTGGTTTTGTTTTTCAGAATGAAAATAATGGGGCTAAACTTAGTTACACAGTGATGTACGTCCCTGCCTCCTAACTCAGGACTAGTTCCTTGCAACCTCCTGTGACCTGGGCTTGGTAGAGCTGAGTGTACAGCCTAAGGAGCAAAAAGATCCATGACCACTTCTGAGGAGATCCCTCATGAAACCCATCTCACACAGGGTCAGTTTATACACCAGGATACCAGTAGCAGACTAGTGTTGGCTTGTCCTAAACTGGGTGCCTAATTTTGCTGATGTTCTACACTGAAAATGGATGTACTTTTGTCATGGTTTAACCCCAGCCAGCAACTAAACATCACGCAGCCGCTCACTCACTTCCCCCCACCCAGTGGGATGGGGGAGAAAATCAGGAAAAGAAGCAAAACTCATGGGTTGAGATAAGAACGGTGTAATAGAACAGAAAAGAAGAAACTAATAATGGTAATGATAACACTACTAAAATGACAACAGTAATAATAAAAGGATTGGAATGTACAAATGATGCACAGTGCAATTGCTCACCA
>JANZLQ010000037.1:10967966-10991206 GCA_026212715.1 Elanus axillaris | reverse complement strand
CACTGGCTGGGCATGAGAAGCTGAAAAATCCTTGACTTTAGACCAAACATTACTTAGCAACAACTGAAAACATCAGTATGTTATCAACATTCTTCTCATACTGAACTTAAAACATAGCACCATACCAGCTCCTAGGAAGACAATTAACTCTACCCCAGCTGAAACCAGGACAACTTTAGATGCCTCTTAGGAGCCCTGGAGGGAGAGGGACTGCTGAAACATTGACAACTGGCTTAATTATTTTGTTTGAACCTCCTCCAAGATCTTCAGCACTCAGAGGATTTGGTCCCCATTGAAAGTAGTCACCACTATGTCCCTGGGGAATCATCCTCCTTGTGACCCTGCACAGTGCTCTGCTTAACTCTCGTATGAGCAGCAGTTGCATCACTTAGGCATCTAATCCCATTTATAACCCAAGATACTGGTTACAAGATGCCAATAAATTTTAAATCCTACAATGGAAAGCCCAATTATTGGGCCGTCTAGGATGCAGTTCTGTCAGCGTAGGGTTATTCAATTAACTGGGATCCAAGTCATTAGTATGACAGGGTTTTTTTTGTTAATTGCTACTACCAGAGCCATGATTTAAAGCATTTCTGAATTTCACTGACATTTCCGTTCACTGCCAGTTGCCCAGGGTCAGATATTGGGCCTAAGGCATGTGATGGTGTCCTCCTGTTGTGACCAGTAACAGGAAATCCTGTCCTGAGAGGTGCTCTTTCTGGAAGGAATGGATGCACACAGACCTCCTCTCCTTTCTTGTGCTGCATTGGATTCTGTTTTACAGGTCACTCAGAAGTGCTGTGTAATGGTGTGGATTTCCCAGGCTGTTTTCTCCAGGGGCTGGGAGCAGTTTTGGCAGGTGGTGACCTAGTCATGGTGCCAGGGACCAACTGAATTCCTGACCTCATGCTTCACAGTTTTTCCCCTGTGTTCTGCTGATGTGCTGTGGAAGCTGGAATAACACATTCTCCCTGCAGGCAAAACCACCAGGTCCCACTGTCTTATGGCAGTGTTTCCGGATGGAAATGCTTCTCTTGCTTTATCTGAATATACCTGTCCATGTCCAAGGTAGGATGCACCTGCCGTGCACATATTCCCCCCTCAGGCGCCACTCCGTTCTGGTGCCCTCTGCTTCCCCCAAGCTTTCATTTCATTCTTGCTTTTGCCATCCCTGGACCAGCTGCCTGCCCTGACAGAAAGGCTGCCTGTGCCCTTGTGGAAGGCAGCTGCCTGCATCAGAGAACTCCAAGAGCTGCCCAAGTCCTGAGCAGTGAAACTTTGTTGTTTCAAAGTCACATTGACCTGAGTGCTGCAGCAAATGTGTATAGCGTCTGCTGCCGTTGTTTCGCATGAGGGAGCTGCAGTCAAATATTAAAAAGGCAGCAAGAGCATTAAATTATTCGGCAATGGAACATTGTCATTCCTCCATAAAACTATTTTGACCTGTAGTTTTCTATGGAGTCCATTGCTCTTAAATGTGCAGTGAGAAAGGAAATTAAAAATTAATCTTTATTTCCATCTCAGAAGAAAACCTTAATTCTCTGCATTGAAATTATACTCGTAATCCAGGGTAATAAATTATAGTTTTTAATTGCAGCTAGTCACAGCCAATCAAATGGGAACGTCTCTCTCTCTCGCTTGCTTTAACTTTGCTATATGGAAGAACTCGTGGAGTGCTGGAAAAAAATCACATACATTGACCCAGGCTCTTAACATCATGTAGAATAAGCCCAGGACATGTTAAAACAGTCAGGCTCTGCTCTTGTCTGGCACCCTTGTGCCAATGACCTGAAAGTACCTTACGGGCAGCAATTGCACCATACACACAAGCACAGGAAATGGGTAAATTCTACCATTTCCATGTGGAGAAGGTGTGGTGCAGCATCTTGTTCAAGGTTATGTAGTGAGTCAATGTTGAATGAGGAAGAAAATCTTGATTCTGGTTCACCTGCTTCTGACTATCAGACAACACCCTTCTGAGCAGGGAATAGGAGCCAGGATGCCCTGCTCTGGCCCACTGACCCACTTGGCTGACCTTCAAACCATCTGAGCTCTGATGTTGTACCTCAGCTGACAAAAAGGACAGCTGGTTAAAGCAGATACTTGTTTATGCTCGGTGTCTGGTGCAAGTAAATTCTCTGTTGTTTCACATTACAGTATGTTGCAGGCGAGTGAAATGTTTCTTAGGATTTGATATTGCTGTACTGCATGTGACAAAAGCTACCTTGGAAATAGGCTTAATAAGGTACAGCATGCTTTAGCACAGCCAAGGAGGTGTCTCTGTTCCTGAATAACTGATGCTCTGCATATGCCAGCTCTTTCCGTTGATATCCCATAATGTTTTTCTAAGTACTTGCACACTCGCCATACTGCTAGATCATCCTGGCTGGCTGTCATCTCACTGCTTGCATAGTGGCACATAGCCAAGGGTGGTTGTCTCTAAGAGCAGCCCATAAGGTGTTCAAATACCCGTGCAGTGCAGGCACCTGAAATGGTTAGGTAGCACCTTTCTCCAAGCAACCCAGCCTTGGTTGTTTTTGGTTGTTTTTTTTTTTACTCTGTCCTAGCCCAAACAATGTGATAGACCTGTGCTAACAAGGAGGATTTTAAAGGCGCCTTAGTGCTTCCAAGCTCAGCTAGGAAAAGGGAGAGCCAACAGGAAAGCAATCCTCATTGGGAGGGAGAAACAGTGGTGGTTGGAGTCTCCAATTCTGATATAGCTCCTAGCTTTTTTCCTTTTTCTTAATTGTACCAGTATGTGGAAGAGTGGACAGGAGAGGAGAAGGATGGAGGAGTGGCTAAAATATCAGACACAGCTATGGGAATGAAATGAGGTCCACCTGACAAAAAGCCTTAAGTGGTTATTATCAGTATAATCACAGTGAAAGTGTTTGTTACTAATCAGGATTAGCCTGGCATGTCTATAGTCATTGATTTGAAAAAACTGTAGAATCTTTGCAGTGAGGGTTTTCAGTCTGTAACCATTCCTCCTCAGGAGCTCGGTACTGTTAGTTGCAATAAGAATAGTGTGGTGAAATCCTTACCTGGGGATGCATAAAAAAATACAGACAAAAAAAAAAAAATCTAACAATGGTTTTGCCCAAGAGCACTTAAGTCCTTGATGAATAGTCCCTACATTCCAGACAGGAGGTTTTATGGTGTCTTACTTTGTGCTTGTTAATACTGGCTGTTTCTAGACAGCTTTAGGTGGGCAAAAGGAAGCATTAGCATGGGCAAACATCCCTTTGCCATTATGACAGATTCATGCCCTCCGAAATCCTGCTGCCCACCCTGCATCACTGGCGGTGAGCTGCTGTGCTCATCAGCCAGGGCTGCTGTTTGTGGAGGTATCTCTGAGCCCTGTGCTGGCAGGGCAAGGGGCCCTAGTGCAAACCCAAACAGTGCGAGCCCTTTACCAGGTGGCTGTCTTTCCTGCTCACATAATCAGCAGCTCCATCATATTAGCAGGACACATGTGCTGGAGCAGTTGTGCAAAAAGGCTGATTTACCCATGTGAAATTTCACAAGGGAACACAAGTGGTCTGGGTGGGAATGACTGTCCTGTGTGCTGTGGGGAGCACTCGTTCACATGCTCTGCTGCCTCAGCCCTAGGGCAAGCTTGGAAGTGAATTAGATGGTTACAAGGAGATAAATTTTGACATCTCGGAGTTGTTGTGCCATCTCTGGACATCTCAGCTCTTTCATCTTTTTTGTTACACAGAGCTCTTACAGAAATATGTGTGTCGGCAAGGGCTGCTTCTGTCTGAAGTCATGGAGATGCAGATGAGCAGCTTGCACCGACATACTCTGTCTTCGCTGCTCTCGGTGTGCAAGTTTTAGCTAGATTGAAGGTAACTTATGTGCGCTCACATGGGGTAAGCACACCTCTGACTTGTTTTATCTGAGCTGCTTTTAAATGTGAATTCTCTTCCTTTCCTAGGCAGGATTCACCACAGCATAACAAATTGAACTGCTTGGACACTTCCTGGTGTAAACTTCCTTCCTTCTCTTCTGGTTCTACCAACTGGATTTAACTCTAAGTAATTCTTCCTTCTTGGAGCATTTAAACTTGAGTCAAAGCTGCATAGCTTTTCCACTCTTTCATTGCTTTCCCTCCTGAATCAGTTCCTCACGGTTCTTGGTATTATCTTGGTATTATTGGTATCTATCTTTTATTCTATCTTTATTTCCCACTTTCCCTCTTAGTTTCCTACAAATCATGCAGTGGTAAAACAGTTGTTGGGCCTCTTCTCCTAGTTGTTCAAACTGCAGAACAGCATACTCGGATTGCTGCTGAAGTAAGTACCAAATACAATTTCTTATGGCTCATGAAAGTGATTATTAAATTTTGAATGAGACAATTTTGTGATGCAGAAAGCAGAGACTGCCAGTTACATACTCACCCAAAACCTCTGCTTCCCAACAGGGAGCAATCAGGGAGAACAGGAGAGCACCCAGCAGACTATAACTTGTATGTGTATACAGGCCATGCTCCTTCTGGAAATTAAATGGTTTATCTAAAGTTATCAGACTGCTGACTGCTCTTTAAAAGAGGTACTTCAGGGCTGGGGAAATAACTACAGTTCTATCTGTCAAATCCAAAGGAAGAATGATCCTGGAATTTATTACCCTGTATGCGTAATTTTTGTTTCTAGCAAAATATTGAAACGAGGATTTATGAACTAAACAAACATGTTTCTGGAAGATGATGGCAGCTGTATGCCTTTAGCATAGTGGCAGCATGGTGAATATATCTCATCAGCAAATCTTTTATTTTATAGGACAATAAAATTAGTGAATGAAAGCAAAAAGAGAGGTATAATGGATCTGGATTTTAACAAGCATATGAATCAGTATCTCATGAGATCTTGCCTGAAAAAAGTATAGTTGTATTTGAGCAAGGACATACAGAGAATATGGGAAAGAGAATAAGGGAAAAGAACAGGGGGGGTAATCTTGTGACCATTGTCAGAGACTAAGACAGGGTGGCCTGGTTTTCGGGGTCTCAGCCAGTGGGTTTAATGCCTTGCTCTGCCAAGGACTTCAAAAGGCCACATCATGTCTTTTTTTTTTTTGTGGGTCTTGGTTTGCCAACACTAAATGAACGGTACTATTGCCCTTCTTGCTTGTGAGAATGATGGCATTTAAAATTGAGAGATTCCATGAACCGTGGGAGTTAAGACTATGTAACAACGTCACATTTTTCCACCCTGCCGTATGAGCAATTATAAGAAATTATCCATTTCTCATCATTTCATGCTTCATGCACAAGGGGGGCAGACTCTGGTTCTTATTAGAATAGTAGCGTTTCATACACGTTTTCCATCGGTGCGGTTATTGACGCAAGCTGCAGAAACAAGAAAAATAAGGCAAAAGGTCTTTGTGACTGAAGGACAACCGCTTCTCCACAAGTAACTGTTATACTTCTGTTACAGGCAATTGATTTTTTTTTTTTTCCACCCTTTGATTTGACTAGGATTATGTGGGAAGAGGAAAAAGATTTATCTGGTGTTTGGAAATTTCCTGTCGTGACAGCAAGAGAGAAAAAAAAAAGTCTTTTGGTTTTCCTCCATCCTTGAAACATGTAAGAAGAGCTCCTCACTGGGGCTACGCGGTGATCGGTGATCGTTCAGGCTCATGGCCGTGTCATTTAGTGTTTGCTTGGTTTCCTGGTGATGGGGAAGGAAGGGGATTGCTTTCTTTGTCCCTCTGCAGCCTGGGGACATTGCTGTTCCTGGGGCCAGGAGCATTTTCTTTTGCCTACTCCCCCAAACACGTGTGCTAGCCAGAGAGATTGTCTCTAACATGGGCTGAGCGGCTCTTCCTCATGCACTCTTCTGTATCAAACACTTCCCACCTTGAAAACTTCCTTGGTTAACTGCTCATTTCAAAATCATTATTAATGTATTTGCACAGGGATTTTGGAATTTAATTAGCCTCTTTTGAACTGCTCTTAGTGTGTTTGTCTAGAGAAACAGAAAATCCCTTCATGACTTGTTTGCTTTCTTCATTCGTTGGTTTTCACTGGAAGGGAAAGATACCGATGGGTTTTGCAGGGTTGCATTCTCCTTGCGTGACTGGTGCTGCATCTGAGGATAAGCCGTGGGGCTCTGCAAAGGAAGCTGCTGCTTCTGTGGTGCATCAGGGAGGCCTCTCCTGTCCAGGGGAGGGAGTGTGAGCATTGGCACAGGCTTGGCTGCTGAGCACAGTAGGACTCGATCAACTGGTGATAAGGATCTGTGCAACGTCCAAGCACATGGCTCGCTCTTACTCCTGACCTAGACGTGTTTGCACCATGGCAGCTGTGCTGGCTGAACTGGGCTCCCATTTCCCTCTTTATTAATTTCCCTTGGGAAATTCAAATCCCTGACTGTGATTTGAATGTACCTCACTTCCAGCAGCCAGAGGCCAATTGGCACAACGTGGTTTTCACCTCATTTCTTGAAAGTGCGTGTTCAGGGCAGCGGTTTTGCTACACCACATCCAGAGCGTGTTGCAGGCTGCACGTGTACACGCATGCAGGTCTGCAGGCACTCGCTTTTCATTTGGAGGCTGTTTTGAATTGTGTTATTTTTTCCTTTTGTCCGATCCTGCTTGGAAAAACAAGGCTGGGCAGGGCAGGACAGGGTTTCTGGTGTTCCTTGCCGCTGCAGGAGCACACACATACGTTCTTTTTCTCTCTCGCAAACCACAGTGGTTATGACCACTGCCTCTGGTACTGTTGTATTGCTCCCAAATTGGGGAATGATGACTAACTTAATCACTTGATAGTTTTGATTTCTAAAATTAAACAGCCTGCCATATGTGCAACACTGTTGCTATATTTATGCCAGCAGTTAGCAGACAGCATCGGCCCAGTTTGAGGGGCTTCGCAGCTGCAGTTTGTGCCTGTGCTGCTGTTGTGTGTACACAGATGTTTCTTCACCCTTTTCCTAATCGCAGCCCTGTAGACATTCCTCTTGTAAAAACAAAAGCACTTGTGCTCATAGAGCTTTCTGGACAAACTCTCAGCCATCGCTTTGTAAACACATCCTGATGCTTCTTGGTGCATCTCAGCTCCAAAGAACGGGTAGAAGGGTTGAAGGACTGGATCAAGCCCAGGGGACAGTGCAGCAAGCCAGAATTGAAGGATCCAGCCTCAGTGCTAAAGCAGCTGCTCTCTGAAGTATCAGGAAGAGCGTGTGAGCTGCAGAACGGAGCTTCCTTGGGGAACCGGTCCATGGTCCCCCCAGGGAGTCACCTCAAAAGCCGTGCGTGGCCCCAGGGGACACGTGGCAGCATGCTGTCCCGGGCTGCCTGAGCCGTTTACTGAATAAGGGGATGAGATGCCTTTCTTTCACCGTTTGCTTTGTAGGAGCTCAGTTAGCACCATGCAGATTTATTTGGATTCTGGGAGAGAGGAAATAAGAGGAATAAGCAGTGGATAAAAGCCAAGGTGAAATGTACTGAAATGGAAGGAGTGGAGCCTTGTTCTTTGGAGGAGGACAGACTGAGGGATGAGTTGTTAGTTATTATTTCGGTTCAGGCAACATTCCTCTGTGATCTTAGACACGTTACTTAACTTTGTTTTCTAGCAGGAAATCTGGCTTGCCTGGCAGAAGGATTAAGAGATGGAATGAATATTTAGCACTAAGAGTGTTTGGGTGAAACTGAAATATTTTGACATATTAGATCTGACTTTACTAACTGACTTGGTGACTTATATGTGCTTTTGGTTTTGGCGTTGAGCAAGTGTTGCTGCAAAGCATTAGCAGCAGTGTGTTTTGGTAGGGTTGCATGTGCTTATTGAGTAGGTGGCAGAAGAGGGTTTGTTTTTCATTTGCTTAGGCTTTTTATTTAAAACAATTGGAATCTTTGGGGATTTCTTTCTTGCAGAATAGAGCTATATGGATCTGGCAAGTGTGTGTCATGGGAGCAGAGAGTATCTCTGTCGCTTAGGACAATGTCAAATTGAGAAACCCGTATCAATTAGATCAGAAAAAAAAACAAATTATAGACAAGTTTCTGTGCCTGCTGCAGACTCTCCTCTAAGGATGCATGAATGATCCTGGGGTACAGGGGCACCTCAGAGCAGCCAAGTGTAACCCATGCACTTCATAACACTGTGCACTAACCTGTTATTTGTCCCTGCAACTTTTGGAGATCATGTTCCATACCTGAACATCATTCCAGTGCTTATAAAACTGTCTATAGCTAGTTCTAGTTTGACTGACTTGCATGAAGCTTGTATGCACGGACCAGTTTTCATGCTGGAATTTCCCCACAACATGAAAATTCTTTCAAATTTCTTGGGCATATAGGGGCAAAATGAAACACTGACAGGTCTCTTCTTCAAAAACCTTCCCTCAAGTATTTTTTGGGGGTGGTGGTGGTGTTTTTTTCGATCCACTTCCTTATGCTCCTTGTTTATTGGGAGCCAAGGAGGAGGCCTGTCGGACTGTTTGCTTTTGTTTATTAAGCTTGCTTCCTTTAGGAAGATTTTCAAGCCCACTGTGGCCAAGGCAGGGAAATGCCTTCCTATGCTCCACCTCTGCTCAGAGAGCAGCAGTCTGGCATACAAAAACAAACAAGCAAACCTTGGGAATAATGCTTTCTTAAAGACAGACAGACCAGGTTCACAACATTTGAAGTTTTCTTCTGAGACCAGGGATCAGCATTTCCATGGATTCACAGAACTGCTTTTATACCTTGAAACAGCATTTGCTGTTGCAAGCAAAGGGAGCCTTTATGATTTACTGGTTTGCCTGTGGATAATTCCAGGTAAACTACTTACAATTCTCAGGTGTCTGGAAAGCATGGAGCATTGGGAAAGGAGGAGGGATGCTTCTGTGCCAAAGCAGCATGGGCAGCAGACAGGTGAGCTGGCTTCTCTCTCCGGCTTGTCACCTTTGGTAGCTCAGCCTCCCTCCTCAGTTTTCTGCATTCAAACAGTACTGTTTACTAGTATTATTAGTAATGATACATGATAAATTATTAACATTTGGAAAAGGCTTGAATTCATTTGCAGAGAGCTGCTCTGGACGTGCAAGGGTGACTAGTCTCCTTCTCCCCCCCCCCCCTTTTTTTTTTTTTTCATTTAGTTAACTAACTTTGTGTCCATACTTAGACTTATATTTTAAATGGTAAAACTGCAGTGTCAAGGAACTTGCTGTTTATGCCAGCAGGGCATTTGGCCCTCTTCTTTTTTGCTGTGCTCTTTTTGCCTCCCATCTGAAAGGCAATGTGCAATATATTGATCCTAGCTTTTAGGACTTGTTCTATTTATGAACCTAGATTTGCGGTATAAAGGTACGAACAACATTTCAAAAGGGAAGATCTATATTAGAATGACAAAGAGAATAAATTAAAGCAGCCTCCCCTCTCTAAAGGTCTGCCGGGTTGCCGTTACCCAAGGGAATGCCCCAGTGCTGTCTACCTGAACAATGTTTTAAAGTCTCCAGTCTCAGGGGATTTTCTTGAGCACAGTATTGATTTTTTGTTACTACATTAAGCTTTTAGCTTTGCAAATGGTTTTCTCTGAAATCATTAATATTGCGATGTGCAGCATGAGGGGTGAAATAGCTCTGCTGCTGTTGTGTAGGGACTGACTGGGATCCTTCTTCCCTTCCTCTGTTGAAGCCCCATTCAGCTGATGCACCCGGAGGAGAGCAAGGAGAAAAGGAAGTTAAGTGGCAAGCCAGGATGGCCTCTGACCTGGGTGAGGAAGACCAATTTTTCAATAAATTGAAGGCAATGGTTTAAGCTCTCTTAGGGGTTGTGAGTCTGGGGTGGGGGAGAGAGAGTACAGCCTAGGGCTGTGGTTGGGGTCCTCTGGGTGGGTACATAGTTGTTTAGACTGGATGTGGGGAGGCTGTACAAGCTCCATGGGGGCTGAGAGCTGTCATCAGCATGTTTATTCCTGCTTGTACAAGGAATCTTAGATAAATGTAGTTATCAGGTAAACTCAGACTTTCCCCCCTCAAGGCTGAAGATGGTGAACAGTAAGTGGTAACAGGTCAGGATTGGAGGACTGTTACTAGCACTGGACTGAGGTTTAGACCAGGTCCCAAGCTCATTACTGTTAGAGAGATTAACACAGCAGAATCAGTAATTCAGATGGTTATGGTTGTTTCAAATCTAGCCAGCTCCCTCTTTGACGGGAACTGCTTGCAGACAGGAGCATGTTACTGCAGATGCAGCTGTGCTGTTTGAAGCAGCTCATTCCCTCCATCCGCTGTCTCCTCTCTGTCACTCTTCCTTCTCCATGCCCTTCTTCCTAGCCTGGCTTCCTGCTTTCAGGGTTGTCCCTCAAGGGAGTGGGAAAAATACTGCAACATGAGTAGATGCTGTGAAACTGCCATCCTCTGCCAAATACTGCAAACACCCACCGGGATGCCCCAGTAGGGTGGGGGTTACCCACGGTGGGAATGGTCTCCTTTTGCAGTTGTATTGTGGGGGGAGGATGTTAGTACCAGCTCTTTTGCTCTGGAGGAAAGAAGGGCGGAGGGAGGGTTGGCTTACCTCTTGGCTGCTTCTATTTGCTGTTAGCTGTTTCTCAACCCCTGTGCAGCATCACTGCTGCCTCTAAACAACTTTGTCCCAGGAGCTCGAAGGGCTTTAGACACTCCTGTATGCCAGTCTTCCTGCTCCTTCCCAGTGGAAGGATATGGGCCTTCTCTGTTCTCCATGGATGAACCGAGGTCTCACATGAGCCAGGCAACCATCTAGCAGCGCACATCTGACCTTCACATACTTATCTTTGACCCTAGACATTATTTAGTGTAATGGGCCACAACCCCCTACCTGACAGTACTGCCCCCTTTGCCAAACCATCTAAAAGCCAGTTTACACAGGACTTTGAGTTTCTAGGTGTTTCCCACTGGCTGGGGCAGGACCCAACCCCATGCTGTTCCTGCCCTTCCATAGTTGCAAGAAGTCCAAAGGCTGCTAAAGGCATTCCCTTTCAGATTGCGTGCAACACCCCCTGCCTCTTTGCTGCCCAGCAGTTGATAAAGTTGATGAAGTCCTCTATGCTTTATTACAAGGGATGAAGCAATGATATAGGACAAAAATAATCTTCTACGTCCAGAAATAAATCACTGCTTTCCCAGGCTGCGATTAGTCATTCTTGGATCAGTCTGGCTCCCTGGTCCTCAGGGTCTGCACGCATGAGCCCAATGACCTGGGTCCTTCAGGTCTGATAATACTGTTTAATTTCAGGATAGGGCAAGGAGCTTTTTGCCCTTAATGATCCTGACTTCACTGCTGTGCTGAGTTCCTGGGAGATATGGAGGTCTGCCTCTCCTGTTACAGAAAGAAGAGAGATGTTGTGATGTTGTCACAGAAATGATAAGTGCCAAAGGCCTAGTGGCTTCTGTGTCATCTGGTCCTCACAGTTATTTTAATGACAGTCCTTCATGGGACAGAGGGCTGGAAGGGGCCTGAAGAAATTGTCTAGTCCCTTCCAATGCCCCAAGATGGGGTCAACTCACTCAAAGATTTGTTTTGGTGCAGCATAGCATCCTTCACCTAAAACCAGTAATTCACGCACACAATTTGTATATGTAAAGCTGGAGAATTAGTAACAACTCTGTGTTTTGATTTAGTTTTTAATATTTTGCTCTCTATTGTGTCTCCATCCAGACAGCTCAAATAAGAGGCAGTCGTTCTCATAACTAGAAAGAGTTTCCCAGGTTTACTGATAGCGTGTGTGCTTGGGGAAGTGATGATCCTCCTACCTTAGCGAGCAGCAGAGAAAATTTTTCTTTTCTGTGGTCTCACCCCCTCCCCCAGTCCACTAGTGTGTCAAAACCTTGAGTTTTGTGTAAAGTTGTTAAATAAGCTTCTAGGCAAAATAAAAGATCAAAAGGGGTCTAATTAGCTGCAGTCTGCTTAGGAATTGTGGATGTTCACCTAGTTTTATAAATTGACACTTTTAACATTAGAACTCAAAGCAAAAAACGATGTAATTATTCCCTTTTTTTGAAGCTTAGGTTTAATGTCTTTATTGAAAATTGGGTACTTCTATGGCATCTCAAGATGCTTTATTCTATCAAATCTGGAGCAAGTAATTTTTCATTTTGGATTGTAATGTGGTATAAATGATAAGGGCCTGATTCAGAAAGCTTCCCCCCCCACCCCCCAGCCCCCTGCACTGGCAGCCTGATGAGAAAGCTTCATAGTCACATTACAGTAACCCTGAAGATAATCTATGGTTTGAGTCTTTGTGAAGCTGCTCCCTTTAATACAGGGGAAAGAGTGAGATTTTGAGCTCTTAGTTAGGGTGCCCGAACCTCACTTGTCATCACGGGATAATTAGTTCTTTTTGTATTTTTTTACTAGACATAGGATGCCAAGGCAAAAGTGTATTTATCCTACAACCTTTCTGTGCTGCCATCATGTCTCTGGCAGTACTTTGGGTCTAATTTAATTCTCAGAGAAGGTAGCAGGTAATTGAATGGAGAATATCTGGTGGTTAAAGCAAAGGAGGAATGAGAGATAGATTAGTTTTGTTATGAGTTTTTCGATTTTGTTCTGATATGACCTGATCATGTGTCTTGTTCCCCAGTCTCTGATCATTTGGGCATACTGTGTATGATCCACTTTCACATGTTAAACCTCACTAAGTTTGACCTCGGTAAACTAGAGTAGCATGAGTAGATAAGGGGAGGGTCATCATGAAGTTACCTGTTAGAGCTGGATGGGTTACAAATTTTATTTATACTGTGGCAGGACACACAGGCTCCATTTAGAACCAGAGGTTGATGGGGCTGGCATTTTACTAATGCATAGGAAGTCCTGGTGTCTGCCCTGAAGACCTTACCACCCATAAAGACAAATGGCAAATACAGGATTTGTGTGAGGGTGACTGCAGAAAAGGGTCAGTCCCTCAGTAAACTTTAAACTTTTTTGGATGTTTATCTAAAAGTTCATGCAAATTGAGGTGGCTTTCTTTGATGTGAGATTCTCATGAGAACTGTCTTTTGTAATTTCAACTGCTCCCTGGCTTGTGTCAGAAATACCGTAAGTGGGGTCTCCCTGGGGATTTGGCATAGCCCAGGTTTTAGCTGGGCTGGAGGGGAAGTGGGGCAAGATTTATGCATCAGAACAGTAAAGAAATTTTTATTGGCATCTTTTATGTTGTCCTAATTCAAAAGTTTCAATTCTTGATGATCGTGCCAGGCATAGGTTCAGGGTTTCATTTGCACTTGGCTCACCTCAGATGCTGGAGGAAACTTCCGTGATGGGAGACAGATCCTTTTCCTTCAAAAACATAATTTCTCAGTAGAGAGTAGGATCGGATTAGAGCTTCCTTTAAGAATTCAGTAGGGATTTGCTTGAATTTTTCCAACTCTGCTTCTCTGATGCAGTGTAGTGATTAGAGGAGAGCTTTTCAGGTGTCCCTCTGAGAGTGGTCTGGCTACTTGCTTCTGTGGGGTTTTCAGTAATTAGAGCTCACTGAATGAAAAGCTTGGTATATCCATACATTATTGATTCATAAAGGTTTTCCTGAAAGAATGGGTGTTCATTCTTTATTACTCCTAAATTATTTTATTGGCTAACTAGTAAACAGACATTGCTTTCTAACCCTGAGACCGCTACTTTCTGGGAAAGGTTCAATTATTCTTTCTTTGTGCATACTCTATATGGACTTTGCTGCCATACAGCGTATGTACGGTCCAAGGCCTTTTCCCATTTGCTACTTAGCAAGATGCCCAGTGGCTTTGGTGGGAAGAGACAGAGCCCAAAAGCAGCTCCGGGAGCCACTGCTGTTTGATGCAATGAGCAGCTGATGCAATTTAGTGGCTGATGTAACATAAGGCTGCTTTTGTTAAGGAATTAACGAAGGGGAGTTTTTGTCCCTCTGTCCCACCCAGAGCAAGAGGAGATGGATGTTCTCTCTGGCTGTACATTGGGTCGAGGACTTGACCTCCACTCAAAAGACAAATGTTGTGGAGCTACTCCGTGCTGTCGGACTAGTTGCTGGGACGGTTTATGTCATGCAGAGCATCACTCCTGGGAAGCTGAGCTTGGACAGCACAGAGCAGCTTGCATCTGGCTCTCATACTGCCATAATGGTCATTAAATAACACTTTAATGTTTTAGAGCTCAGTGGTTTTGTTTAAGTATTAAATAAAGATTTTCTTTTAGGGGAATTTAGCTTAAACATCTGGTTGCATGGCTGACTTGAGTAGGAGCACTGAAAGTCTGCAAAATTTCCCAAATGCACCAGAGAATGTAAGTCCTTACAATTTCATAAACTATACAAGATAAAGTAAGTGGACTAATAGGTTTGCGATCTGTAACTGAGGGACATGAATGTGTGCACGTATTAGAGGTAGGAAACCAACACTTCCACCAGAATATGCAGATGCTATCTTAGGTGAAGTGAACACACTCTTTGGTTTTTCTTTGTCTTTTCCTGGGTTGCTTATACCAACCTGCCTACTCTAAGGGCTTCATTTAGAAGTATGTTATTTTTCCCTTTTTTCTCACTCCTCAGGAACACACAAGTCTAGTAAATTCCAGTTATTTTTTAACCCTTTAGAAAGTCACCTAAGTCAGCCAATACACTGTACAGCTGCCCCTCAAATGAACTGTATTGCCTCTAGATAAAGCCCGGTGCTTTAGTGCCAATCCAAAAATTCCCAGAGTGTACATCACCAGTTAGGTAATAAAGAGAGAAATTCTTACCTGAACAGGAGGTTATAACTACACATTAAAGAGCTGGATTAGATGGGTTATTATGTGTATTATTACTAGGTTTTGACTACCTACAAACTAGGTCATTAATCATGTAATTATGTAACTTATGATTACATAAAAATGCTCCTTCTTCAAATAGCCGTTGCAAATTTGATCTTTCCTCTGCTGAAGTGACCTGTCAGCTGCTCATTGTGATTCATTAAATATGTTGCAACTGAGTTATAATCATCACTAGTTTTACAGAATGCATCCAAAACCAAGGATAACCTTTTTTTTGTTTTCACTGAAACAAGCTGTCATGGGTGTTGATGTATGTCTACCTCACCTAGAGAAGTCTTGGTCCTAAAGTTCACTTCCAGTGTTTTTGGTTCTTGAGAGTTTCTTAGGAGTTTTCAAGAATAAGAAGGCCTCTTGAGAGTAACATATCAGCATACAGAAAAGAGAAATTTGTAAAATAATATTACCTTCAATAATTTCTTGTCTTTTATAAACTTAATTTCAGATTACTTTCTTCTGATCATTTTGTTTTCAGAAGCATTCATCAGAGCACTGAGTTTCCATTTCCTTTCAACTGACAAATTTTGGAATCAGACAAGATACATCTCTCTGATTACTGCAGGACAAGGCTTATAGGAAGAGATAACGTCTTTTATTAGACAAACTAGTACAGCTGAAGAGCTTAGGTAAACTCTGAGGCATATAAGCCCTTGAAGTCTGAAACAGAAGCTTTCAATGCTAAGCACATGCTGAATAAGCAATTGCTTGGGGTTTAGTTAGGTACATGTCAATTAGGACATCTCAGCATGGCAGGGGGGGAAGATGGTGAGTACAGGTATCTCTAGGTCATAAGAGTAACTACAAAATATTCCTAGATTGTAAGCATCATCTGGGACACAGGTGAAGGGTGGCAGAATTTTATGAGGAAGGGTCTTTCTGTGTCTTAGGTGTGGGAAAGATGTGTTTCTCTTGAATGACCTAGTAGCAGCATATGAACGTGAAAGTTCCTATTTTATGCTTAGGAGTGTGTGTCCTCCAGAAAGGACTCAAATGTTCTTCAAATTTTCTTCCATTTTAATCTCTGCAGGCTTTTGCAGGTAACTTGGAAAATGGCTTTTACATTTACAGCCTTTTCTGCTCTGACACAGGCAGAGTAGTCTTCAACATGGAAGCTGAAACCCTGTCCCTGGTGTAGTGAGTCCGTGGAGAAGGTCACATATGACTGACAACACTGAGCTAGTGAGATCTGCTGTTCTGGTTTTGTCAATGATTACCCTGGCCTGACAAAGGTTCTACCATGAGCATTGTGGTAACTTCTTAAAGCTGATTGGGAGCTATTAAAGAGTGATAAAAATCAGATATTTCTGACCATGGTGATCAAAGGAGGAATTCAGTGATACTACAATAGGTGCTTGGAGTTCTCTGGGCATTGCCATCAGTATTGTTTAATGACCCAAGTGCTATGGCAATGTTGGGTAAATAGCAGCTGTGGCAGGTATATAGAAAAGAAGTTCTTAGGAGAGGGGTTTCAGAGCGACAGCATAACTCACTTGCAAACTGTTTGCTTTCCTTGAACACTGGGGGTTGTCATATTGTGACTGTCAGCCCGGAGGTTGACCCCACTTCCAGAGAGTCCTGATTTATTCAGAAACCTGCATATTTCCTCTCTCAGGTTTCAAACACATTGCTTTTGGTCTAAAGGCAACAGTTCCACCAGCTGAGCTGCTGAAGGTTTCTTTCTGGCTGAGGTTACGGACACATGTTAAAAGCTGGTGTCAGGTGAACTTTGCCTAATAGGATTCTGAAATTTTCTTCCTGCTTTAAGAACAAAGGTAATTTAATGGTCCTGCCCTGCCTATAGGAGTACGCTGGTTTGGGAGCACGAATCCTCCACTCTGCCATGCTGAAAGATTTCAGCAGCCTGTGCTAAAAGTTGGGAAGCTCAGTGCACGAGAGAGCTCGGTGCGGGTAGCCACCAAGTCCCCTGGCAACCCAGAATGTTTTTTTCCCCATGTCTTTTATGCAAAACTTGTGGGCATCCTTGCACTGCTTGGTGTGTGGAGCAGTGGCTGGGGGGGGAGGTTGGCTTGCTGCATCTCAGGCCTTTCATGCCTGAATCCCCCAAATTTCATGAACCCCCCACATATTGGAACTGTGTGAATCTCCTCCTTGTTCTTGCTGACCAACAACCAGCAATTTCCCAGGCATCGAGTACATGTGTGTGTAGTATTGACTCATTTCTTTGGGGCTATTGTTTAATTCTTCAAACCATGGAAGGAAATGGGGAGCCTGTTTAGATGTCACTAAAGGTCACTGGCTATTTTTATAGAATACATTAAAGAAAACCAAAACTGCACAAAAAGAATATTCAGATTGTGAAGTCAGGACTTTGAAAAATATTTTTTCTGCCAAACTATCCCAAATTACTACTGAGCATGTGCAAACTGATTTTTCAGTGGCTCATAGCTTGGCCAAAGGTGCATTACTCTCCCTGTAAAAAATTAGTCCCTAGCACCACTGTGACATTCCTGCCAAATTTTATAGCACTGAGACTGTTCAACCAAGTGCTTGCAAGCGATATCGGTTGTGGGTTGGGGTTTTTTTAACTTGAGTAGAAAGCTTTCCTGTAGTGGATAAACTGCATTAGCTGAAATTTTCACCCCAAATTCCAGCCAGGGCAGACAACCAGCATGGAAAGCTTTAAATCAAAAGATTAAAGTCTGGCGAAATTCTAAGCAACCAGAGTCTTATAATAGTGAGTTTTGTACAATGTGGTCAGCCTATCAAAGGGAAATAATTTTTTCTGTCTGTTTTGGTTTTGATGTCATTCCATCAAACATTTAATTGGGAGACACAGCATTAGCTTCAAACTCATTTTGAAGCAATGAACATGAGTCAGACATAAACAAGTGGGCTGGGGGCAAACTACACAACTGCCAAGTGGTGGGAGAGATTTTAACAAGGGGCGTTGCAAACCGCTTCTCTGAATGAACAAAATTGCTGCAGAGCAGAAAACAGACCTCAGCCTGGGGTCTGATGGAAGGAAGCAGGGCTTGTACGGCAAATGGAAGGCACCTAAATTGCAGAGTCTTGAGCAAGGTGTGCGAGTGCTAAGAAAAAGCAGGTCAGGCTGAGAATGCTCTTAGTGTGCAGGCCTGGCATTGGAGTGATCCAGGTAGGGAGGCGGTGGACTTTGGCCGTGTGGTGCAGCTGAGAGGTGGCTTGATCCACAAGCCTGCCAGCCTGTTCTCCTGGGGGCAGCAGGGGTAATATTCTGCTGGTTTAGAGGCAATTTATGAGGTTAAACTGAAGGTTATGAGGTTAAATTTGCCCCCATGCAAATGTGAGTCAAAACGCTAATATGTACATATACAAAAACTGTGCAGGCAGCAAGCTTCTTGAGAAATTATACTTGCAGTGACCAGACCTTAGACATCACAAAATAAGGAATAACCTTTGCTAATTCTCAGTCATCGCCACTGCAGAGTATTACAATTGAGGGACCACAGGCGAGAGAGGCAGGTGGGACTTACTCAAGGTCTTATCTCAAGTCAGAGCACAGATGATGGTTCATCCCCAGGTCCATGGTCTTGCCTCTGGAACAGGCTGCCTGGAATTACCAGGAGTACGTTTGTTTTTAATCTTTGCACTGTTCTCCTTGCTGAGGTGCCTGGAATTTATCTCCAAAATATTTTGGAGGGGAAATGTGATCATAAAGCTAAAGCTTTGGGCTATGCATGCTTCTTTTCAGGCTCCTAACATCATTGAAAGGGGTAAGTGTTACTAACCTGCCTCCTTTGTTTTTTGACAAGGAGAGTAATTTAAAAAAAAAAAAAAAAAACAAACAAACAAACACATTTTAATCCTTTATACTGAGTTTGTGTCAGCTTTAACTCAGCCCACATTGCAGGAACTTTGGGAGGTGTTTTATGTTTGTTAAAATAGACTGGGGTCTTTTATTGCTTTTACGACTATATCACTAACTGGGGCCAGAGCCTTGTCATGACTGGCACGTGCAGTGGGTAGAGAAGTCCTGCCCTTGGTGGCATAAGTGAGAGAAAGCTGTTCAACCTTAGGGTGAGGTTTGCTGAGCAAAGTGTGCCCAGCCTTCTGCAGAAAGGCTGAGCCTTCAGTTCCTGTCCAGCTCCCTACAGAAAACCCTGTGCTTCTTCTCCTGTATCTCTGGAGCCTTGTAAGACCCTTCCTCTTCCCAGCATATCAAATTGCAGCTGTCTCAAGCTGGCAGTGAATTGTTGCCACTCCTGAGTCTGCCCTTGTTTTTTCCCCAAGCAGAAGGAAAAGGTTGAAAGTTCCTGGTTTCTGTGGTCCCTGGCGGACTGTCCCAGCAAGCTCATGACTGCCCCAGCGAGCTCATATCTGGCCTGTTGAGAGACATCTGCGCCCGTCGCGGCAGGGGGGAGAGCTTGAACGCGGCCAAGGAACGCCAGTGTCGGGCAGGCATCGTGCCTGCCTTTACCAGGCTGATGGGAACAGAGAGGGACAAAGGTAAAGCTTGTGGCATGAAAAGGCTGCTTGTTGCAGTGTTTCATGGCCAGTGAGCGTGACCAGCCTTCAGGGCTAATTACCAAAGGAGAGAGAAGTATGTTCTTGTCAGCAGACCTACAGGGTTACTATTTAATGAAGCAGATATGCAGGTACCTTGTTCAATGGCATGAGCAAGTGACTGACTTGTGTCCACAAGGATGTAGGTGTGCGTGGCGGGGTTCTTCAGGTGCCTTTCGACCCCTGGTCTTGTCTCTGAGTGTAGTTGGACACAACCCTCCTTCTCTTCGCAGTGATGATCTGCAGCCTGCTTTCCTCTTCTCTGGTTTTTCCTCTCTACCTTCTCAGCTCTCCTTTTTCCTTTTTTCCCTTCCATTTTTCCCCTTTTCCTACCCCCGCACCTCTTGTTTATTTCATCCCATCCTTTCATAGCTCACCACCTTATTTTTCCTCCTCTTTTTCAATTACTGATGTTAAATGGCATTGAACAGCAGTGTCATCACTATTTCATCAGGCCTGCCCCAGTTCCCTGCTTGTGGTCTGTGGAGCATGTGTGAGCCAGGAACAGCCAGTATCCTCCGTGTGCTTGCATCAGGGTCCCCCGCTGATCGCAGTTGCTCAGCACATCTGACAAGTGTTACTTGTCCTTTTCTGGGGACTGCCAGTGGAGGTGTGCAGGGGGTTGGTGAGCTGTGACAGACCCTTGTGTTGTGCTGGTGGGGTTACAGCAAGTGTGAGGATGCCTCCATGCTACAGGAATCCCTTTGTATTGCTGTGCAGTCATATGCCCAAAAGTTAGTTGTGTGTTAATCCAGTGCCTGCGCTGGTCTCAATGGGAGAGATGGGACAAAACAGAGGAATTAATCAAGTGGTGATTTATTTTATTTTTCCCCCAAACCAATGGGTGTGGGCAGACCCAATGACTCTGACTCCTAAACTTATTCTGTCCAGTATCACCTTTCAGACTTGTCCTGACTTCTAGACTGGAGTAGGCATTACTAAGGAGGAGTAGCATCTATGGTATGACTCCTCTCAGTTTGTTGTGGGAACTACTCATTTACTTCACTGTAACCTATGTTTTGACCTGATAGCAGAGCTACGTTTGCTAGGGGATCCTTCTAATACAAAAGTTGATTAACACATAGATTAGACAGTTATGGATCTCCGCTAACAATGTCTCTTGTGCATTTACCAGAAATGATAAATTGATTGTCAAAATTTCACCTGAGCTGATGGTCCTCCCATGGTTTTAGGAGGAACATGCCAGTTGAAAACTTAGTGTGACAGCAGAGACTTTGAAGCACAACAGCCTAAGTGTGTATGGAGAGCACAGACTGCAGCAGGGAGGATGCTGCAGGTCAGAAATGAGATGCATTTGGGAAAAGACACACCATGTCTGTCTGACTTGAGTCTGCTATTCCCTGCCTGTGGGGATGTCCCTTGGATTCTTTTTGTAGGAGGTTCACAAGGGTATGATGGTTTGAGAAAACACATTTGACTCATATGTTCCCTAGAATTCATGCTGTTTTCTCTGTAGAGAAAACTCTTTTTTTTCCCTTGGAATATTAGGCAAACAGATCTTGGGAAAGAGCTAGCCTTCCTTTTATTTTCCTCTTTGTTTCTGAATGCAACACAAGCCACCTGATATGAGGCACTGAACATGTTTTGGTATACGGTTGTGTGCTTGGCCTCAGTTCAGGCTGTGGAAGTGGCTGCCACCCACAGGAGAAGAGGCTGGGATGCGAGAGTCAAAGCTGTGCTACTGCATGGATGCTCTGGCTCCCACCCTCTTGCTCCATGTCTCTACAGAAAAGACAGGCTGTGGAAAAGCAGCCCTTGCCAGCTCCAGGACCTGTCACTGGTCCACTTGCAGTGATGTTAGAAAATGCACTTGTTGATAGTTGTGCTGCTTCACGCTCTCCATTTCTACCCACAGGATCCAGGCCAGCTCTCCGACTCTGTGGGCCCATGCTGTCCCCTGGGAAGGGTCCTCCTGCTGCACTGGCTGCTGGTGACCTTGCAGGGGACATGGAACCACTGGCTGTCACAGCACCGGAGAGACCAGAGAAGGATGCAACAGCATCACGAGCCAAGGTGGAAGGAGTAGAAAAAGCAGCAACAACAAGGAACATGGAAAGCCCAGAGGGAGCAGGTCTGGGTGGAAAGGTGGTCACTCCTGAAGGAGCAGCGGCAACAGTGGTGGAAGCATCAGAAAACCCAAAGGCAGAAAGAGCTGCTGAAGCATTTGCTCGCGCAGCAGAAAGGATTGCAATATCAGAAGCAGCCAAGGTGTTGCAATCAGCAATAGCTGAGGTTAGAGACCTCAGCAGCCTTGGGTTCCTGCTGGGGTGAAGGGGCTGTGGGTGCATGCTCCCCTTGGCTAGGCTCACTGATGGCACGGCAGGCTGCAGCTCCAGCGCCAAAGCTAAACCTGGTCTTTCAGCTTTGCCCTCTGAATGCCTCAGGTGGATGGGACTGTATTTCTGCTTAGCTTTGAGCTGTGGGGAGATATCTTTATTTTGGAAAAAATGCAAGCAATCAAAAAAAAAAAAATCCCTGAAATTCCTGCTGAGAGTTTGTGCTCTTTTCCCATCTGGTTTCCCTCTGCCTTCAGATGAGCTTTTTTTTCACGACAGTGGGCACTTTATCCCGCCTGGTATAGTTAAGGATACAAAACACTCTCCATTACAGCCCCTCTGGCCACATGCTCATCCTGTTCTAAAGCATTCATATTTGGGGATCAAAAAAGGTCCATGTGTGGTGTTTACTCAGCCGAGAATTTTTATTTGACATTTGAGCAATTATGCCTTGTGTTGTTCGTGAGTTTGCTGAGGGTGATAAATGCACTTTTCCCATTTGAAAAACCTGTCTTTTTACATTGACGATGTGGTGACAGATCTTCAGCAGGGCTGGGAGTCGGGTTTGCCAGGGCTCAGTGCCCACTCTGAGCGCCAGATTTTCAGATGTGTTCAGCACCCAGCAGCTCCCTGTTGGGTGTGCGGCCTTTGGACATGTTTTTGTTCCCATGTGTGGAGCTCATTTGAAAAGCTGCCTGCCTGCAGCACCACCAAGCATCCACCTTCTGCTCGCAGGAAAATCTGGATCTCATCTCCCCAGGCTCTGATTTCATTTTGGTTTGAAGGGTCAGCTTGCTGCTAACACTGTTTCCTGGGCCCCAGAGCTGTCCTGACTACATGGCATTTCTGTAGGATATCTTCTTTTAACTTATCCACCAGTTTGGGCAAGTAGCTTCACTCAGGAAGGGCTCTTCAATGTCTGTTTGCATTGTGGTGATTTTTTTATGTCTTGTGGAGATCAGCTGGATTTAGGCACACGCCAAAACAATTCTCAAATTCAGCCTGTGAATAGGGACCTTTATTTTAAATGTCCTCAGCTTACTTTCTAAGTGACTTTGCCAGTGCTCATGTATTTATTCTTTTGACGTTTCAGCTCAAAGAGAAGAGGAGGAGCACATGGCTAAAGCCGAGGAATGCCACCCAGCAGGAGGAAGAGGAGGAGGACTGGGTGAGAGGGAGAGATTAAATGAAATGAAGGAGAGAGAGGTGACGTTCTGGGTCATACCTAATTTGGGGCTGGTACCCTGACACTGTCACTGTTCCTGGAATGCAATAGGGCTGCCAATTACATCTCTTTTGTGAATGCCCATACTATTAGAAATAAAGATATGCCATATTCTGCACGCAGGAGTGTTCACAGTCTTTCAAAGGCCCTGGTCACCTGGTTTCGTGAAATGGCAGCTCCGCACCTCTTCCTGAAAGATGAGAGAAAGCAAGTGTGCCGTTCATGTTGGAAAACATGCTAAGGACATGAAATTATATTAAAAAGAAATACTTTAAATATGGGGTCAAGTTTTCATGCCTGTAGGCCAAGAGATGGTCCATGGGAGCACAGCTAATGTGAATTAGTTTCACATCCTAACAGAGCAGGTGTATTTACCAGTCTATCCAGCTTGCTCCAGCTCTAAAGTGTGTTTCTTGTCAGATGGGAATGGTAGAGATGATCTTTTCTTCTCTCTGTGTGGGGGGGGGGGG
>JANZLQ010000037.1:10947770-10960824 GCA_026212715.1 Elanus axillaris | reverse complement strand
CAGGGCAGAGCAGGCAGGGAGGGCAGCGGGCAGGGCAGGGCAGGCAGCGGGCAGGGCGGGCTGCGCGGGCAGCGCGGCGGCGCCGCCGCCCGGGACCCGCTGACAGGTTTTTAGTGCTCGAAGCCTTTCCCCGCGCACAGGCAATCCAAGTCCCGCATGTCTGTCGTCTTTATGGTAACAGACCTCTGCAATAAGGAGGGTTTCTGGGGTGGGGTTTTGGTTTTGGTTTTCTTTTGTGTCTACAACTGCAGATGTATAGCGGGGAGGCTTCTGGCATGGTTTCCTAGATAACTTTCCCTATAATTAAAAAAAAAAAACCAAACAAAGCCCAAACACCTAGAAATCATATCGCGTTGCTTGAGCAAAAACACCCCCTGAAGAACATCCAAGTGAACGCATATATAGAACGTATAAGCTCCTGTAAAAGTAGCTTTTTATTTGTGTGGGGGTACGTATGAAACCCAAGATGATATATCGTGTTATGCTTAGATCTTTGTTTCAAGATATAGCTATGGGTAGATTACATGATGGATTATCTTTATTTGTCATTTCAGCACTTCTTACTCTCCTACTTTCAGTATGTGCACGTTTAGTATTAAAAGCACACAATTGCTACTTTTTTCAACTCTTTCCTTGCCCGTTAACAAGATGCTTTAAAAACCACAGCAAAACAAAGACCTTCTAGATCCCATGTGGATTTGTTACTCCAGCGTCAGTAGCATCAGTGCCCAGCTCTGAACTTTACAGGCAAGTACAAGGGCGAGCCTCTTGCCCCGGCAAGTCTGCAGTCAAACCTGATGCTGCAGGAGCACACCCAGGCGAGCAGCAGAAAGCACAGAGCAAATGGTTACAAACGAGTGTTGCTCCTCAGTTCCACAATTTTCTGTTTGTCTTAAATGCACTTTATTGCACCTTTTATGCAGTTTGTTCCAAGGACAGCCACACTAATAATCCTTATCCGACACAGAGGAATCCCCCTCCTGGCTCTCAGCTGGAAGCCATGGCTGGCATTCTGGTGCTCCGATTTGTTGACTTTGATATTTTTTAATTATTATTCCATATTAGCTCTTGCTCGAGTTTTCTGGTGCAGCTTACCTCTGACTACAGTCTAAGATTGAGTAACTGTTGCTATAATCTAGCTTCAGCGTTTTCCATCACTATATTTTCAGGGCTTGTGATTTCAGTAGAATATATGGCTTGTGATTTCAGCAGGGGCTCTCAAACTGCACGACAGCCGTGAATTCAAAGTGAAGAATCCATGAGAGAGGCTGCGTGCATGTGTGGTGCTGGGGGTGTTAGATATGGGAAGATTCTTTAATACACTGAAAACATTATTTTTGATCATTGGTGCTCTGGAAGCTTTTTGTGCTATTTTTGATGATGGCTTGGACTATTCCTTAAACTGAAAGTAGTTGCTTTTCCTATATTTTGACAGCAACTTCTAATAAATGGAAGCCCTTCCCGGTGTTTAGAAAATCAGTGTATTGAATACATGCTGAGTAGCAAGCACGATTCTTTTTGAAGTTCTTCTGTGTCATGAAGCCTTATATGTTAAAAACAGTATGTGCAGTTCCTCACAACTGTTACGTTTGCTTTAATGAAGTCTTTGCTCGGGAACAGTCCTGTGTTCATTAGAGAATAAGTGCAGCACTGGCCCCAATCAATAAATGAAGTTTGCTTGTGGCAGGACTGATGAAGCCATTGTATAAGAGGGGAGTCCATGTAAGTATTTGATTTTTCTGGGGTTTTTATTTGCTTGTTTTCAGGCAAAATAGTGTCACTTACAGCAAGTAATTCTTCTTTTTTTTCTTTAAAAAAAAACCCAAACCCAACTAACTGTGCAAACAACACTGAAAACTTAGGACTGAACCTTGATCTTACAGGACTAGTTCCTGTCAACTTCACTGACTCTATTCACAGGAGTAAAGGCCACAAAAGAAATCCCACACAGGAAAACGTATTCTTTGCCCTGGAAACCTTGTTACCTTATATGATCCAGGTATAAACTGTCAGCTCATTCCTGATGCACAGAGGGCGAACTCCTGCCTTTCTTACTCTGGAAGGGTTTTGCCAGGGCAAATTTACTCCTGGCTTACACTGTCTGTAACCTCAGTGGGAGCAAAATTCAGCCCTTTAGCTCTAATGGGAGCCTGTTTGATCTAGTCCTTTATTGCCAAGTGGTATCAGGAAGAGAGCTGAGCGCAGAAACGTGACTACCACCGAGCTGCTATTTGTTGCACTGCATTATCTGTAGTATCCTTGTTATTCTAGAAACTTTTTTTCCCCTGCCTGGAACATTTTGCTGCAGCAAATGAAGAAGGCGGGGGGGGATGAAGAGACCTTCATTTGGTGGCATAGAAAATTTGCATAAAATATCGCTCTAAGCATTGAAGGATCTTATTACATAGGGTTTTGATGATAATCTTTGTTGAAATAATATTTAACACATGCTGCACTTTTAATTAAGTATCTGAATAATCTCAAATTAATACCAGAGGTTTAAAAATAAGTTTTCATTTTAGTGAACTGTAACATAATAGCAAGCTGCATGGCAACCCCCTCGTTTACCCTTTGATTTAATTAAATGCCCTTCTGTATGCTGCTTCTCACTTCAGAAATGCACATAAAGAAATCGGACCTGGACATTTTATTTAGGATTTTGCCACTTTCCTTTTCCCTACGTCTTGACTTATTTATTTGCCCTGCTTTCTCCAGGGCTTTGATTAAGCTGTTTCTTTGGGGATCGGCTCATCTGGGGCTTCACAAACTGGCCTGTGTGTTTGAAAAGGGCAATTACAGCGTGTCACATTTGTGTTGGTGTTTTGGTGCTGTGGTGCTGACACACAGGTCCCTGTTTGGAAGCGGCAGGCTGTGGCGGGGAAGCGTTGGGTCGTGTACGGTGTGTGTGTGTGTGCAGTGGGGAGGATGCAGCCTGTTAAATCCTGGGGCAGCTCATACGGCGCGGTGACACGCTGGAGTGTGTTATGCTCCTGGAGTTTGATTATAAGGTAAAAGGGGCTTAACAGTGTAATGGTTTCAGAGAGCAATCAAACCATTGCAAATAAATTCACGTTTATTCTATTTATTTTTTCAAATTAAAAAGGCCTGATCCAGCCAATTTGTTTGCCTTCCAGTTAGGCGTGTTTGACAATCACTGCTTCATTATTCCATCTTAAGAAATTTCATTAACCAAAGGAGGAAAAAAAAAAAAAAAAGACCTCGCTCAGATCCATGTCAGCGAAATTGTTTTGCCGAAGCCACCTCGCTCGGCGAGCGTGGGTGCGGGCTGGGGGGAGGCTGTTTACTGCCTCTATGAAAACGTATTTGCAATTTGGGAGCGCTAGGATGTGAAGCAGGCTGGCTTTGAAGGCTTTCTGTTAGATTTCCCCCTTTATCCCTTACCATCTATCATTGTAAAGGAGACATATATAACCGCTGCACTTTGTATATTAAGGCGAGCTGCCTGCTTTTTCCCTTTGCTGAGATAATGACGCTGAGGGTTGTTGACTGCTGTTATCTCTGATGACAGCCTTATCTGCATGGCTCTGATTCCCGCTCCCAGAGTCGGAGATATCCAGTCCTTCGGAAACTGACCACTGCTCCCATTACGGCTGGGCAGGCTGGAAAGCAAATATTCAGGGGCAATAGAGTTCTTCTTAATCAATCATCCTGTTTGCTGTGTTCCCCCCCTCCCACAATACAAAGTACTGAAGGGAAATGCTGGGGGTAAGGAGAAATGAAAGCCTCAAAATAAGGCTGGATAAAAGGCAAATGCCCCCAGCCCTCCCCAAACAGCCTCGCGTGGGGACAAAAAAAGGTGATAACCAATTGTTCAATGGTGTTGGTGCGTTGCTCAGCTTCTCCGCGCCACAAGGACCCCTTGCTAACGGACCTAGGAATGATATTTACACAGTGGAGCGACCGTTACACCCTCCTGGCTGCACCAAGTAAGAATCCGGGAGTTTATTTTAATTCCTCTAAACGTAATAATCTGTAGTTAATTGGCTAACGTTCACTGTGCCTCCAAGGTGCGCAGCGCTGCCGTGGTTTGGCATGCCGCATTCCTGTCCCTCGGAGATCTCAAAGCAAATTTCAAATATTTATGAATTTAGCCTCTTAACGCTCTTGAGAAACAGCCTTGTTTTACTGCTGCAGAAAGTGAGATACAGAGATAGTGTGTGCACTTGGCTGGGATCCCCCCGAGCTGGGAATGCAGCCAGCCATGAAGCCCAGGTCTCCTAACACCTCGCCAGCACCCTGCTCATCAAACCCATCCAGTCACCCAAGTTTTATCATAACAACCCTTAAAAATAGACAAACGAACCCATTTTCCCCAATGCGGGCTTCTGCTAAACCCCGCTGTATTAAAAGCACCTCTCAGGGTGGAAAAGCTCCCGGGTGATTCCACCTGAAAGCAGAGCTGAGCAGGAGCTTGCGGAGCAAACTGCAGGAGAGCCAGGAGCTGCACGAGTCCTCACGGAGCCCTGCCCATACTCTGCCTCATCTTCCCCACAAGATCATCTGCCCTTTCTCAAATATAGGGGGCTGTTAGGAGCTTTTTTCCTCCCTGTCATGTCTTGTAATATATGTTTCAGTCTAAACACTTAGACCAATTTTATTGATATATGATCCAGCCTGTCTTTACTGAGTTGCACCTTCTGTCAGTTCTCTGCAATCCAGGCTTGCCTAAGCAGCAGTTCAAGGCTACCAAGGTTAACTACAAAGTGAGCGTTGCTGGAAATACGCATCGCTGAAGTATGCTGATGCTTTTTTTCCCATTTTAAAAATGTGTTGTACTGGAAACTGCAGCGAGGGGGGGAAGATACTGAGTTTGCCCTAAAAGTTTAAAAGGATGTTTATTTTTCCAATGCTTCAGAAGAAGGCAAAGCCAGACTTTTAGTACTGAAGAACAATCATTGACTAAAAAACAGAATCGCTACTGAAAAATTGCTCTAAATTTCATTTTTAGTTTTGTTGGTTGAAAAGGGAGCAATATATAACTGAAGAGTTTCTGTTCAAAAAACATTTTTATTTATTTGAAAAGCCATTTTTGTCATGTAAGACGTTTTTTCCCCTCAGTCCCAGTAGGGTTCTGTGTGGTGTAATGTGTGACCACCAAGGGCTCCTTCTGTACTTTTCTTGTGGCTAACTTGCGGGGCTGTTTTCCTGAGACATATGAAACAGTACTGATCTATGAACGTTCAATTAAGATTGTGGGAAATCTGTTTAGGATATTATTAAATCAGCAGAAAATTCAGCTGCAGACCACAGTGTGGAATATTTTTACACACACTGTTTGAAGAGGAGCTTGGGTCTTAATAACTTGTCTGTTTTTTCCCCTCCAGTGCTTCCAGCTGGTCTAATAAAAGTGAATACCTCACCCTGTGGATCTTGCTTTGCTGTTGTACGTGAGGACGGAATAGTTGAAGTGCATACCGCTTATTTTCCAAAGTTATGAGGGACTGAAAGGGGTCAGGATGGGATCTCACTGTGGCGAAACTGGGATTACAGACTCAGCTATAACATTTCCTTTTATATGGGTCTGTCTAGGGCTTCAGCTCAAAGCCACTGGCTCAGGGGCTTCAGGGACTAACCCCAGGAGGGGCCCTGGCCACCGGTGTCCTGGCTGCTGGCTCCTTGTTCATGTCACCAAAGGCACGTCCTTCCCCATCGAAGTCTCATCGGATGTGCCAGTGTTGCTGAGACCAGAGCTGCACAGCGGTGCCTGCCTGAGCTGAGCTACCCTGTAAGTAGCATGAAACCCTGTGTTAAAGCTAGACACCATCTCTGCTGGGATTTTAACCCGAGCTCACAGACAGAACAGCAATTTGATCGTTCAAGCACGCCATTACGCAGCCCTGTTGTTGATAAGAGTGGTTCAATTCTGGCATTTGCAGGATGGAAACTTTTTCCCTGATGGTTTCTCTGTTGCGATTCCCCCACCCAGTACATGCCATCCTCAACCATGAATGTGGTCATTTTTCTGTATCGTTTTCAGCCACAGAGCACAGCACCGCTGCAGCACCTTGGCTCCTTTCCCATGCTGCAGCCCCATGATGGGAGGATGTTTCCCCATGCAGTCAGGATGACAGTGGGAGCGGGTTTTGTGTGTTTGTGAGACTTATCTGTGGCTGTGGGAACGTGTTCTGCCAGAAGCCCGCATCTCCTGAGCATTAATTACATAGCCCTGTGTGCTCCTCTGTTCCCAGCTGTAAAATGGAGATACCCTTCTTAACCCACGCCATTGCTTTAGTTCACTGCAGCTTGCAAAGTGCTTCTGGATCCACAGATGGGAGGCACTGGAGAAGTGACAAAGATGATTAATAAGGAGGTTATTAACAAATGCTGCAGGTCAAATTCTGTGCCGGTTCCCAGGTTTGTGCTTGACACGGAGGTCAGTGTCATGAATGACTCCCATGTGGCTGGGAGCTGGACTTGACACTTGGATGTAAAGCCAGGATAGGCAAAAAATAGGTTAAATAGATTTGACCTGCACCTGACAGGAACATTTCTGAGGGAATGAGGTGGTATTACTGGAGTATAAAACCGTCTTCCAGGTGAGTTATGAGTGATTCCACAGACTGGTGTAGTTGTTTCGCAGGCTGGTTTGTCTAAACTTTTGTGATTTGAGGGGCTGTTGACACACTTAAACAAAATCTCTGAATCTCTGATGGTGTTGGGCAGGGAGCAGAGTGTCTACTTGCTTGGGGGGAAAAATCACTGCTCTTCTGAAGCGTGGTTTCCATTTAAACTTTCGGAAGGCTCCTAGCTCTGGCCTGCCTGTGTTTATCTGTGCCAAGTGTGAATAGGAATTGGAAAAGGGGAAAGAGAGAATGGCTGCTTTTTAAAAAGCTAATTTAAAAGCAGGCGCAGTCTTCTGTAAAGATGATTCCGATTGTCCAGAGCTCTTTTAAAGGGACAAGGTTAAATGCATTTGTATTGAGAATGTGGGATTAGACACACGCACAAAATGAACAACATCATCTTTATTTATTTCATACTTAAATGGCCAAGAGTGTAAGTCAGTCAATTCCTGATGATTCGGGAATGCAAGGGGATTTTCTGTATTGTTTTTTTTATTTCTTAAAGCTCTTCATCTCTGGCTTTGTATATTAGCTATTTCTACAATGCTGCCAGACTTCTTCTGACCACTATCCTTCTGTAACCAAAGGGGGAAAATATGCATTGACTGTAAATGGCACAATCAGTTGGAAGCTACAGGTAAAATACTTGTGAGCCTATTCCCATGTGCCCTGATTTAATAGTATAAACTGCCTCGCATGGGAAAGGCTGATAGTCATACTGCTATTCCATACAAGATCTGAAACGACCAAGGCTTTAAAACAACTCTATGAAGCAGGGAATCACAGTATTATTTACAAAGTGCTGATGCTTTGGCAAAAACATGAACAGACACAGTTCAAATTGATTGCAGTCTACGTTCAACGCTGTCTGGAACAGGACTGCCTTTTCTTGTATATTTTTACTGTGTGATTTCAATCTTGGCTGAGTCTGTTCATCACCATTGTAAAAGGAAGAAATCATAATATTTTGAAGAAAAAGCCTGGGCGAGTGGGAGTTTCTTTTTTGTCAGCTTTATAGCCAGGGAAACTGAGGCATGGAGAGGTCCTGGAGGTTCACTTGTGAAGAAAGCAGCCAAAACCTTCAAGGGCTTTCCAAGTGGGCTCTGTGAATGGGAACTCTGGTCTCAAACTGCACACCAGTATCCAGAAAGGTATTTCCCATCAGTGGAGACTCTTACTTTAAAAAAAATTAAAAAATAAAAAAAAATTAAAATATATATATTAATTCTAGTATGTCACAGATCATCAGCCTTGTCTTAGCTGTCTGACTTTACCCTCCCACCCTTATTTTGGTAGTGTCATCTCTCTAGATACTACCTTACCTTTCTGGAGCAAGTGCAGTCTCTTGCTTATGTAGATGGGGCCAGGATCTCTGCTGCAGAAAAGCAGTGTGCCGCTGTGTGAGTTCAAATGAGCTGTATTGACTCATGCCAGCTGAGGATCCCACTGGTTGGATTTATTGCTGAGAAAAGACCAAAAGTGAATACCCAGCACAAGGGAGGTTCTGTCTTATGTGCCCCATAGGCTTAATTAGCATACAGATTTTTGTTCACTGCTATTTCTTAAAACAATCCACTAACAAGCAAATGATGTGAAGGAGAAGAGCAGAAATGCTGTGTTCATGGCTTCTTACTGTTTATATAGCACCAAAGTTGGGTAAGGCATGCTAAAGGCATTTAACAGGCACGATGGCATGAAATGCTGAACCTAATTAAGCCAGATGGAGCTTTGGTGTTGATTTTAGTGGACTCAGGATTACCCTTTCCCAATAAGTTCTTGTTTTAAGGGTAATTCTTGCTTTGAACAGAGTTTCAGCAGGCAACAGGCTGGGTTTGGATCTGCTGGGCAAGGTCTTGGCCTGGAGGGAGCCCCAAATAGTGAGAATGAGCCCTAAACACTGCAGAGCTGTGCTGTCTGGGGATGCCCCTCTTCAGTAAGGGCATGTCCCAATGGACCTATGACTAATCAGACATGCTGGTTAAACACTTGTTATTCATACTGTTGGAAATATAGTAACAAAAAATAGCTTCCTACCTACCAGGACCTGGATTTTCTGTGCATTCCTACTTATTTCTTTGTTCCAGGTTTAATCTTGGCAGTGAATATTCCAGTTCAGACTATGCTTTCTGCAAATCCTCAGGTTGAGTCACTAAAAATGTGTTATTTCCTTGCTGTGGTGGTGTCCAAGATTTAGAGGTTGCAATCCAACACATCAGCCAAGACAATGACCTTGGCTTGCAAGCGAGAAGGCTTTTGAAAGGCTGATTTAATTGTTGGAGGGTTTTTGCCTGCTTTCTGTGTTTGAAACCATAAGGGTACTTAAAAATTACATTTTTAGGCTTTCCCCAAAGCTATGAAGGCCAGATACTCTTTTTTCCAGCTGAGGGATGTGAGGCTATTTGTGCTGTTCACCTTAAGATACCTGTCTTAGGTATTTGAGTGGTGAAGCTCCTCTTCCTAATTTGTCTATGCACCTCTGGAAGGAGCATTTAGAGACTAACCTCCCAAAGTTAGGCACCCAGGTCACAGTTTGTGTGAGAGCTCCTCGGCTCCAGTTTCATCTCATTGGTTGTCTCTGGGAACTAAAACTGAAGTTGCAGGGAAAAACCTGGTATATTATAAGCTTCATGACAGCAACACAAGAGCTGGCAGCACTGCAAGCTTGTGCTCTCAAGCCAGCTGTGAAAACCTAGGTGTGGGAGAGAGGGCCCAGCAGACCTCTTTCCTGGATCATGGAAAATACTATGGCAAGTGTTCTAGGACTGGAAATTTGATTTTTACACCAGCCCCTTTGGCTGCATTCCTGCCCTTATCTGGTTCCCATGTCTGTCTGTGCTAACACATTTCACTGGCATTTACTCTTTGTGCCAAGTAGATTGACATGGGTGAGTATTCATTCCTTCCTGCAGAATTGAGAGGGAGTTCTGCTTATCCAGCTGAGAAGCCATTTCATGTACCTGTGTTGCCCCTGATCATAGCTAAGTAGTACGGCAATAGCCACAGTATGAGTGAGAATCGGAAATAACCTTAAATAAATTTGAAGGAATTGCAGTTCACCCATAGATGCTCCATAGCCATAAAAGTTTGTGAGAGTTGTTGCGTCGGTTACTTCTCCCAAGATTTCAATCTACTCTTCTGCTTCACAACCACAAAAAACATACTAACTGGTTTCTGAGGTTCCAGATCTGTTACTGCAGGCTGCTGCCTTCTGCACCCATGTGGCTCACTGCTACAGGTCAAACTAACTCTTGAAGTGGGATCTGGATCCAAATCCAGAGTGGCCCTTAAACACCAGGGCACAGTAACGACATTGCTGAAAGGACCAGCAGGTTGGTAAAGGTATTTCACTTTTGCAGAGCTCTTTGTCTAAAGACTCGGGTGTATATGAAAAAAGGTTGTAGCAAGGTGGGTGTTGGTCTCTTTTCTCAAGTAACAAGCGGTAGGACAAGAGGAAATTACCTCAAGTTGAGGAGGGGAGGTTTAGATTGAATATTAGGAAAAATTTCCTCACTGAAAGGGTTATCAAGCACTGGAACAGGCTGCCCAGGGAAGTGGTTGAGTCACCATCCCTGGAGGTATTTGAAAGACTTATCGATGTGGCACTTAAGGACATGGGTCAGTGGAGGACTGGCAGTGCTAGGCTAATGGTTGGGCTTGATGATCTTAAGGTCTTTTCCAACCTAAATGATTCTATCATTCTCTCTCTCTCGCATGCTTCACTCAAGCTGCTCTCTTGCATCTGCAGGTTTATCTGCTGGAGTCCCATCTTATGCTCAGCAAGAGCTGTTGAGTGGGATTTGGAAGGACCTAATGGCTAAGTTTTACAGTGCCCGAATCCCTCCTTCATTGTTTGAATATCTATGTAATGTTTTTTCTGCTTTTCCCTTCCAGAATTGAAAGACCGTTTCTTGGAGTGCAGTGACTTGCCCTGGAGGGCTCTCCCTGGCCTGTGGTTTCATGGTCTGCAATCTCATCCAAGACAACTGCATTTGGGGTTTCCCTTCCAGCTTGTCTTCCACATGAGTGCTTTGGAGGGGGTATGTTTCTGTAGTGCAGGACGGAGCCTGGGGAGCGCTGCAGAGCATGTGTGGGAAGGTGTCCTGTGCAAAGCCTGCCCTTATGCACTGCTCCCCAGCCCCACACTGGCAGTTCATGGTGTGTTGTATTTGCATAATGTAGATAAACTGAAATAGGACGTAAACAATTACATTGTCATTAGTGTGTCTTTTTCCCCAGCCAAGCAGCAAAGGCACCACATCTCCTGCTGCAGAGTGTGCCAACACTTTAAATATGCTCCTGCCAACATCCTACACAGATCATCCCTTATCCAGCCCTCCCCTGTCCTTCTGGAGGTTGCAGTCCTGGAATCCCATCTTGTTTTTTGGTTATCCAGGGAGTTCATTACTTGCACTCAAGTACAGTTGACATATTAAGACAGGACATGTCTCAGAGCCTTTTTGCTCCTCCTGCTTCATTGCAAATGATACATGATCAGTCTGTGCTAGCTTAGAGCATCGTGTAGTGTACGGAGCAATGCATTTGAACTTGCTGTATGTTTTCATGGTAAGCCGCTGTCCAAGATTTTAGGATCTGCTCTCCTTTCTACTATGAGCATGCCTGAGTGTGTGCTGTGATGAATCCCTGGCAGAGACCCCTCATGCCTTTAGCACCAGGTTGCCCAGGTCAGCCCCGTGAGTGGTATTTGAGAGGGGACAGTCCAACCTGCTGAATGCCACAGAACATTTTAGCCCATTAATTGTTTGGGCTTGAAGAACAGATGCTCCTTCAAAGAACAGCCATGTGGGAGGTAAAGCTGCAAGGTAGCTGAGGCTTGGGTAAACCTCTCTTCTGTCTCCGGGACTTCAGTAAGAGAACTTGACCAAATCTCCTTGCCTTTTTAGGCAAGAGGGCTTGGAGTTACCCAGCTAAGCTAGTTTGGTTAAGGACCTTCCATACACCATCTAAGCCTTGCTTCTTTTGACTTTCTTGAATCAGGAAGGATACCTACATACCACAGAGAAGGGGGAAACACCATTTTGATGAATTTGGAGTGTCTGCATGGGGGTTAGAATGTTTTTCACAGAGTTGGTTTCCAAAATATGGAAACCAAGTGGAAGGGGACAGGTTTTCACATGAACGTTAGGAAAAGCATTATGAAATTGTTTGGGTGTGAGATGCAGTTGGGATCCATTGCCACTCCAAGGAGTGGAGAGCGCTGCCTTGGTTTGGTGGCACTGCCTTGGTTTGGTGGTGCAGGTACAGGCTCCATCCCATCCCAGCTGGACCCAGCCGAGCAGACCAGGCAAGTGCAAGCCAGGGAAACAAGGGGAGTGAGCCTGTGTGCAAGGGCATGAAGCCAGCCCTTGCTAAGGGGTTCAGGGCTAGGGCTCTGCTCCTGCCGCTGTCCTTGTGGCATTGGCATATCTCTGCTGTCCCGGGCAGCAAGGAGGTCAGCATCTGGGTGAATTGCAGTGTGTGGAAAAGCTTGTAAATTCTGCTTGGTGGCTTGAGGACCGACTGGAGGGTTTTGGAAGAAGACTTTCTCCCTCTCAATGGGCTTTCACTTCCCAGCAGGGAGAAAGCTGAGCAGTGGGATATTAACCAAGGGGGTTTAGAGGATTGGGAAGTACCTGAAAGGGGACGATTTGGTGGCGGTTCCTCTGGGCAAGGAACATGGCGTTCAATGCTCGCATAGTCCTCATTGTATCGGGAGGATAAAGCGGGGTGGCTGGAGGGACTTGGGGCTGGGGTCCAGTCAGCGCCAGCACGGAAGGAGCCCAGCCCCAGCAGGAGCCCTGCCAGCCTGAATAGCCAGCCCGGCTGCCTTGCAGGCCTCCGGAACACACATCCCTCCTCACTTTGAAGCCCCCGGTGCTGCGAGAGGGGTGCTTTCTCTGGCTCTTTTTTTGCTGATGATCCCTAAATTAAGAAATGCAAATCTATTCAGGGCAGATTCCTTTTCCAAAGGCAACTTGCCTCAGTTGCTAATTCCCTGCATGGCTTCTATACAGACCCCTCGAAAACACCTGCAGCTTATTTTTTTCCTCTCCCCCTTTTTCCAGGGAGGGGGTGGCAATGGGGAGTTTATTGAAAATCTTTGTTTTCTCTGGTGCAATGAAACTTGCTTTGCTCTTTTGCCTCCTTTTCTTTCCCCTTTTCACAGAATAAATACAGCTGATCCATCTCCAGCCCCTCTGCACGTGCCAGAAGAATAAATCGTCCGCCTCGCCCCCAGCCCCCTCCTTTAATTCTTTCCCCTGCTGCTGTGTTTGCTTATTCTCACTGCAGCTGTAGTGCTGGTCGCAAGCGTGAGTTGACCTATTGCTGGTTTGTTTGGCACTGGCTCTGCAGAGCCACCCCCCAAAAAAGACTTTGAAATCAACTGTTAGAGCCCGCACTAGGCTTCTTTTTTTTTTTTCTACACCCCCCCCCCCTTTCTTATTATCATAGCACTTGCCTTTTGTTGCCAG
>JANZLQ010000037.1:10900836-10947670 GCA_026212715.1 Elanus axillaris | reverse complement strand
TTATTATCCTCGCACTTGCCTTTTGTTGCCAGTGCAAACACAAACACACACACACACACACACGTGCGAGTGTGAAGAGCAGAGGGGAGCACAGCCCCTGAAATATTGCACTGTCCAAAGTCCACGGGTTAAAACAAACATCAACACTGCGTCAAATAGTTTGCCTGTAAGAGTCTTTTGTTATGAAGATAAGCTTGTTATCTCTTTCATTCAGATTTTAATCTGACAGGTCATTTGCATACTGCCAGCCGACTTCAGGGTGTGCATTAGATCCACTTTGCATTTAAATCCTCTGTCACTCAGGCAAATAAAAAAAGGGGGGGGGGGGCAAAGAACCTCTTTCAGATCCAGTTATTGCTATTACTTTTTGTGTTGATTGTTGGTGCAATTGATGGCAGAAAAGTTGTCCTGGCTCTTGGGGCTCTGCTTGGTTTTGGGGCAGCTGGGATGCTCCCAGGCCATAAGCTGCATGGCCAGGGTCTTCCCAAAGATCCCATTGTGACCCCCAGGCCCTTTCCTCACCCAAATCCCTCTTCAAAACCTGCTTGTGCAGACTCTTTCCCCAAACTGACCTCTGTTGCTAGCTAAAACCCAGACCTACTCAGTGCTTGGTCCTGCCCTCAGTCAAGTTAAGCCTGTCCTGGGCTTGCACAAGAAGGGATCAAGCCCTTGGTAATAATGAGACAAGTAATGAAAGTCCTGGCCGCAGTGCAGCTAACAAGTCACCTATTTAGCAACTTCCATGTAAACATGTCTCTTCCCTTAGTTATTCCACTTGTCTTCTGGGTCTCTACATATCTTTTCTTCTCCACCTGAAGCCTAATGCTGCACCCGTACTCCTTGAGCTTCAACACATGTGCTGGAGGGATCCCAGGGGCAAGGCTGGACATACAGGTAATGGAGATACATTGTGTGACTGTGAAGGACAGGACCTGTGGGACACAAGTCACCTCTGGTGCAAACACAGATTGATGGGGTTGTGTTGCACTGTGGGTACAGAGAGCTACACCAATTTCTGGTGTCTCTAAGGTACTGTAGGCACAAAAAACAACCAAACAAACAGAAAAACCTCCCCAGCTGGTGACGGTGTTACCAAAATGGATGGCTGCTGTGGATCTGTGGTTCTGGTCGCCATCCTGCAGCCTTGCACCTACCCTTTCCAACCCTGTTACAGGACAGGAGAAGGAGGGGGCCTGGCTAGCGATGGTCCAAGACCACTGACAGCACGCTCTAGGGTCCTGGCTCCCGGCAGGGACATTGTGTTTGTCTGCAAGGGCACAAAATTGGGGATTTCAGCTTCTGGATCTGATTCCTCCCACATCTTCTATGCTTGGACATATTGCCCATGCTCACTTTTCTCTTCCTGAGACCAGGAATTTGCATTCTGATGCAAATAGCATCAGAGGCCTGTGCTTCTTGGCGTGCCGAGCCTAGGCACCAGCCTGCCATGGTTTTGGGACACCTTCTACCTGGCTCTCCCTGCCAACTGGCTGTGGAGCACCGGGTCCTGCCTGCTAATGCCAGCACCTCCCGCCGCTCACGGTGTTTCCTGCACCTCCTCTGAGATGCTGAAACAATGAACCGGGGACAAGATTAATCCTGATGTGATTCTTCTCCTCTGCACAGAAGTGTACCCACGGCTCCACTGAAGACCACAGGAATTACCCTGGGGTCAGTGAAAGGTGAAACCATGAGTCTCCTTCCTGAAACACAATGGAGAGCCCATGAGGTAAGGCCACAGTCCTCCTACAGAAAGAGGGATGGCGTCCCTGGGGAGTGTGTCCCAAGCCACAGCAAGTGGAGCCATGGGAGAACGTTTCCTTCAGCCCCAATGGGGTTAAAGATTGGATCTGGTGCAATTAGCGTATCCAAAAGCCGGGCAGTGAATAGTTGCAGGGCATTTATTCAGCTCTAATGTGACAAGTTCAATTCTTCTGTTCAGAGCCAGTAATTTTCTTACATATATTAATTATTTGAAATAATTCTCTGAATAACATCTAGGAATAATTCAGGCAATATATCTTGATAATGAACCTGTTGCTACTGAATGGTTGAAATCTCAGCTGTGCTGGTGACTTTGGCTTGGGTGAACGTTCACACGGCATTGTTTCTTGTCTTAAATACTAGTACGTGACTTTCAGAACCAGATTCTGGTCTGAATTGCTGTGCTTATGAGGTCTCTATTATTTGCCATTTCAGTAAACGTTCCTGACAGTAAATGCCTTTGTTAGAATATTATTGGTAAAGCAAACATAAAAGCGTGTGAATGAAGGCAGACCAAATTTGAGCTATTTATTTGAACAGATAGTTGGGGAAAAAAAGTTTCTGAGATATGTAGCTGCCTCTAAGCCTTAAATGAAGTTACTGGGAGAAGGGTCTCTCTTCCCAGCTGATATCAGATTCACTCCTTTCCAACTTCTTGTCAAGATTTCTCAGGGCATTAAGAAAAAAAAAGTATTTGGGGAAAAAAAAAGTTGTATTTTTTTCCTTGTGACCCATAGTAGCAAACCTTAACAAGTGAAATTCCACATAATGCCACAGTACTGTAAAAGCAGCAGTGTTCCCAGTCCTCTCGCACTCTGTGATAGACTGCTTTTACTCCACAGTGTTTGCAGTGGGGCAGCAGGGTCCCTGAGCACGGGGTGTGCTACAGGCAGGAGAGGGGTATGCTCCTCCTGCTGGAGCCGTCATCTTTGGACACAACTGGGACGAGGTAACTGAGATGTCCAATACATGCTGGGGCTTTCAGGCGAGTGAGCTGCCCTGTCAGTTATTTATCATCCAGCAACTCTGCCAGTATTACCGGGACTAAGGCGGTACGGAACAGTGTCCAGCGCCGGCTGGCCGAGCGAAGAGCAGGCCTTGCTGATGCTCTCCTGCGATGAGGAGCTGCAGCAGAGCCGTCTCCAGCCAGCAGTGGTGAGAGCTGGCCGGGCACTGCGGGTATGAACGTGCTGCCAGAGCAGAGCCAGCCACCGCTCTGCTCCCTGCTCCAGCCAGCCAGCCCTGTATGCTCACATGCTTGGGAGCACTGGAGTTTTGGAGGGATTTTCTGTCCAAAATCTGGACTGTTTGGCCAAGGATGGAGCGGAAGGGAAAGGCAGAGATGCCCATATGCAAATAGGGAAGAGCTCCTTTTGCAATCCTGTTTCTCACTCATGCCCTAAAACTGACAGCACTTAAGACCCCTGGACTAAGGGCAATGAATGCAAAATGAGAGCTCTGCAAAATCCCTTGGTTCTAGGCCAGGTCTCCTGCTTTGCTTTGGGGCTCCTTGGCATCAGTCTTTCAACCAAGTGAGCAAGTCAATGGCTAGCTTTATTGCCAAAAAAATCTCCCTAGCTGTTTTCCATGTAGCTAATGAGAATGCAAATGTGCTGGGTTTCCAGGCTTGCTTACAACCTCTGCTGATTCCTTTCTATGCATGGTACCTAAGTTTTCTTCCTTTTGCCATGAGATCTAAACACATTGCACTGGTTGGTGGGGTTGTCCTCATGTTGCTGATGAGAAACAGAGTGTTTTGGGTGGAACCCCAAAGGAGGAACCAGAGTCTCTTGAACACCTGCTCTGCACTATCCTTCCACATGCTGTCCCTGGAGGGTTAAAGAAAGACCAGTTTAGAATTAGAAAAGTAGGCAAGAAGCAGGTCTTTCTTTGTAAGTTAGATACCACATCAAAGCCAAAGTCACACATCGTTGGTACTGCAATGAGCCTTTGGCTGGGCAGCGTAGGGCTTCTTTGCTGGGCTCACCTTGGGAGTTTTCCTCCTTCTCACGAGCACTTATGGTTCTTCTCTTCCATACTTGCAGCAGTAGTGTTGCTTTTCTAATCCCCATAAAAAGGTTTCTCATCAGGCTTGCAATGTGCTATCGCTTACAGTTTTGATCCCCGCAGAAATGGAGTGGTAACTCTGAACCTTTCGCTGTGCTTCTCTGTTGAAGAGCAGAGCCTCTCTTGACCAAAACCTCCTGTCACAGCTCTGCCTGTGTTCTTCCTCGACTATGGTGTCACATGCCATTATAAAACCAGCCCTGGGTGCTTTCCAGCTAGCCGAGCCTGGACAGAGTCCAGGCAGTGTCCCAAGCCCTGGCTCTCAGGGACACGTTCCTTGCCTGGCTCCCTTTCTGGGGATGTTGGATCAGAGATGAGAGCTCAGTAGCTTATAGGCATTGTCGTGTCCTCTGTCCTGATGGGCACTCTGGACTCTTTGGGGACCATGGGGACAATTCAATAAAGGGACACGGCGTCTCCATAGGAATTCTTTCCACACAGACACATGCACTTCATCCCTAGACAATGCAGGAGTGCTGCAGAGCAAGGCGAAGCCGCCGCTGCCTCCTGAGCATTGCCCTTTTCTCCAGCTCTCCCGTCTGGTGTATGTCTCCAGATTTGCCTCTAGTCCTTGAAGGAGCCCAGGTTCCTCTGGCTGAGCCTTCCCACCCTGGCCACCAAAGGCCTTCCTCTGCCCTGAGAACAAGTCCCTTTTAAAAGCAGCCTGACATCTTTCCTTTGTTCCTGGCTTTCCACTAGGATTTTCCATGATGCAATCCCGTATGGGGTTACTGGCAAAGAGCTGTTAAAAGTCAGTAGCTGTGCCTGGAGCAAACCCATTGTTCTGCCAGCGCAGAGCCCTTCAATGCCGCTGACTCCTGCGTGGCCTCACTCCTGCTCCCCCGGCACTGCTGGCGAGAGGGACGTCCTAATCCACACAGAGTGATACGGCCATAAATGCAAGGCACAGCACAAAGAGCAATGCGTGATTAGACGCAGACACAGCCCCTGGACTGTCACACCGACAAGTAGCACCAGGCTCAGCCACGGTTGGGGACCAGGCTGTGGCTCACCAGATATATCTCACTTTTTCTGGGGAAGTTCACAGCCTGCTGCTCCAGCCAAGAAGGGTTATTTTGAAGCGGAAAGTGAGAAGCTGTAGCTTTTATCCTTTTGGAGGAGCAATTTGCAAGGAAAACAATGCAGGATTCTCTGGAATAAGGAGTATTAGCTGCATCATCTTTTAAAAATAATTTAGTCAAGTGAATGTTGGCCGGGGATTAGCACCCTTGCAGGCACTTGGGTTGCAGTGAGGGGATGTTTGTTGAGATTTATTGATGTTGGGGATTGTTACAAATGCATAGGTGACATCTAATGCCAAAGCAGCTCTCTGACTCACTAATGAGATAAGTCAAAGGCTCTGCAAAGTTTTCAGCAGCATAGCCATTAACCCCAAGATTACAATATCCTTTGTGTTTTTCCAGCATGTTCTGCCAAGATTTCGCCTTAAGCAGAGCAAAGATGAAAAATGCAGGGCCAGAAAGTCTCTTACAGCTGAAAACCACTGTCTGCTGTGTTGTTCCCTGGGACGGAGAAGAGCCTGTGTATAATCAGCACTGAGCCAGGAAACATCTCTGCTGTCCAGCACAGTCGTTTTCTTCACTGTTGGACAAGTGCAAAAAGGAAAAAAAATCACAGAGAATGGTTCTGTCTGGGGAGATGCAGTCTTGTGACCCCCACTCTCCTCTGCTTCTGATGCTTGGATGTGTGGGACTGTTAAACTTCAGAAGGACTTTCTAGGTAGTTATATCGGATACTTCTATTTAATCCAAGCAGGTCTTCTTATGGGAATTCTTTTTTATGGTAGTAATGAAGTTTTCACTTCTACTCTTAACTAAAGATTGCACACCCGAAATGAGGCAGGCTACAGGTGAATTCCAGTATTGACAGTCCAGGACTGGGGACTGCAGAAATCCCTCAGCTAAAACATTTGTAGAAAATAAACAAATGCATTTTTAGTGACTTCGTTTTAATGTGTCTGAGCTATTGTGTTGGAAGAACCTCAACTTACATTTTCTGTCTTTCTCCCACAAAATATAAAACATTTTTTTCCTAGAAATTTCCTTCAGTTTTATTTAAGTCATTAAAAGAAAAAAAAATTACTTCCCTCAAAAAATAGTCTTGAGTTAAACAAAACCTTTTGTTCTGCTCCAAATTTTTGAAAAATACCAACTACATCAAAATGAGAACCAACATGTTTTGGATGTTTGAAGCAAAATTCTTGTTTCCTTTTACTCTCTGTAGTTCCTTGGTGAAGAATTACTTCCACTTGGGACACTCAGACAATGATTTGCAGATTTTTTTTAAAAAAGGAACAACCCAGGCTTTTAGAAGTTTCAGTATCAGGGGTAGGTGCTGTGGGACTGCTCTCTAAACTTCATTTGGAGAGCTGAACGAACCAAGGCATTGATTCAGGCATGAGCTAATGAATTACTTTCAACCTTCAAGGAACAAAACCAAATAGCTGTGATAGCAAGATAATATCCACTATGTTATTGCTAGAAGCATACTTCAGTCTCATCTATATGCTGAATAAACAGCTTTGGCCTCTTTGTAATGATACAAACATTTTATATCACCCATTCTCCCATAAAAAGACTCTCCTGACCACATCTAAGTTTTTACTTGGGGACATGATTTCAGTGTGGATGTCAGCACTATCTCAAAGGCTGGTGTTGGCTGATTCCCCTGTCTGCCAGAGCTATTCTTCACATCCTTTCTTTAGTGGCTGAGACAGGAGCAGCTCACCTGCCCTTCCAGCCCTCTGGAAGAGGCAAAGCCCTCAGCAAGACCATGATTGTTTCCGTGGTCCCAATATTGTGCCACTTCAGATGGCAGCCAATTTTGCTTGTGCCCAGCTCCAGCTTTGGGTTTCACAGAATCACTGTTCTCTCATGCTCTGTCGCCAAGGATGAGATGGAGCGATGCTGTTAGTGGTGCGCTGAGTCGTACAAGTTAGTCCTTATTCGTGGGAGTCCATGAGCAATTAAAGGAAGAAAATTGTAATTAATGCCAATCAGCATGAGTTCATGGAAAATAGAATGTGATGTCTCTCTTTGGTTTAGTTGATAAAAGTGATAGTAGTATACAAGACTTCTGTGAGATATTTGACTGGGTACTACATGACATTTTGATTAAGGATCTAGAGCAATATAAAATCAAGAGGGTGTGCATTAAATGGATTAAAACCTGGCTCCCTGACAGGTCTCCAAATGTAACTGTAAATCATCTGCCAGCTGTGTTTGTAGCAAAGTCCCTCCAGTATTCTTGCATTTAATATCTTTATCAATGACATAGAAGAAAATGTAAAATCACCACTGATGTGGTCTGCTGATGGTGTAACGAGCCAGGAGGCAGTAAATAATGAAGAGGAGAGGTCACTGATAGGGAGGAATACAGAGCACTTGGAGAGCCAGGTTCAAGCAAACAACAAATATGGTGATGCAGGTGAATGCAAGAACAAAGAATAAAAGCTGCATTTGTAGGACAGTGGACTGCAGGAAGCAGGATGCAGAAGAAGCTTTTGGGAAAGCTGCTTCAGTGGGCAGGAGTCAGCTGAATGGATGGTCCTGGTACCGGGCTGTAACTGAGTGGGAGTACACTTGAAGGTGTCTTCTGCTCCTTCTAGAGCAGAAGAGGATCTTGTATATTTGCTCCTGATGGCAGTGCTGCTGTGGTGAGTAAAAATATCAATATGTTGGAGAGGGTTCAGGGAAGAGCCAGGCAAGTTTTGGAAGGGTGGCAAAGCCTTGAGTGACCCCGTGTGTTGAGCCACCAGAGCAAAGTCGAGGATAGAGTTGGTCCCAGTTTGCAGATGTGGGGAGTGAAGTAGTTACTATGTCTAGCAGGCCACTGTGCAGCAGCTGGAAGCTGAGTGTGGAGGTGTTCACATGGAAAGAAAGGCTTCAAGGAGTGTGCTTCATCAGGAATTAACTTGTGTCATTTGGGAGCTTTGGCCAGGCTCAGTAACTCACAGCATACCTGCTTAGAGAGTATCAGTATCTCAGCAGGATTAAACCAGCATTGCTACAGTGGCATAGCCAGATTGGTGACAGACATCTATCTGCATGTAAGTAAAAGCTGAAGTGCTGCTCATGTTGAAGTTGGTATCAAAAGTACCAGTGGTTTGGGGGAGGTAGAACTACCCCTAGAGTTCTTAGGCACTTTTATCCTGGTCTGTACACAAAGGCAAAAAAAACCAGAAGTGATTTTTAAATCAATGTAGTACAACTTCCTGGATGAACATTCAAAGTTAATTTAAAACTGCTGTAGGTGGTGGTGGTTGCCACTCCAAGGCTTTAGAGAGATGTTCACTATGCAAGCAGCTGTGCTAGCTGAAATGTTACCTTAGCCACAGCCTTCCCAGCCAAGTGGTTCTTGTCCATCTCAGCTGGAAAAATTATATCGATCAGTGAGGTTGTGGGGTGGCAGCCTCTCCAGGGAGGTAGCAATGAGCATCTTGTGGTCATACCATCAGCTAGCACAGCAAGACCTGGAAGACATGGATGTCCAGCAGAACCTGTATTCAGTGTGAATCAACATTTAGGACTGATTTAAGCACGGCTGAACTGGTGTTCCTATGCATTTAAGTTGTTTGTTAAACAAGATGTAAAACAGTTCAAGTTTTGTTGAAAAGAACAGGCTATTGCCAGGGATGGCTTTACTGCAGCTTGACGGTAGCTTAGGCTAACACATTTTATTTTGCAGGATCAGTCTAGGAGAATGCATTGACAAATGGCAGACCAGTCGCTGCCAACTGTTTATATCTTGTGAGTAGAGGAATGCCTCAGGCAGATCCATTTGGATGTTTTTATGCCAATACAATGAGGTCCAAGGGAGTCTACAACAGACAATTTACACACCATAGAGTCAGAAGACATTGAACGCTGTATCCAAGAGGGACCTATTTTAACTTACATTTGCTTACAAGGCTTTTGGGAACAAATTCATGTTTTGGCTAACCCATCTAGCTGGGCACTGCATGCAAAAGGGGCAGCATTGCTCTTCCCCTTCCTGCCCCATCTTGTCTCTTGTGTTGGATGAAATGACCATGCAACCAGTTGAGGAGCTGGATTTGCTTGGTGCTTGGGCAGACTCTGTTTTGGTAAGCTGGTTTCTGCTTGGATCACTGAACCGATATAACTTTCAGAGGGCTGCCCAGCAGCTACAAAGAGGGTGGGCAGGATTTTTGTGACAGCCATCAATTAGGAGATGGAGCTTTCCATAACGTTGGGCTCTCAGTGGCTTTTCTCACTTGGGACTCTTTGAGATGGGCATGGAATTATCTTCAATTCCCCTACATATCAGCAAAGCAAGTTAGTAGCATGTTCTAATGAGCCAAGTTATGCAAGAAAGCAGCGTGCAAGCCTCATGGCCAGTTTACACAGGAGCAGGCTAAGCAAAGAAGGTAAGCCTAAGATGAAATACCATGCAGTGCTGTGCAGGGCAGAAAGTCACTGTAAGAGGCATGGCTGCAATTCACCTATCTGTGTGGTCTGCGGTGACACTGGAAAGAGCCATCATTTGCCTCTTCCATAATCTGTCACCCATCACTGCTGCCTGGAGCATGGGAAGTCTAATTTCCTGTGAATCGTGGGTAATTTGTGAAGTTTAATCCTACATCTTTCTGAGCCTCTATTGACAAAATAGTTGAATGAGTCTGTCATGGTATTCCTCCCTGCTTAGTTGTTGTTGGAAGTTGTCCTCTGTCCAGCAGTATCTCCATCAGCTTCAGCGTCACCTGCAGGCTGGGCTGCTGTGGCATCTCAGGTTGGTGGATTGGAGATGGTGGTGGAAGAATTGCTTGAGTTAAAGACGAGCGTCTGATGTCAGGGGACTCCTGCCAGTCATTGTTCTGCTGCCTGTGTGGAAACAGGCTGAACTCTGCGGTTTTGCTATGTAACATTCTTATGTAGCCGGCCGAGTCGCCAACATGATAAATGCAATTATTTTTTCCAATTGTTATTTTTGCCCAAAGCATGCAATTGACACTGAAGTCTGCTGGGCAGAATGGAAATGTAGTGGCTGCTCACATCCCCACAGCGGCACGACGATGTGAAGGCATGAATTGCGACGATGGGAAGCAAACGCTGCCCTGTGGCCTATGTTGGGGACAGGCACTCGTCTGTGCCTCTGTCTGTCCCACCCTCAGGTGTCCGTGGCCAAGGGGGTAACCTGCTTTCTTAGCATCATTGGAAGGGGGAAGGATGGAGGGTTTGGGGGTAGTTGCGAACGTGATTTTCACTGGGAAGGTGGGAGGGAGCAGGGTTTGGTTACGCAATGTAGTTGAGGGAGCTGTATTGCACCACCTGGGAGGGGAGCAATGGGGCCAGAGCTGCTGCCCTCTCTCCTCTGCCAATGGAGGCCAGCAGCCTCCCCGGCTCCCAGCAAGAGCGTTTCCAAAGGGGCAAAAAGCGTTTGGAGCCCTTCCCCGAGGGAGGCAAGTCTTAACTGGACCCTGAGCTTGTGTGGGAGGCACAGCTGTCTTGTAACGATGGGGATGAGATTGCTTTCCCAGAGAAGGCGATGATGTGCTGGGCTCCTCTGGGGCCTCTGCACCCAATGGGAAACCAGCACTGTGGGGTGGCCGGTGCTGCAGGCTCCCTCTGCCATGGCTTATTCAGCTGAGTAATAAAAGGACAGGCCAGCCAAGCTCCCATCGTGGCGGTTAAAGTTTGTTTTAGCCGCCTTATCTAATCTCTCTCCTAACTTTTGCTGGGGGAAAGCGTTTATTGCTTATATCGTGTTACTCCATGAGCACTTGCTGGCTGTGGCTGTTTGCGTGTGTATATGTAGATGTGAAGCCAGATAACTTCAGGTCTTGCAGTTTTATGGGTCAGTCAATCCAAACTGCTTCCACTGGCAGATGTGGGGATGTGCTGCGTTCGTTACCTGTGGGCCATGTGCTATCAGGGTGTAAATCAGCAAAACAGGGCTCTGTTTATATACATAAATTGCCCCAATCTGACAGCTTAATACTCTTTTGACTTTTTACCCTCTGCGGGGGAGAGCCTCAAATGTCTTACGGCACTGCTCACCCCAGGGATGACGGTAACACAGGGAAACCAGCCCCGCTATAAAAGGAGGGAACACGCTTTACTCCTGCGTGTCTTCAGGCTTGGCTGCGTAGCCACCAGCTCCCTGGAGGGGAAAGGCCCGTCCAACAGACCAGTCCAACAGGAAATTATCTGCTCACCTTTGCTAAATTACTAGCTGGACAGCTAGTCACAGGGTCCCAAAAATGCCAGCTCCATCTATTCCCCTACGGACATGATTCCCAGGCACGCAAGATCCTGGCTTGGTCACCAGGAGGGCAAACCCACCCGTCCGTCCCTCCCCTGCAGCACCTTGCGCAAGTCTTGATTTCATCTCTTTTGTGGGACATGAAGGTCATACGGGTGAAATTTCCCTGAGCAATCACAGGGTAAAAACCTGCCAGGCTTCCTTTGGCTCCAGCTGAGGGGTTTTGTTGCTCCAGGAGATGCCTTTTTTTTTTTTTCAGCAGATGAGAGGGTGTTTCCAATGAGATAGCAGAGGGTTGATGAGAGGGAAGGGGAAGTGCCAGGACATCATAGTGAAATGGATTGTTGTGATATTTTAAGGAGCTTCCCAAATTTAAGTGATGTGGCATTGGGGGTAAGATTGTTGAAACTGAGATCTCCTGCCTTTGAAATGTCCTTTTTTCTTCCCCCTCTGCTGCCTCCTTCACTGGCTTGGAGAACAGGAGCTTGTGGCTGCATCCAAACCTTTGGTAACTCCCTTGGCTTTTTTTCTTTTATTTGATGTAACCTAAATCTGGCTGCACTAAACCATCCTAAACCCAACCTGGGGGGAGAGAGAGAGAGAGAGATTCTCTTAATTGGAATTTTTGCTTGTGCTGGTACTGAGCAGCCCCAGCGGGGCTATTAATTTACCCCATTGTGCTTTCGAAGCCCTCATCCCCACCAGCGCCTGAGCTCTGGAGGAGAACAGCAGCTCCCAGCTCACCTCCATGCTCCCACCGCAGCCAGGAGCATCCCCGTGCCCTTGCATGAGAAGGAGGCATCTGCTGCAGGCCTTTCCCAACCCTCTTCTAAAGTGAAAGTCGAGGCTGAAAATTGATGCTGTAGCAAACTGACCTTGTGGGAGCGTCCTTCCCTCTGGCTGATCTCGGGTCAAACGCTCTCAGTTTACAAGTCACTGACTCCCACGGTAGCCAGGCTGCTCCTGCCTCTGCTCCTCCTCACCCGAGTGGCAGGAAAGACTCCGTGGCTGGGATGTTGCATGATGCAGAAGATGACCCCATCCCTGCTCCTGGCCTTGCATCCCCTTAGTGTCCAAGAGGTGCCTTTTGTGCAGGAAGGGCTGAGGACCAGCTTGGGTGGCTGGAGATCTGGTTCTGGTGCTGGGGCTACCCTGTGACTGCAGACACCTCATTTTACCTGGCTGACACTACTTCCCTTGCTGACACTACTCTATCGGCATTTCTCAGAAAGAGGGGCTGTCAGTCGCCATGATTTTAAATTCTCGGCACAGAGCAGCTTGGATGCTGCTGTTTCTACAGCGCACTTAGTCAGGGTGATTCAGTGAAGCGTGGCTTCCCGCAGAGAAACATATGAGGCAGCTCAAGGTTGGATGCTCTGGTGTTTAATATCAAGTGAGTGCATGCTGCAGCCTTTCTCTCAGCATGGGCTCAGCTTTCTCTTTTCTACCCAGCCCCGGGAAGACTTGTAAGCAGTTAGTTTCTTTGAGGACTCTGCCCTTCTGGCAAACTTGGTTGAAATTGGCCAGTGAGTTCAGAAGTTTTATTAGGGAGGGAGAGACAGACACACCCACAGCACAATCACAAAAGAGTTGTTTCTCTAGGAAACTAGGCTGACAAAAAAATGGTTGTTTAAGTAAGCAAATACATGTCTTGGAGACACTAGGGCAGGGGAGGTGGTGGGGGAACTGTGTGTTTACATAGCTGCTGACCCAACCTCCTCTTAAGCATTCGTTTCTTGTTTTAAATCTCTTTATCCTTATTTATGCCCATTTTTATCACATTGGTTATTAGTTCTAATGACTTGCTCTGCCCTGTGCTGCTACCTCCATTTCAGCAACCTCCTATTTTGCTGCAGGACTCCACAGACCACTTAGCTGAGATCAGTCCATCCAAATAACTTTACACATACAAACAATGAACCCAGTGAGTGAAAGGGAGTGGCTGGGCCCTGTGAAGGCAAGGCATAGATGCGAGCAAAATTAATTGCTGGCTCAAGCTCTCCTATAAAGCTCCCATTTCAGGATTTGCAAACTGCCTTCCTCTATCAGCTCCAAAGCATCGGAGCTGCTAATCCCAGGGCAGTAAAGGCCCTTTTGGTTTGAGCTGTCAGCCAAAAATTCAAGTGCCTGCGAGATATTCTAGTTTTGCCGAAAATGGGTACAGCGGTCAGGTGTCCCTTTGATGCCCTCCTGTTTATTTACAAAGAGCCTGAAAGGTCCTATTCCCCCCGAAGGTGGCAGGAAACAGGCAGGGACAGAATTTGGTACTTTGTTCTTCCTGTTAGGGCTGATCTCATGTGAGTAAACAGCGGGTGTGTGGTGAGCTGCAGCAAAGGCTTTGCAGCCTGAGTAGCCACTGGTCCTCCTGTTTTCCACCCCTGGATGCCTGTGTGGGTCTCCCTTTCACTTTCCTTCTAGATGGCTCGATGCAGGAAATCAGGCTGATTAAAAACTGAAGGGGCAGGGGGAAATTTAAAAAAAAAAAAAGGTGAAAAATGTGTTTCTTTAAAAACAGAAGAAAAAAATTAAAGATCATTTTAATTAGGTTTGAAAAATCTGTGGTAGAGTTGACAGGCGGGCTGACAGGGCTCCCTTTCACTGGATTGCCCGGCTCAGGGCTTTTCCTCTTGCTTGCAGAATATTTTGACATTCATGCTTTCTTGGCTCTGTTTGTAGAGCCCAGTGGAACCTGCAGCCTAATTAAATGTAACAATTCCTGAAAATGAGGGTTGGTTTTTGGTTTTGTTTTGTTTTGTTTTTTTTTCTTTTTCCTAAGGATAATAATAGAGGTTTTATTTTAAAAAGAGCTAATCTATTTACTCTAGGCTGCCTGCTTCCTGACCTGGCCTCAGCACCTGAGGGGACAGGAACAGAACGAATTAGACAGGGGCTTAGTCACTGGAAAAGATGAGGGTGTTAATGTGTATGTGTGTGTGCACATGTGTCCCGCATGCTCCACTTGAAGAGTTGAGAGGTAGAAGGTTAGTAGGCTCGGATTTTCCCTGGCAGCTGACTTTTTTCCCTTACTTTTGTGGTTCAGTGCTGGTTTTTAGCCAATGTCAGACCCAGCAGGCTCTGAAGAGGCTGAAAGCAGCACTCTGAGGCTGCACGGTCCTTTCTCTGGCTCCTCCACCTTGGTCACCAGCCTGCAAGGGAAGGGAGACTATGGCTCCGCAAACCTGGGGCCACGCAACCAGTGGATAATGACAGAGCCTTTCTATTGAGAGCTGCTTTAAACAAGGAGGCAAAGGAGTAGGAAAACACAAATCAGTATTGTTGAGGACTGTATGTGCCCAACTATGCAGCAGCAATCTGCAGCTCTTGGTGCCCAGAGCTTTTACCCGCACTGTTTCATTTTTACCATGATGTAACTCCTGGTCTTTCAAGCACATCCCTGCATCCTCATGATGGATGAAGCATGGCCAAGCTCCAGGAGAAAGATGAGTAGGAGTCATCTGCTTGTGCCTCTCCCTGTGGGTTCCCAGTGCAGTGCTGCTGTGTCTTGGGTCTGGCAGCTGCCACCACTGCACCTGGGGCTGCACCACTCAGATGTCATTGCTCTTGGCTTCCCGTGGGCTGCTTGGCACCAAGAGTGGCTCAGGCGTGAGGGCAGCAAGTTCCTCTTTCATCTCAATGTGTAATGTGGTCTCCCAGGCTGACGAGGAGATGATGGTGGCAGAGGCTTAGGAACACTCCCTACCAGCCCATGCATGGTGGATGACTTCCCTGTGCTACTTGGTTCAGCATTGCTCATCAAATCACCTCAAAACTTCCCATCAGCTGCTGTGCCCATTACTCAGCCAAAAAAGCGACATGGTAGGACGCGAGCAGTGCAAACCGCTTGCAGACTTTCCCTGTAGCTCCAGGGAGGTCCCCTCCAGCAGCAGAAATCAAAGCTCCGGGGCACTTGCCCCCGGCTGGCCGTGGCAGGACCGGCTAATGGTGCCTGGTGCCTTTCCCAGCCGGCAGCCTGATGGCAGCAATGAATCAGCAGCCGGTGGACTTGTCAAAGGCATTCCTCCACTTTAATCCTATTGACAGGGACTACTGCCTGGAACAGGAACTGCGGGGTGAGCCATGTCAACAGCAGATTCTTATTACAGATAATATTGATGGGGCCTTTACTTGAATAATGAAGGGAAGAGCCCTCTGCTTTGACGTTTGTCTCCAAAACCTAGAATTACTAAGAGTTTAACCATCGGAGGGGAGCTTAAGATAGTTGCATCTTAAAGGATCTGCTTTCTTGTCGCATTCAAGGCTGGGGAAAGGAGTTTAGCCCATACGCTGGGAGCTCCGTGCTGACCTTTTCACTGCTCTTAATAAATGTTACAGTTAAATAAAGTCGGATGGATTTTTCTATCTACTGTAGTGTGTTATCCACTTTCTGGAAAAAAAAAAAAGGTAAAAAAGCCCAAATCCCTGTTTAATATCACTGTTACTCATTATCTTTGCTAGCTGCAGGGCAAAAGGCAAGGAGGAAGGGCAGGGGCAGGACAATTCAGGCTGTATTATCAGGGTAATTCCTACCATCGCACATGATTATGTGTTTCTCTATACCAGTGAATCAGGGCTGTTTAAATCGGTTGTGATCTTATGCCTAAGCCTCAAACCAGAATCAGCAGTTCTGGAAATGTTTGGAGAAAGGTTTGTTTGTTTGTTTGTTTTTCATTTACTTTCTTATTTTCCATTCTTTAAAAAGAGGGGGTGGGAAACCCTCTGTCTGGTCTATATAGCTTGGTTCCCAACAGAAGTGGAGATGCCAGAGCTGCAGGAGGGAGGCTGCTTGGGAAGTCAAATGAGGTCAGAAGGCATCAGCTGTTCCAGGAAATAACCTGCCCTTGCACATTTCCTCATGTTTGGGCTTCAATATTGTGATTGCAAGCACTGTGATGAGAGAAGGTAAGGAAGGAAGGTGGGTCTAAATGGTGGCATCCCCATTCTTGGATTTTAAATGTAACCAGGAGCTCAAAGTGTCCCTCTGAAGCATTATTCTCTATGTGGGGTTTGAACCTCTAGCTCCTATTGGGACAGATGAGGAAGAGAGCAGGAAAAGTTGGCTTTCAGCCATGTTTATACCTCCCAGCTCCTAGAGCTGGCCCAGGACTGAACTGGCAGGTGGTTTAAGTTAGAGCAGCCACGGGGCTGCTCTAACTTAAGCCAGCTGGAATCTCTTCTGGGGCTGGTTCTACCAGCCAAGGTTTGCTGGATTACAGCAGGGCCCTGAAAGCCTCCAGCCCACCCCTGCATGGCCTACCCAAGAGGACCAGGGAGCAGATGGCATGAAAATGTCAGGGCAGTTCCCAGCTGGTGCTTCAGGACAGCTTTAATTCCTTCACACTGCTGCAGAAAATTAGTATCTGGTCCAAGGGAGCCTGTTCTTGTGGTATTTTTAGTCTGATTTTGAAGACCCTAGGAGTTTTGGATTGCCATTAAGTTTCTGAATTGGGCTTTCTGACTTGAGCTGTTAAATATTTTCCATTCATAAACAGCAGCCACAAAATTTCAGGTTGGATGACTTGTGTTTTAGATTTAAAAAAAAAAAGCCAAAATAAGACAGAAGAAAAGTAAAATCTCCAAGCGGTCCAGTTACTGTCCTCATCTGAGCATGTTTCCTCCCTCTGAAACAGGTTCCCAAGACAGGGATGAAGTGGCCTCTCTTGGCACATTTCTTAAAGTGCAAAGAAAAGACACCCAGCAAGTGGAGAAGGGGCCATCCTCAGGGTCGGTGAAGGATCCCCCAGCACATGATGGGGCGCATGAGAAAGCAACCTGTGCCCCCTATGTGCTCCCTTCACTTCTGAGCATTGTTCGGCTAGTTGTCCATATCTACACACAATGTTTTAACCTCCTCAGATCTTCTGTTTTACCTAGAAAAGCCCACGGCTCGTGTAGGCACTCATTTTCCTGTAAGGACAGCCCCCCCAAGACCATCTCTTAGACCAGCTTTGAAACCCCACTGAGCTGCAAGCCACCTTCCCTTCCAGCTGAGATTTATGCCCCTTTGCTTCCTGACAGCCAAGGTGTGGCACAGAAACTCAGCCCTGCTCCTAACAACTGGGGACAATTGGCTGGGCCTGACATCAGGCGTTGCACTTACACACAGCGCCTTTCCCAGGAGGGACATCTCCGGCAAATGCCAATGGCGGGGGACACCCTGTGCCAGGCAGGAATGGAGCAGGCACAGGGCTGTGATGCTGCCAACTCTTGGGCCAGGCAGGGAGCAAGCAGCTTTGGAGAAAGCATTTGACCACAGCCCGTGCCTGAGAAGGACTGTAAAAATACCCGTGCATGAGCTCTTGCTCTGCAAGGTTTTCCAAACTGGTAGAAGCTTGCAGTGAGGAGGGAATGGGGATATTCCCTTGAGGTACTAATGCAGCAGGTAGGTCTGTCCCAATGCCCTCATTAAAAATGTCTGTCAACCTTTTTGTCTCAACCAGGTGCCCATGAGATCCTCCACACACTAGGATCTGCAGTGGAGGTCCATGGCCAGCTGCAGCATGGGTCAGCTCCAGCCTGGGACTGCCTGCACCAGGTGTCTTGCAGAGCTAGGAAGAAGCCCTGACCGGGCTGTGGGAGGTGGTGGGTGTGAGCTCAGGAGATAGAGAGATCAAGCAGCTTCAAGTTGTCTTTGAATCTCTCTTAGTGCTGCAGCTGTGGGCATGGCCAGACCATTCATGGTTCTGCACTGGGGTGGGTGAGCAGAACAGTGTGTGGTTCCAAGCCCCCATGTCCCAGGGAAATGCCACCCTCTCCTCATCTCCATGTTGCTATGCTTGGAGCTGAAATCTGGCCAATGCAAGCCATTGGTAGTACCTGTGGAATTAGCTGACCTTCACGTAACCTCTCAAGGGCTCAAAAATCAATTGAGTCCTTCAGGTCATAAGGGTTTTTTTTTAATCACCTCCTTGAAAAAAAGAAGGAAAAAGAAAAGAAAAAATTATAAATATTGGTTCCCTCATGCTTGTTTTTTGGTTTGGAGGGTGCTTTAGGATGCACTGAGCTTGTGTTTCTCAGCTTTTCTCTTGAACCTGGAGACCCATCAACTGCTTGTTCCTTTTTCTTCTCTTTGTAAAATGAAATCTGAGAATTTTGCATAATACATTGGAGCAAGAAGCTGGGGAGGGGGTGAAGAAAAACATCAAGTACTGTGGGACTAAAATTGCAAGAGTTGGCAACACTGCTATTTTTTTTGTTTTTCTTTCCGTTTTCTAGAGAAAAAGAAAACAGCCCCCATTTTGCTGAGCCCCAGCAGGGTGCACAGAGGGAAAAGGTTCTTCAGGGCAGGAAGAAACTGTGAAGAAATAGGTTTGCAAACTCCATTTATATTGGATTGTTTGAAAATTGTCCTGAGAGCTGCCTTCTGGGGACAGCTGTCCTGCTCTGAGGAGAGAGCACAGAGAGATGTGTGTGGGGAGAAGCTGTGTGGGGCTCTTGGGCTGGGACAGGACTCAGGTTGCAGTCGCCTCTGGCTGTGCTCGGGTCTCAGCAGTGCCAGCTCTTCAAGGAGGGCAAGGAGAGACTGCGCGTGCAGAGGAAAGGCTCCATGAAACCCTTCCTCCCCATAGGAGCAACATCTCCTTCTGCAACAGGAGGTGTCCCACTTGGCCAGAACCAGTCCTGGCAGCCAGAGATGTGGAAAAGGACTGGCAACCAGTGCTGTTACCCTCAGGCCACCTCCCTGCTGGTCGTCTGCAAGCTATGGCAATGCTGCAATGCCCCCATGCTCAAAGAAGACGTGCAGAAGGACCTGAGTCTGTGCTGGGGATGTGGGTGGGATGATGGTACCCAACCCCAGCTCTGGTCCTTGCAAGACTCCCAAGGTCACCGGCAGCTGCAGGAATCAATAGATGGAGCTTGGCAAAGTAGGACATCACCCTTCATGTACTGCATTCCGAGGGATGTTGCCCCTGGGTGTAAGGATGCTGGTGTGGATCTCCACTAATGCAACTGCAGCCAGTATCTACTCCAGGCTGTTTAACAGCAGAAACGAATGTGTCTATCTTGCCTTGGCTGCACGTGGCATGCACAGGGAGACTGTTACTTATTAGCGCTTGCAATCATTGGCAAGAGCTGCTGGAACAGAGGTTGAGCTCCAACTGCTGTTCTTGCCTGTCCTCCTTCACTTGTGCTCATATCTTTCTCAGACTCATTCCTTTTGGGTCGAAATTTTCCATGCTTTGTCTTAGCCTAGTGACACGTTTTTGCTGAAGGTATGGACTGGGCTGGTTGGAGTTCTCTTTGTGGAGCTCCTTGCTAATCTCTGCCCCATGGTGAATGTCTGTCTGTCTTTCATGTCTGAGGAGACATCAGGCTGAAGAAAATCTTTAGAGGATGGATTCTGATTTATTTGCTTGTTTATTTATTTGGAAAAGTGACTTAAAAGTTTACATCTTAATCAACTGGAACTTAAAAGGAAATCTTTTATTTAGATCTCCCCCATTGGAAAACTGAACAACTCTGGCAAAACTAAAGTTTTTCCATGGAACATTCAGATTTTGTGAAAACTACACTTTCTATTGAAAAAAAAATTGATTATTAGTTTTTAATCTCCTCTAGTTTTAAGGATCATTGAAAAACATAAAGGCAAAAATTTCCACTTCCGATGTCTAATATATCAACTTTTTTTTTTAGCATGACTTCAATTCCATCTCCTTAGCAGAGGCTAGAAAAATTATTCAGCTTAAGGAGAAGCATTTTATCAGTTATAAAGTTGTGAAAATTTAAAATGGGTATCTTAGCGCAAGTATTGGATTTGCAGCTTGCCTTTCTTCCTATCTGGGTCTAGGATGACGGACTTAAAAACATGGTGTTAACTTCGTTAAGGGTATCTCTGGTAGGAGGCTTTTGGTTTGTTGGTGGTTGGGTTTTTTTTGTGTTTTTTTTTTTTTTAAGGACAGCTGAAATACAGAAAAATCTATTTAGGACTGAAGGACTAAAAATTACCTTTGGGAACTGGGAGACCTCCATTCATGATGATTCTGTAACTGTGATTCGAGGGCTGAATTTATCATTTATGGGAGTCTTGTGGTTTAATATATGTTTTTCCCCTGGATTTTCAAACTTAAAGATTGTTTTCCTTAGGCAGCCATTTTTTTCCTTAGAAAGTTAGGATAACCAAATATTGAGCTTAATTAATTAAATCTTCAAAAGTTAGCAAGTTCCAGTCCAAGGATTAATGGCATTACAAAGTTAATACAAGGTCATCACGCAAATGTAGAATTTTCTCTGTTCCCTTCTCTACCCCATTGTGAAGGGGCAACTTTTTGAATGTTCAGAAATTGTACCCACAAGTAGATATCAATTTGGTACTTTCAGACATGCACACACAGGTACAAAATTAGTGTAGTCTATGCACCGAACACATGAAATAGTTCCTTGAATGCACTATACATTCAAAATGGCTAATTTGCAAAATGCCCAGAATGCATCATGGTGGATAACTTTTTTTGAAATGTTGGATTAGGTGACAGGAAAGTCAAGGTATAGAATAATTTATATATATTTCAAACAACTTCCACTTAAAGTGGGGGGATCTTTAACACAACAGATAAGGGCAACTGTGACACTTTAAATAAATACAATGTATTTGATTTTGAAGTTGAGTTTAAGATTCTGGGGATGTGCTCAAGAGAGAAAAAAAACGTGCTCAGAATTGAAAATGAAGAGATACTATAGATCATCTTTGAAAACAGCAACCTCGCAGAACTCCCCTGTTCCTAATGGCCTTCAGCACAGAGGCTCCTAGGAAATGAGAGTGAGGCTAATAGAGAGAGCTGACAAAAAGGGAGGCCCTACGAGGGAAGGTTTAACTAGGGCTTCTTTTCCATGCCAATAGCTGTGCAAGAAGACATCCAAAGATACAGCCATGGTGGAAGTAACTCTTGAGGAATGCTACCTCCTTGCAGATTTTAAAATAAAATGCAGGGCTGATGACAGCTTAGATGTTAGATATAACAAATGTTATGTTGGTCATTGGATGGAGACTCGGTAGCCAGTTCAGTGAATAATTTTGGTGAGTTTTTGGATGTGTGATCCTAGGTTCTATGTTGGGCTAAGTTTCTATGGCTCCTCCAAAGATATATGGGCAGGAGCTAGAGGTGAACGGTTGTATGGCAGAAAGGGGGAATGGGTATCTCCCACCAGCACTTTTATCTGCAGAGCCCACGACCAGCATGAATTAAAAAATACCGATTTCTGCAGCACACTCTTCTCATTTCTTAGCTGTTGCTCAGGCAAAGCTGTTGTTAATTCAGGAGGAGTCTGCCTGAGCAAGAACCCTCCAGAGTCCAAAATATTTTGCAGAGAGTAAATATAAGAATTATTCACCTACCACAGAACAGCATCAGCCTCTGGGTGGAATGCAGGAGCTGTTTAACAGTGTGCAGAAACGTTTCCCCACAGGTTTGGACAGGAGTTGAAGGTTTGTGTATGCCCAATTGAAAACACAACTGAAAGCAATAAGCAATAAGATGGGCCCCCTCCCTTGTCTTTGTATTGGGAGGGCTTGGAGGGCCCAGCACCACCTACCCGAGTACCACACCACTTCCTCCAGGACACTAGGACATTTTTCTGGAGCTCACCCATCTGACCCAGTCCTCCACATGAGATCTGGCAAGATAATCGCTCCAAGCGTCTGGGTAAGTACTGTAAAATGCTTCAAATAAATGAATAGAAATCATCTGCTTCATAAATGCCAAGGGCTTTCAACATGTCGTTTCTTGGTAAACAAAGAATTTCAGCACGACAATATCTTAGGATGTTATTGGCCATATTTGTTCCCTCGTGCATATTGAAGCGAATGTGAACAGTCACACAGCTATCCTTTACGTCCTTCAGCTCAGAGGTTTTCTTCCTGCTGCAGTGGAGATGAGGGGGCTGCTCTGGCTACCCCTGGACAGACTGATCTGTGCTTAGTCCCCAAAACTCCTATTTCTGTGATGGTGAAGGGCAGGTGGAAGTTCTGCTTGTACTCAGTTTTGCATAAAGTGCCATATACTATGATTAGAAAAAACCAAACCAAAACATGTCCCTTTTTTTTTTGCGGACATTAGAATGCAATAAAAATATGTGTGTGCTTCCCCCCTCGCCCCCCAGCTAAATTGATTACATCTGGTGGCATGAAAAAAAATAGCCAAAATGTCAGACTGAGTCACAGAGCCCCCTTGGGTGGTTATATTTATTTCAGGGTTGGAGCACTCATCAAAACAATTTATCCTTGGCTCTCCCTCTCAGCCTTCCCATCTCTCTGCTTACAAACTCTTCTCTGTTCCCTAACACTTGTATTTAGCCCCAATTCCCCTCCTTCCCCCATTCTTTCCTCTCTCCATCTTTTCACTCTCCATGTCCTCTGGCCTGGCTCTGTCCCCTGTCTCCCCCTTTGCTTCATCAACCCCAGCAAAGTCTGTAACTGCAATTCTCTGCTGGGGATAGCAGAGGAGGCTGGAGCACAGACAAGCTTGATGTTTCTAATGCTGTGTCACCTATTTAGTGTCTTGTTTCATGTTGCTTGGGGTGAAGGGACATGGTAAAATTTGTGAGTGAGCTCTCTACTGTGGTTTCTATTATCACTGTGACCGGTGGGGCAGCTGGGATGGGATGATGCCTGCTGGAATGGCCATGGCTCCATCTCCAGCCTCGCCTCCTCTCCCTTGGCTGCCCTGACCTGTTGCAGTGGTGGAGGTGGATCTGCTGGCTCTCTTTTGGTGGCTTGGTTTTGGGGCCTGGTTCACCTGTGTCCCACGTTTTTTCTCTGGCAGGGAGCAGCACCAGAAGCATCTGCAGGATGAGGAGAGTCTGTGCTGCAGTAGGTGGGGAGGACCTCATCTCCAAGAACACAAAACCTCCCTTCCATCTCTCTTCCCAAACCTCATCCTTCTGCCCAAATCACAAGGAGAATGGCCACCTCCTGCCTGCAGCCCTCTGTATACCCTGTACATCTCAGTCTACAAATGCTGTTGCAATCTGCTGCCAAGTTGTGTCTGCTCTCATGCCTTATGGCAACCACAGCTGCAGAAGACGATGCAATCTAGGATCCTTACGGATGAAAATGGCTGCAGAAATGCATTTCTCTGGTTTTTCTCCATGGTGATGAAAGGTCCTGGTCTGGCAGGAGCAGGGACTGAAGCTCTTGGTTGCTTTTTCTCTTGGGCTGGAGGATTGCCCTGTACAGAAAGACCCTCTTGCTTTCTTCACTGCTCCTACAGGGATCAATGACAGGTAAGGAAGACAGGGTTACCCTCCACTATCTTGTCTGGGAGAGGACTTGAGAAGCTCTTGGCACCACTGCCTCTGAGCTAACGCACTCTGTCCCATCCGCTGTGCCTCCCACTCCCAGCCTGGGCAGCAGGCTCCTGTTATACAGCGTGCCACGTTTTTCTCCTGTGGTAAATCAGAGCCCCCTGGGATCTGGTATTGTGCCTTTTTTTTTTTTTCCCCAGGTATTTTTGTCTGTGAACCACAGAAAAATGAATAGCAGGAAATGAAGTGCAGATTGAGAACATGGTTGAGTGCACTTGCTAAAATAAAACATTGGGGGGGGGAGGGAGAGATTCTTTTATAAATAGAAAATGAAGTGTGTTTACTTTTTATTGATGAAGTATTTAATTGCGCTGAGGGTTTGAGAGATGTTCTTAGCGGCATCTCAGACTGGGCATTGACTAGAAATGCCAGTTGGTTTTGGTAAAAATACCTCGCTAGGTCGAACTCACCTGTTTTGTGGCTGGGAAGAGCAAGGGGATGTCAGATTTTTTTGGTGATCTCTGGCATGCCACAGTTGTGCTAGGAGGGCCAGAGAACTGCACTAGTTATCTTCTCAAACTGGACTAGATGCTAAGATGACCTAAAGGTTTGTTGAATGGATGCAGCAGAAGAGGAAGTCTCTGCCCATTGCCCCTGGCCAGTGTATTTCAAATTTGGATGGACAGGCTTACCCAAATGGTGATTTTAGTCTCTGTGGTCTGTTCAGCCTTTGGTCTCCATAGAGAATCTGCTAGCAAAGCAGACCACACCAGAAAGCATCTGCTGAGCTGATGCAACATATTCAGATACCTGAGCTACTGCTGAAATAGCCCTGCTGAGGAAGGTAGGTTAACTTGGATGCTGCCACAATGCCATCGCTGTGCTGTTTCTGGGATGGTTCCTGAAGCTAATGTGCTGAACTCTGCATGGCATCACATTGTGTCATGGAGCTGTGCCACAGAGCCTTAGATCCTGCTTGCTCTTTGTTATGCCTCTGACTTTTTTTGTAAGCAAGGTAAGTAGCACAAGTAAGTGCAGGGTGTGGAGATAAGACTGTGACCTTTTAGATTATTCTGTTGCTCTACTACAAATGCTGGATGGGTCCAGCCAGGCAGTTGGGTTCTTTTGTAAATTTAAATTAATCTAATAATTCAGTTGTCTAAAAGTAGCAACCTTTAGTCATCAGTGACCTGGACCACTTTCTTGTGGGGGATAGATCTCTAGAGTTCATCTCCCATTTCTGGAGCTGTCCTGTTCTCCCTGTGTTCCTGAATCATTATCTGAAAGATTGTACTTTTATGTTTGTTTTGATCCAGTGAATTACTATGAAGCTTCAAAAGCAGAGGAGACCAAGATGCTTGGAGTCTCCATGATAGGTCTGTCCACCTTTACAAGAAGCATGGGTGCAACTAAGAGGTGTGCCCATAATGAAGTAAGTGGGGCTGCTTTTGTTGGGGCATTTTTGGTCTCAGCTGTGTAAAGTATACAGGGAAGCTTTTAAGCACATCCCAGAATCAGTGAGAGCTAACTATCTTTATTAGAGCTTGCTTGAATCAGATCCTAAATGTGCAGAAATTGGACACACTGGATGCTTCTCAGAGGGACCAATCATCCAAATGATCATCCAAATGTCTATGGAGCAAACCTGTCATAAAGGAACACGAGGCGAGTGTCCCCACCTCAACCAGCCTCCATCCCTTTCCATCTGTGCCTGTACAGGGAAAGCCATCATTCCTTTTAGTCATGAGAGCCGGCAGTACGGCACACCACTGCCTCTGCTTCCAGGCTAGATGGGAGCTGGCGATCTGTTGGAAGTGTTCAAGTTCTTCCACCTGTCCCTAAGGCCATGGAGTAGAACATGTAGAAGTGATCCAGGCCTCTTTGTCTCATCTATCTTACCTATTTACACCAAAGGTTCTGTCTTGACAGTGCCTTAGTAGGGGAAAATGTCCAGTTATGCAGCCTCCAGATGAAACAGCCACCAGCCCAACAGAGGAGCCCTCATCTGTGAGGAAATTGCAAGTTCCTTTGCCTGCCGTGGGGATAAAAGCCTCCTGGCAGCTTGTTGTGAGCTCCCACGAGAAGAGCTGAATCCTGCCACATGGGAGAGGGCAGTCCCTGTGCTGGCCAGCGTGCTGGCGGGAAGTGGAAGGGGAATTCAGGCAGAGAAGAAATTCTAGAGGGGAGAATAGATGCAAGAAATTCCTAAGAATGTTACAGAAATCAACATCCCCCCCTCTGCTTCTTCCAAACCAACCCACCTAAAAAATGCCGTTTTGTGGGCTATTTTGGAAAGGAGTCCATGCCTGGGGAATTTTTGGCTGATGCTTATGGCTTTTAGAAGTTTCTGGGAGATCAGACGAATAGAAACAGGAACCAGATGGGACTTCTAGCTGCTGGAAAGAAAGGAAGAAAAAAAGGGGGGGGAAAAATCCATCCCTTGTTTAAAATGTGAAGAGCACTTGTTCACTTTTGGGGAGTTTCCCCTTCACCCTGGATTTCTTATTTTAAAGTAATTTACCCCAGTTCCATGTTATTCTCTTAGGACATTTATCTCTTTTGTTAGTGTTGCTAGAATTTTTCTTTCTTTTGCAATAAAAACCAGTTTATTCTTAGGAGAATTTAAGCCTTTGCCTTACTAGATAAAAAGAAAGTCCATGGTTGGTTTTGTTCTTGCAGCAGCCTCAGCATCCTTTGGCCATTTACTCACTGAGTTTATCTCTGTGAGGCTGCAAAATATGAAAAAAGGCAGTGGTAGTGGAGAGTAGAGCAAACTTAGAGAAAGGCTCTAGGCTAGTAAAACCAAGCACACGTAGGTCTTATATGAGGTAAACGGCCATCAAAGGGAGAGTTGCACCATACTGGAGCATATGATAGACTCAAACATGGACCTCAGATGCATGGTGCCTGCAGTGACCCAACTTGCCAAACTTAATGTTGGATTTGTGGTGTCTTGGCTGTTGGGTTTTGGGGTTGTGGATCCAAAAAATAGGCCTGGTCCAGTCCCAGGCTCCATTTTATCAGACCTTGGCTCTGGAGCTGGTTCATTTCTGGAAAACATCCCAGAGGCTGAACAGGGGCCAAGGAGCATTTTCCAGCTCCTGAGTCCAAGCTGGACTCTGTTGGGAGTCACGGTCCAGCCACGATATGACACCGTGCTGGGACTGGGCTCAGTAGTGCTTCATCCTTGCAGCCTTTTCTTTCCAGGCTGGCAGGCTATGTTACGCAGTGCCCCTGCTCTACTCAGGAGAGCCCTGAAATCTTATTCCCCAGCTGGTAGGAAGGAAGTGAAGTAGATACCACTTCATAGATGAAGATAATAACTGGATATTACCATACTTGTAAGCTGTGTTACTAATCTTCTTTTAAGGGTTCTGCTTTTAAGGAATCCTTTTAATGGTTAATTAGGGGTGGGGTTTTTTTTTTCTTTCTACTTTTCCAGATATTTATTGCTTCCTGGAAAAAAAGGCAGTCTTCCCAGGTTCCTATCTTGTTTTATAGTCTTCCTTTTCTTGATAATCATTTCACATTATTTCTCGTGCCCTCTGATCTGCAGCCGTTCCCAAGACAGGGTCATCAGCACAAGGCAATGACCCTTGATAAACCTTCACCCATGGTTTGTAAGTCGGTATGAGAGGAAATCCGTCCCTGGGACTTAATAATGTATAAACTGTATTTCTAGGGAACTGATTGAAGGCTCCACAAACAACATTAGGACTATACTGTGTGCTATGATACTTATTAGTGGTGATGCACAAAGTCAACTGTAGATATTTTAAGACACAATAGTTGATCTTTTGTTTCCATTTTCAAATGTGCGTGCATTTGAACACACGGCTTTGGTTCCAAGGTTGGTCACAGATGGACCTCACTAAGCCAGCTGCTTGAATCCTCTATTGTAGTGACCAATTGATTAGATTAGTTTAAATGAAAAAAATGCCCCAAAACGTAAGGCTTTGGGTTTGAGTGTCCAATTTGAGTTCTGACTTTTGTGGCTTTCTTTTTTCCTTTGGCTCGGGCTGGTCCAGCAGGATGTCCCGTATTAGAATGCTGCTCGGTTGTTGTTCTTTGTGGTTCCAGTGAGCTGTTTTTTTCAGAAATGTCTGGAAGGAAAGAGACATAGGGGACTTGGTTCACAGGGTTTGTACAAAAGCTTTTATTTTCCCTTTTTTTCCCCCCTTCTTTTTGCTTCTCATGGATCTGATGTGCAAGTGTTCTCAGGACTGACACACTGAGATTTTTAAAGCAAAGTGCTTATCACATGACTCAGGTGACTGCTGTCGTGGTTGAAGCAGTATCATCCTAGGAATTTTGTTTGAATTTAGCTTCCAGCTCAAACAAAAGTCATCTGAGTAGGCAAGCTTTTACTGGTTTCACTTTGGCTTCCCACGTCGGTTTAATTTGGCCCATGTTTGCTCAAAATGTCTCCAGCTGTCTAGAAACTTGTTCCTAGCTTGCTGGAACATTCACAATCCTTTTGGCCAGTGTGACCTTAGTTATAAAGGCTGGCTGTTGTTTATTTCAGATCATTTTTACTAGCTCTATTATATATAAGGCAGCTCACATAATTGAAAGAGACAAACGCATTGGTTGCTGTCCTTGTGTTCGCAGGTTATAAGTTACTGCTGCCCACAATGCTCAGGCATGAGATCTAACAGAGAACACCACCTCATTTTGTTCCATGGGAGTTTTTGCTAATGTTTTCTTTTATATTATCACTCTTTGTGTTTCTCTGTTGGAAAGTTTCCATGTGTTTCACACTGAGGACCAAAGTGTCAGAAGATTAAAGGACTGTCTTTTTGCCCAACTAATATGAATTGGATGCTGAACTGTGCACTACTCAGAAAATGAAATGCCTTCTAAAGAAGTAAGTGGCTGGAAGGAGGCAGTGAAAATCCATCAGATTTGCATGACTAATTAGCTTATCCATTAGTTATTATCCTTGTGTTTACTTGTAATGAGAATCTTCAAAGATTTTTCTATATTGGACATGCAGCTATTATTTTGCTTACATAATTTTTTCCATACCAAGATACTACTGTCATGTGTACTGTACCTTGACATACATAATTCTTTCTTAGCCCAGGTGTTCATCCTCTGGTGGGTGTTGACCCTGCATCCATCAGGGGGACAAAAGCCTGAGTGCCCATACAACCCAGACTGTGCATGAGACAGTTTCTCCTTCCCCTGAAACTGGGTCTGATTTTCTGAACTTCTTGGCAACCAGAGCCCAGCCTTGTTTCATGAGATGCAAGTGTTTCCGGATGTCAAGTCCTGGTTTTCAGTTAATGTACCTTAAGTTATTCAGCTCCACAGTTCTTAAACAAGTGTTCCTTTTGTGGAAGTCATTAATGCACTGTAGGGAGAAATTTTCTCTGTGTGCCTTTCTAATAGTTTTCACACTGTATGGTATGATTTCGTAAGAGAAATGTGACTTCTGTAGTTGTTATTTTCAGATCTTCCTTACTTTATAAAGTTTGAGACGGTATGTGTTGTCTTTAAAAAAAATTAAAGGTCATCTTTATAGCTCCACAAGTTTCTGTATGTCCTACATCTAATTAAATTCATTAAATTGGGAGGGGGGGAGGCTGTGTTAATATTCATGTGCCCAAAGCAGGACACGGGATGCATGTTAGCTTTGGATTTTGAAACATTGGGGCTTAAAAGTAAAATTTGGAGGATTTTTTGTTTTGTTTTGAAGTCCCTGCTATGTCATTCTTTAGAAGAATTAGTAGAACTGAAAAAAAAAGGACTGATATAATAAACCTGACTTTTCACAGATCTTCCCAAAGAGCTGGATTTGGTACTGTTCTCTTCCTGAGCGGCTCAACCAGGCAGTTTGGTATCATTTCCTGTTTTCTGGCATTCACAAACTTCCACCGGACATATAAAATTTTACATTTACCACAAAAAGTCACCAAATTAAAAAAGAACAAACCACAAACAGTCTTTTGAGCCTGATGAGGCCTTTATCTCTACAAGGAAACAAATAAAATCTGAATTTGTGACCTAACTTGTTAGCTTTAAGAAAACTTATGTCTGAGCTTGATGTTATTGTGGAAGTTGATTTTGCCAGCTCAGTGATATTCTTCCTCTGCCAAGAACCTGCAGGGGTGTGCTGGATGCATTTTGCCTGGAATCACAGTTCCTGATGTATTTGGGACTTTTATCTTCACCTACTTAAGACTGAATGAAAGGTGGGAACTGCTGTCTTCTCCAAGCACTTGTCCGTTGTTTCTGTAAGTTTGCTATAGTGCTTATAGAAAAATCTATCTCCCTGTCGTCTGGAGCACATTCAGAGCGTTTGCTGTCTGGACAGCGAAAGCAGCGACATTATTTCCTTTGAATTGTGCCTAAATTTCTGCAGCGGTCTCTGTGCCTTGGTTCTCGCAGGTTCCCTGAGCTGGAGTTTCGCGGTGAGGACTTTCCAGGAGCATCTCAGTGGCGTGCGTTCCCCCAAGGGAGACGAAGAGAGGAGAAGTCCTGAAGATGACAACAGGTCCAGCTCTGCTCCAGGAAAGCCCAAACGGCCCAGATTCAGCAAAGTCCACCCATCACTCACCTCCGAGCGCCCCAACAGCCCTGGGACCAGACGCGTCCCTATGGCGTGCGGTTAAGTGCTTTGCTGAACAGGGGCCAAGGTCCAGCGTGGAGCCACCCTGCTCCCGCCGACTCCGTCTTTGGCGCCGCACCGTGGAGTCGGCCCTCGGCTCGCGATGGAGGACGTTACGAAATCCTGGCCCTGACAGAGAGCAGATGCATTATTGGGAAGCCCTCGGGTCATGAGAGGGCTAATAGTCACATTCCTGGCTGGGATGGCGAAAGATTTACGCTGGGCGCTCGCTTGCCTCGCCCTCCACCAGGCCGGCTCCCTACTTCACCGGCCCCCTCGGCTTTAATTGTTGTGTTAATGGCCCTTTTATTTGAAGCAGATCCCCTGGCTTAGAGAGGAGAATGTCATTATGTCGTATTTTAGATGTATTTACATTCTCCTTGCCACAGGGATAACGTTCTAATTATTTTCTATAGCTGACAGCACCAGCGTCTCTGGTATTAGGGACCCCTTAGACCTGATTACATGGTCTGTTTTTCTTCAAATCACCCACAAATGACAGCGTAGAGCAGGTTTATTATCAATTGACGTACCTTTGCTTAACGCAACTTGCTCCTGAAACAAATGTCCTGAAAAGATAATACATGTTTAGAGCATGTGTCTTCGCTTGCGTGAGGGCAGATGGGCTTAGGAGGTCAAGCCAACGGTTGACCTCTCCTGACTCCTCAGACTTTGCCGCACACCCACGGCGTGGGTGAAGGGAGGCAGTGTAGTGCCACGCAGCGTAGCGTTTCCCATGCAAACCATACCCAAAGGCCATCAAAAAGCATTGCTGTAAGTTTTATAGCTACTGTGTCAAATGGCGAAGAATAACAGCATGGGAAGGGGATGGAGGTGCAGGGGGAAAGGAAGGAGAAGTGGACAATGTTAACTTAGTTTTGCAACGAAGTGTAGAGAGGTACCGGAGTCTGGTCTAGATGGTGGGGTCGTGCCTGTGTGAGAAGTTGTTTCTACAGGAGAAGAGGAGCCAGGGCTCCTCACTGAAGAGAGCTGTGCAACATGCAGTGTACTTGATGGACAGGGTGGTGAGAGGAGACGCCTGGCAGCAGAGTGTGCAGGGCTGGTGGACGGGGGTTGGGGACCACATGGAGAAAAGAGCTGCAATAGAAGATGAGACAGGGGAAGCCTGACAGACTGACAAGAGGAGGTGGGATGGGGACCATCGCAGAGCTCCAGACAAGAGCAGAGAGGGTGGCTTCAGAGCAAGGGGCAATGCCCAGGAGTTGGCCAGGGAGGCGCAGGAGCACACAGAAGTAGGGACAGCAATTGAGATAAGGAGAGTGAGAGACACAGTTATTAGAACAGAATGATTTGATTTATCCCGAGTCATTTATTCACCAAATTTTCCCCCTGAGATCTTAAACAGACTGAAGTGGTTTCAAATGTTGTCATTATTTAGAACAATTCAAGAAAATGTTTGTTGCTTTGAAAAAAAAGGGAGGGGTGAGGGATGGAGAAAAGAAAGAAAGAAAAGAAAAAGAAAAGCCTGGATAGTCTGGTTTGCCACATTTGAATTTTATTGCCGAATTGGGATGGGTCAAGAAAAATCACTCTTTCTGTTCTCTGAGCGGGAGTTTCACTTACAAAGCTGCTTCTGATGTGAATGCTTACCCAAGCTCAAATGCAATCTCCATGTGTATTCAAACATGAAACAACAAAAAGCAAGTATTTGTGCTAGTGAAACCCTGTCGAGGAAATGTTTGTGCACCAGGACATCTCAACACGGAGACAATTTCATTACAAAATTCAGGCGCGTCTTCATGGAGACTTTTCTCCTTGCAGCTCTGGAGATTATTTTATACTTGCAGCTGCTGGGCACACAAGGCATTTTAAAAGCAAATAGAAGGGCAAAGATGCTGCCCCGAGGGAATTACAATTTAAGTCAGACCAGAGCAGAGTGAAAATGCTGGCTGCATGGTATTAAAAACCAGAAGGTGGGCACTTTTATTTGGAAAGCCAAGGAGTCCACTAAGTTATTTAATTTTTTTTGTATGCGTGCATGGCTTCTGGAGCCTTTTTTAGCCTTGGCTTAAAAGAAATGGATCTTAGTCCTTCCCCCAGTAACATTGGATCCTATCTGCAAGGTTCAGTGAAAGGTGGCAGGAGGGTAGAGGTCTCAATGGTACTGTGTTCCTGTTTTGTTTTGAGAAAATAAAAAGCCAGGTGGAGAGGCAACCAAACCATTATTTCAACTGAAAGAAAAGCCTTCTGCATGTACAAAAGCAGTATTACTAGTCTTCAAAAAATCCGAGAGAGGAAAAGAAGGTTAGATGCTTTCTTGCAGCCATTGTGGCTGCAGTGGTTGGAGAAGTTTCCATCACAGTATGTATGCGAGAGCTGTACCTTTTAAGACACAGGATAATTCAACCATGGGAACACAAAGTCCAGGAAAACAGGAACCTTATTTCCACCTCTCTTGAAAGAACCTGTTTGTTTTTCATTTACTCATGTGCATTTGATGGAGGGCAGTTTGGGGATGCTTCTTGTGGCTCAAAGAACCATGAATGAGCACAGCATCTCCTGCCGCTGCTGGAGAGCATTTTAGGGGTGGAGGTGCTGATGAGTCATTATCCAGTTGGCCACAGTGTAAACAGGAGCTAGAGAGAAGATGAGTTACAATTTTCTTACCACTGTTTTTATGTTGGACTGAGTAATAGAACTGAATATCTGCTACCCCTTTTGGTCAATTTAATCAATCTTTTGGTCTCAGTATGGGATGAGCAGTGACAAAATGTGGGACTCATTCGGTACCAATGTCCCTTTGTGGAGTTTCACTTGAGAATATTCAGGTATGCGTCCCCTGTGCAGATTTGCTGCCCTGTGAATGCCTGAGCTGTAATGAAGTGAATGCTACTGGAAACCAAAGGTTTAATTAGCTCTGCTGTTTCAATACTTTCCTAAAGTGCATTTCAAATCATACACTTAGTTGTGAAATCAGTCATTGATGCCATGTTTGATGGCTACAGAAGTTGCATGGTTTTCTTTATCATTTTTCTGAGGAGCCCCTGATCAGATGACTTAATTGTCAGAATGCAGCACAAAAGAATAAATCAAAAGTACTTTGTGAATTATTAAAGGAGAATATTATGAATAAGTTAAAAGAGGAAATGTGTGATAGGATTTTGTGTCATGTTGGCTAATTGTCCAGTAGCAGAAAGGAAAAGAACAGCTAAATCGATTAGTTCAGCTTGTTTATTCGAAGTTTTTTTGCTGATAACATTTGGATAGTTGTGCTTGGCAAACCAAACGTTAGTGTGAAGAGCATACCAGAGATTTGGGAGTTTGGTTTAGTTTCTAAAATAAAAACGATTGGATCACAGCACTGATTGATAGAAAAGCAACATAATATGTTTCTGTAGGGCTTTTCTCTGAGTGAGTCACAAACTATACTGATACAGAGCTCTTCTGAAGGTGTCAACATGTAGCACAACAGAAAGATAAGAGGGGCCATATTTTTGCCAGAAGCACTGCAAGACTCTGGACATGCACACCAAGACGTGCAGGAGCAAAACTCTAGAAAAGTTTAGGATCCATAAGTCACTTCTGGTGGAGCCCAAGGGTGAGAGCACTGGCAGGAGCCATGGTGTGCCTCTGCCACATAACAAATCCCCTTCTATGCTGTAGGCACCACCATTGTTATCTCCGCTCCAGCTGGGTTTTGGCCGGTGGAGACTCACAAGTCACACTTCTGCACAGAGCTCACTTTATCTTCATCAGGAGGTTGGAGGGCTGAGTCAGCCCTGCTGGGATTTGCACCAGTGGTTCCAGGAAGTCTGGGTATTTCAAACCTTAGGCTTAGGCCTCTAATCATCCCCTTATCTAAACTGCCTAACATCTGAGTCTGCAAAATTGGGTTGGAAATCTCACACAAACATGCTTTCCCCAGCGGCATTTCTGCATTTGTTTGCCAGTGGAGCCCAGGACTACAGAAAGGCACAGAAGATTCGGCTTTGAAACCAAAGTTTTAATCAAAAAGTTGCGTGAAGACCTGATCCTTTCTTGATTGATGGTTTGCTTACTGCTTGCTGACAGCTGGAGAGGTTCACCCTTTGGGGCAGAAACCCAGAGTTAACACTCAGAGAGGCAAGTGTTGACCCTCTTGGGCCATAAGTTTAGAGCAACCCAGATCTTTTAAATTAATTTCTGCATATGCTGGGGGTGGAAGGAATGGGTTGATTGCTTTCTTGTAACTGTTAAAGAAATAGCCTCATCCTAAAAGCCCTACTGCTTAGTACATGCAGAAATAGTTTAAATTACCCAAGGTGTTTTTTTCAACCCAAGAATTCAAAGACAAATGGTGTGAGGTCCTACATCAGACCAGCGTCTCTGAATCTCTCTCCAGGTAACTTTTTCAACCTCGCTTGGCCACAAAGCCTAAAGAGCTCAGAGATATGAAATTCTTAGAGGTTTTGTGAGAAAATCTGGTTGAATGGGGATGACAGACTAAATTAGGACCCGTATTAGGAAAAGGTTGCAGTGTTAATTCACTCCTTATCATACAGCAGAGAATCCTAAGCAGAGGCTGGGTCAAGGGGAAGCAAAGGGCTTTCTGATGTCCCCCAGATGTTGGAAAGCTCCAGTCAAAACTCTCACTTTATCAACCATCTCATTGTGCAGTGGCACCTTAAAGAACAAACAAACCGGCTTTATTTGTTCCCGATCTCTCAGACCTGCTTGCTTATATGGCATTTTCATTGATAACTTATGTCCATGTGGAAGTTCTTTATCTTCACTTTAATCCTGTCACTGAAGGAAAGGAGTATCCTGTGGCTCAGTGCTACATTGAAGGGGGTGATACAACAGAAAGGAAACTTTCCAGTTTTGTCCTCTAGTCAAGAAAGAAGACTGGTATAAATAATTCCTCACAAATCAGTGCTTTGATATATTTGGCTTCTTTTAGAGTATCTGTGAGCAGATGCATGATAAATTTCTCATTTTAACCGATGTTAGCAAATCTCTGGAGAAACCGACTGCTGTTTGCTGCCCATCTATAGTAGTTAAGCCAGATTCCTCTGTTCTGATTTATCAGATAGGGTGACTGATGATGTTTGTAAATGTAAATTCTAAGTTTCCTCAAATTCTAGTGTGTAAAGCTTCAAAATAGTCATTTTCTATAAACATTGTTGCTTGAAAAAGTCCTGCCACTTGCATATCTGGTGAAGATGAATGCACATTGCATGCAGAGTTGGCAAAGAGGCACCCATCTATAAACATACAGTTACTATTCATGGAGATTTCTTTTATCGTCTTTCCAGTTGTACAAACACACCACCACCACCACCCCCGGCAATATTGCTTTGTAAATTACCTTCCATTTAAAAGCCCTCTCCCCTTAGTGCTTTTCATTCAGGAGATGGGAGACAGCCCTGGGCTTGTTGTCTTCAGATCAAATACAAGCTGCAGACTCTGGGTATTCACCTGGATTATATGAACCTCTGTGCTGTAGCTATTTACTTGTTGTGATACATTTCCTTTTCTTGATTAACTAAGCTCTGAAAAGACACATCTGTTTCAGCATTGCCCCCTCAAGGCAGTCCATCAGCCCTCTGTTTTGTAGCATCTTTTTCTCTCACCTTTTCCTCATCTTACCCTCTGTGGTCTGCTGCATGTTTTGTCTGGTGTTCATGACTGTGTTAGACTCCTGAGGCAGGGACTCTGTTGTGGTGGTTGCCTGTGAAGAGCCATCTATCGTGCAATGGATACGAGAACTATTTAGGGACATGCAAGTGCTGCAGCCCATTTTGTGGCTGAAGCCCCAAAGGTTGAGCTGGTGGCTGTTTCTAATTAGTTACACAGTGCCTATCTGTAGCCTCCTACAATGCTCCAAGGTCTAAGTACCCTCAGTTTCCTATTAACCTTCCTGGTGTTCAGCGTCCTCAGCACCAGGCAGGTCTAGTCCCCAATAATGTACTAACGTACCAGCACCCTTTAGCATTTTAAATATACGTACTGAATGCTACTTTTAGTAGAAACTGAACAGGACCATGATTTGCAGTTAAAATAAATACAACATAATTTACTAGAATCCACTATTGCAGTCACAGCCTCCACAGGGTATTTCTCTCTGTTACACTATCCAAGTACTGGAGGAGTTTATTGCATGGTCTACTATGTGGCATCCAAAAATCCTCTATAAATAGCTGCTGGTTTGCACCTAGGAATCATTCTAGGCAGGAGGGAGAGCAGGAGCCCTAGGCCGATTCTTTGACCATGAGGCCCTTAGGAAGACCGGTGTTTCCCCAGCATCCTGGGCCAGAGCTGGCACCTCTGTGCAGCAGGGCTGTCGCCAGCCCTCGCCGCAGCCCCCGTGCCCTGCGGTCCTCTCCGCAGCAAAGGCACGAGGAGGTTCACCCGGTGTCTGTCACTGTATTCTGCTCTCAGGCCTCTCTTGCCCTTTGAAGATTCCCCATTGTTTGGGCTATTAACATACTTTCAGGGTGGATGTTTATCTTTTTTGAAACTTTTATGGCAGGCTCATTGTTAAAGAAAACCCCAAGAAGCTCTTTGCAAGAAAGCACCACCAGAGCCCTTTGGTGAGCATAACGCAACTCTGAGCAGCTCTTCCCTTCATTTGATCAGCTTCTAATACCTAACAGTTCTGCGAGTAAACATTTATAGATCAAATCAAAAGCTCGCAAAAGGAAGCACTCTCGATAGATTAGAAGCTAAACTGATCTAAATTAGAACAGATGCAGAGATAACCTTGCCTGGCTAAAAAGCATATACTATCGGTTGCACGCAGATAATTAAATGAATGAGCCCTTTTCTATTGAACAACTGATGTGCAATTGATAAACTTAATTAATAATTAACTTTTTAATTAAATATCAATTTAAAACAAGTGTGGTAATATGCCACTCGCATTTAATTTTGCTGCCTTTTCTTCATTAAAGAACCATCATTAGGGTTACAGGTATCTGTTTAAGATGCCTCTGTGCACTGCACAGGGAATAAATGTGTCCGCTGGGCACTTGCCAATGAAGAGATGGTGATAAACAGCAGCAACCGGAGACAAAGACAGCATGCAACTTCAGAGTCAGAAGGAATCACAGATAAATGGCACATGCCTGGCCACGGCTTTCTTAGCAGCAGGCCTACCTGGGTTTATGCCTTTGTTTGCTATTAAAAGAGGTGGCGATGTGTATAGAAGAGCTGAGCCCTCCTCATAACAACTCTTTGGGAAGAAGGTTCTTCCCAGCTTTATGAATGAAGTGGCTGGATGAAGCCAAGACTGAACATCTAAACCCTGGCCTGTGTTGAGGGGAGAGAGATCCATTGCTTATTGCCTTGTTTCAGCAAAACAATCCTGAATAAGTGAGGGAAAGCTGCGATCTTTTTGCATGTGTCTTCTCACATGATGCCTTAGTGCAATTCCTATTAGTGCTAATGGGGTAATTGGCTCCCCTCAATGTGAACTCCCTATAATGCATCCATGTAACTTGATTTGAGAGTGTAAATCCCATTAGCCTGAATGGCGATCTTTTCTGCCTCTAATTTACCCATTTGATCCTGCAAGCACTAACAGCCAATCTTGTCTCCCTTTGGAAGCGATAAATAGGCATCTGACTTCCGCTAAATGGTGTTTGCAAACGTGCATGACAGTATCACACCTCCAGGTTGGTGCCTCTCTCTGTGCTCCCCCCTCCTGCCATGAGTCTGCCCTTGCAAACATTTGTGCAAAAGGGATATTGCTGCAGGGCCGCTGGCGCACGCCTGCTTTTCGTCTGGCTCCCCAGGGCAGCCCCAGCTCTCGGCCACATGTGGCAGCTGCATGGCTGTGTCCGTGCAGCACGGGACGGCAGCGGGTGCACAGGGCTCCCGAGTGATTTGGATGCTTTCTGGGGGTGCGTGCAATCAGATGTGGTGGTGCTGGAGTCATAGCAGCTACTTGGTCCACCAGCTGCTACTCCTGTTGGATACTGGACATTTGAAGATTATGAATAAACACACAGCATCAAATGAGAATAATAAGGGAGCTGATGGCTTCTTTGCTGCAGACTTTCCCATCCACCGTTCACTGAGTGCATGCCTTGTCCTAACTGTGCACCTTTATTTTTCCCCTCTGTTTAAAAAATCACCTAGAGAGCTCAGCTGTGATTTATGTACCTAAATACAACAAAAGAGACTTGAAGCAAACAGCTCCGGCACAGCCTTGGTGTTTGGGATGGTTCCTTCCACCTATCTAGTAAGTACTTACAAGGAGCGAAGAAATATGCAGAAGGCAGGAAATTTGGTTTGCAAACTGGGAAAAAAAAGGTGAAAGGCTGCAAGAAACATTTCCACCAACCCTGTGCCTGCTAGTAACAAGGAGAAATATTTGAGCACCTCACTGAGGATGTAAGAAAATCTTTCCGCTGCGGTGGAGGATCTGAGTGAAGGTTGCTTTTTTTTGTTGTGTTAACGTCTTGATTTGCTTCCAGCTGAAATAAGTAGGGTAGAGGATAAGCCAATGGGCTCTTGACTGTCCTTCTGCAATGTGGGGCTTGAAGCCAATTGGAAATGACTCCTCAGAAGGTACCAGCATGGACACAGCACCAGACACCTATCCGGTCAGAATACACCGCCGATGAAAGGATGATTTCTTTTCCTGCTCTGCCTCATAAGAGGATATTCTCGCTTCTCCACATGTGAAGGGAAGATGGGTCCCTCCCGTGGGGAATGTTACTGCTGGCCACCACTTCCTTTCTGAAAGCCCCATTTGAAAAGGAGGAAATAGTTGGTGGAGGAAGTTCCTGAAAAGGAATCTTTCAAATCCTTATTTTTGTCAGGTTTTTTTTTCAGGGGACACCCAATACGATGGAAATAATTGGTGTGGCTGCCTCAAGTGATGGAAAGATTGCAGAAAACTGCAAAGGGTGTGACAGCAAGAAAACCGGCTTATTCTCCATTTATTGTACAATATTTATCATCAACCCGTTTTGTATATTTTGCTTTCTTTTGTGTAATCTTATCATCACTGGGGTTGAAAACGATGTAATTTTTGCTCCTTTGAGTAGTTGCCAAAAAAGCACTTACGTCGGAGTATTAGTGTATCATTTGGCTAGCACATCACATAATGGTTTTTTTACAGCAAGTATTTAACCGTGTTTTCATCCTGTGGGAAAGAATGATGGGTCTGTTTTGTAAAAATAAGACCTTGTGGCAATGTGGACATGCAAGAGATAGAAACATAATGCAACAAATTAGTTTCAACACACAGAAATGAAGGAGTCCAGGCTCCATATACGTTCACCAGTGCTGGTTTCTCTCTCTTTCTTTTGTCTCTCCTTTTTTCTCTTATTCTGAAATGTATTGTTGGATTTTACGGGAAAACTTTCTAAGCAGGAACTATTAGAATTCAACAAGCCTTCTACTTGGTTTGGGCACACAAGAAGATGTAATACTTGCATACATCCATATGGTTTTTTATATGTATGCACACATATAGGTAACGATAGTATTTATGAGTGCATGTGCGAGAGAGAGTAGTTGTGGGTACCAAGCAGATACAATCAAATTCATTTATTTTGTGTGACTCAATGCAAGTTCATGGTGTTACAGCAAGACCCATATTAGCTGTATTACAGGCTGAAAAGATACTTTGGTTTTTAACAGCAGAAACAGTATTGCAAAGCAGGAGAAATGTGGTCATCCTAATTTCATCACAGAAAATTAAGACCTGGAGCAAAAAATAATTTGTCTTTAGGTGCTTCAGAAATAATCAAGAAGTTAATCATTACAATTTGAGGTAATCCCATCAAATCCTCCTCAAACAGTGGTTAAGTGAATCTCTATTATAACTCGAAACCCACCATTAACTTGAAAACCATTCATGCTGTGATCCACATCTTTCCAATCTGTGTGTTTTACAACCTGCCCCCAATAATGGTCACTCTCACCTCTGCCAGAAAAAAAAAGTTAGAGTTGCTGTTTTAAAGTTCTCCCATTCCTAAACTTTATTCTTGTTATTAAAACGTTGTAGTAAGTTGTGACTAAGATTTCTTTTTTCATTGTACTTAAAAATTCACCAGGATCTCTCTCAGCTTTTGCCAAGTAACTGTATAATCTGTTTGATGTCCATCTTCTTTCTTTCCAGCAGCCGATTACCCATTTGTGCAGTTGTATGCACATTTGTATTTTGTCATGTCTGAATTCAGACCCAGAGTCTGGAGATGCCAAGTACGTGCCTAACTTTACTTATGCAAGGAGTGGAGTTGAGCATATGGTTACATGGTTCCTACGTAAAATAAAAAATGCCATTCAGCAAATTTATTAGGGCTTTATAGTGAGTTATCATCAGTAGTTGCACTAAAATACAACTCAGAAAAAAGACCTGATAGCAGAGACTTCATGATGGAATAGCCTTTTTTCGTGTCTTGTCATTGCTAATTTACAGCATTCCGTCTACGAGTTGTTCTCTGAAAGCCTTTCATCCTGAAAGGTACTGGGAAACCACACTGCTCACTGGTGTTGGTGTGAGTCAGGGTGCTCAAAACCTGCCCTTTGGGTGATCAGGTCATTCCTTTGAATCTAAGGGGGTTTATCATAACACAAACATGCTTAGGGAGGGTTTCTCCAGACTTAGTACTTCGGGACTATTCTGCTTTGAAAAACTGGAAAGTCCCTGTTGCGCTACCATAAACGAGTCATTAGAAAAACGAGATGGAAGAGGGAGGGTGAAGACTATCCTACATGTCTGCAGACCTGCTAAAGACAACACGTGAGCTATGGCTTGCAGGAGGAAGATGCGCCCCGTGTTTTCCTAACCAGTTTACTTTCCTAGCCAGTCTTGCTGTAGGTGTGAGCAGAGCTTCACCTTTCCTGTGCTGTAAGAAGACTGATTAAAAGCAAACAAGAGAAGGTGAGTCAACAGTGACTAAAGACCATGCATAAATTCCTAACAAATGCTTGGCAGGGGAGACAAATAGCAGAAACATGAAGCAGCCTGATTTTACTTTGAGCAACTCTTTATCTTCATGGAGACGGAGACGTTACCACTGTCTTATATCATTTCCTCTCCAGATATGGCTATAGAAGAGCAAGACCTTCCTGTAATGGGACAGCACTAGCAATTGGGATATTTTTCATGGCTGCCTTGGGAATGCCATCAGCTGTTACAGAGCAAAGACTCAGGGCAGGAGGTGTAATGCAGGGAGAAGAGTTAATGAATGACCTTTGCAATAGTGTGATCAAGTCAAGCCCACCAAAAAATGATAGGTGAGGTAAGAGTTTGTTCAGGAGCTGTGTCCTGCCCGAAGGGTATAACCGGGCAGTCAGGTAGATCGGAGTAAACTTGCAACACTGGATTTTTTTGGAGGGCTTGTGTTATCCATGATAAAAATCTCCTTGGTATTTGGGGCAGAATGGCTCTGCCGGACACTTAGCCTGTCTCCCTATGCTCTTCATTACTGCTCTGCCAAAATCCTGGCCTTCAGCTATTCTTGCTCCAAATGAAATGCTCTGGCCTGGATCCATCTCCCAAAATTTAGGTGTTTTTTTGCAATACCTATGCAGAAATTACTCTGCTTAAGTGGGGCTGAGCTCCTTCAGGGTCCCCCATCCCATGTTGTGCCAGCCCTCCGTAAGCTGCTGCTAAGCCCTGTTCCCTGCCAAGTCCCTGCCATGTGGGTGCCCTTCTCTGCCGCTGAGCTGGACCCTGTGCAAACCCCAAACCTGTGCAGTCCCAACACAACAATGACCATCACCACAGGGCTGCATATATCTCTAGCCTTCCTTGTGAAACTCTAGAATAGATATCTTGTGCAGAAAGCATTAAATAAAATTTAAGCTTCTAGAAGAAGCACTATTTATTTGATTTTTTTTTTTTTTCTGGAGAAACGCCACCTTTCCCCTGGTGAACTCACACCAATTTTTAGAAAATATGCTCTTTTGCAGAATCTTGCAAGATGGCAGGAGCCGAAGGACTGTACAGAGTCTTGTGTTGCAGTCAGAGTTCAAAAAGGTGAGCTCCCCCGAGAGGGAAAGATTGGTTTTCTTGTTTAATGCCGTCTCTTGTTTAAACTTAGGGATTTGAATGGCCTATTTCTCTTTTCTTTATTTTCTAAATATGTTTATCTTCATGTCTGAAATATTTTTGTGAACTTTCCTTTTCTATCCCTGTAAAGGGTACCTTTTAGATAAGTTCTTGTTTCTTGGGTTTTCCATCTGTAATTGCAGAGATGTAAGAGAAAGAACATGCTTTTTCATAAAGCAGTCATCTGACATGAAGTTATGGTAAACGTATTTGCTCTGCCTGTTCTCTCTTTACATTGGCTTTCCATTAATATCCTGGCATACACATACATTTATATATATATGTATATGAATATGACTGGTAACAGATAAAGTAGGCTAATGGTTGAGAATGTTGAGGGGTGGGGTCAGTTTTAAACTCTTTTTAATGTGTTCTTCTAAACTTTTTGACCACCTAAGTGGGTATAAACAAGCACATGACAGGTATGTTCACTCCGAGCCAAATGAAGGATTTAAATTTCAGTTTTCAGATGACAAATACTGCAATGAATGATGCAAGTGACGAAAATTAGTTGCAGAAAATTAAAAAACGTATCCAAAACCACTGCAGACTCTTTACTTGCTGTTTGCAGGGAGAAAGGAAAATTCATTAAATAAATAATTCGATCCAAATGATTTGTCCAGTTGCTGAAGGAGCTAACAGGGTGTCTGGACTTGTGTACTAGTTTGGTTACAGCTATAGTGGTAAGAAGCACAATGCAGAAAAGCTGGTGTTTTTTTTAGAAGGAAGCACAAGCAATTCCTGAGATGCTATATTCTTTTCTTGAAATCTCTGAACCAGCGTTGCTGAACACTGGGGCTAATGCACTCAGTGGAGAGCAAATGAAGCTGGTCAACACAGTGGGGCAAGGTGTGCTGCAGCACAGCATTGGGGCTCTGCACACCCCATGCGAGGGTGCCGGGACAGCTTCTCGTAGTCCGCTCTGCTGCAATACAGCAAACCACTCCCATCCATTTCCACCATAAGAGGGGAAAGGGATGGTGGAAAACTGCTTGGAGGGTTGCTGGTGCTGCCCCTTTGGGGACAGCCATGGGGCTGCTGGTGCCGCTGGTGCTCTGCTTGCTGCAGCCTTACCACCTGTGTCAGTAAGAAAAGGCTTTTCCAGTCTAAAAATAAGCAGCTGGTGTCTGGAGTCTGCTCATGGGAGTGTGTGTCTGATACGTAATTTGAACTTGATTGCAAGGGCCTCGTAACCTCTCCTGGAGCCGGTGCTGCCATTCTGGAGCCAGTTGCCCTCTCCCCTAGGTGACCAGGCTGTTTGTAAACCTGGGCTCCATTGTGCCCCGGACTTGGTCCAGGTATGCTCCAGCCTCCCACCCCCACCCAGGGAGTTATCAGGCAGAGATGACTCATGGCACATTATCCTGTTTTAACTCCTCTCCCACTGCCTTGCATCGAGCTACTGAAACCCATTTGTTTGGCAGCCACCGAAACTTGACACTGATGAGGATGAGCAAGGGAAGGGAGAGACCTGTTGTTTCCAAGGGTGAGTCTTAGCTGCAAAAGCTTGATGTTTGCTGCACAGCCCTTTGGGAAAGCTGTTGGTGTCTTGGGATACTGCTGTGAATGAATGGGGCCAGCTTGGAAATTCTTTTCTGGATCTTATCTTCCTTGCTTGGAAACATTTGGATCTGCAGTGCTTGACCAGAAAATCCCAAGCAGAAATTTTTCCTTGACTGTTGCTTATGTGTGCTGGATGGGACCTTTTCTAGTCCAGATTTTTAATCAAGTCATTTAGTTAGAAGAAAAGTGGTACTAATAGGGAGATGGGGCAATGAGTTTTGGTGTTGATCCCATCATCAAAATACTGATACACAAGCCAGCCTGTAACCCTGCTCGTAGGACTGGCTGAGGAGGGTTTCCATGCAGCTTGGATAAACTACGTCCATCTTGGTCCCATTTTACAGCATGGAAATTGGAGTGGGTTTGGAATATGTAGTTGGAAAACCAGGTGCAGCATCGCTCCAATTTCCATTTTATCCAAATAACCAGATCTTAGAGAGTGGGGGTCTAACGGAAACAAGTTTGGCAGGCAACGATAAGAGGCCCAGTCAAACTTCTCCAGTACCAACAAACTCCCCTGGCCTTCCATATAGTTCAGAACCATCTCTCCAACTCAGGGACCCCCTTGGCTATGGGTTTTCTGTGTCACAAAGGCTGGCTCTGACAAACATTTTTAGAATCACCATCTGTCAGCTTTTCCTTCAGGGATCCCCATTTACAATAGCTTGTATCCAGGCCATGTGCAAATCCCACTGGGCTGAAACTTGGCCCTGCACAGGGTTGGCCTGGATGCAATTAACAAACACAAAATTTATTCAATTTAGTTTGGCCAAAAATATAAGATTCTTTTGTTTGCAGATGCTGAAGTTTAGATGCCTTTCCAAACTTATCAAGGACAAGGGAACCACTTTGGAGAAAATAACAGCCAACCCCAAAGTCATCCTAGAATTGAACTGGAAACCTATGCACCAAGTAGTTTGTGAAGCTTAGAAACAGAGTCCATTTCTTCTGATTACTTTAATTTTCGCTGCTGTCTCTGAACTTCATTGTTCTAGCTGGGCTCTAGACAGAAACACTGAAACATCAGAAGAAGAAAACCAGCATTTGCGGCAGCTGCGGGGGGCAGCAGGAAGCGTTGGAAGTCTCCCAGGAGTTTTTCAGTTCCAGGAGATTTGGAGAAATGTCCAACCCAAATCCCAGAGTTCGGAGGTTAGAACTGTCATGGGAGCGTGTCTAAATTGCTTTGGTCTAGAGATCTGGCTGGAAATCTTGTAAGATCAGGATCTGTCTCTCTTGATTGCCCATCCAGGCTCTCCATTTTTTAGGTCTTATCTGCCAGACTCAAGCATGATAAACCTCATGGTACCCGATTTATCTGTCTCGGAAAGATGAAGGGCTGAGTCAGTACTATATTCACATCTTTGTTTCCCAGTTCCCACAAAAGCACCAGACCACTTAATTTATTCCCATCCTCCATGCAGGTACTCTGTGATTATAAAACAGAATTCATATCTAGGATGTGTGCTCTCTTCAGGCACTTTTAACCCCTATCTACTCCACTGGCCCCTGGTCCAGGGAGGTTGCAACAACCTGAGCTGCGAGGTGGGATGAGGAGGTGAGGGAGAGGTCCTCTGCACTTACTGAGCAGCAAGCAGGCCTGGGACAAACACCTAATGCAGTGCAAGAAGGATCAGGGTGGTGTTAAACACTTGCATGTAAGCATCCCCCAGATTGCATTAGTCTCAGAGAGGCAACGCTGGAGCATTTCATAAAGATGATTTTTATTAGTTAAAGGGAAGGTTCCCTAGCTATCGCCAATGAAGCAAACACCCAGAGGTGCTGGGGATGTTCGGCCACCCCTTCCCTGTACCTTCCAAACATCCCTGCCATTAAAGGAGGGGGAGCAGATTGGGTGCGATAAACCCACCCAGCGCCCTCCACGGCAGCCAGGCCCATTGCTGTCAGATTAGTTAGTATGCTGGGCCTGTGCAGTTCCTCTGCCATCTTCATTCACCTTAGAAATGTGGAGTTTGAATGGTTTATCTCTATTAATCACCAGCTCAAAAAGCTTTGTGCACCAAGGGCCGCAGATAATTAACTTCACTATACTGCTTGTCTTATCAGTATCAACCTCTTGTCCTCCTGTGAAATAGTTAAAACCATCAGCCCCTTTTTACTTTTCCATTTAACTCTAATGCTTTAACACTGATGTTCTAAATGGCCCTGCGATTCATACTTATTAGACAAACCTTTCTTTCTGCATCTCTTATATTTTTTGATAATTGGCCATGTACGTTTCTAAGGGGCTCAACAGCTTTTCATGCCACTGTACTAATAATTAAAGGTTTCTCACAGCCTTTCAGATTTCTCTTTACCTTCTTTTCTTTGATAAGTATAATTTGCTGTTTAATTGGGGAGGGGGGGAGAAAAGTGGTAGGAGCAATAGGCTGACTGTGTAGGAAAAGGTTTTGTTTAACAAAATTCTCTAATTATTTTGAACAAATCTTCATTGTTTCCCTAATTTTGTCCCTTCTCTTTCTGGAGCTCCCCTCCTTGCCACATGGTAAAATGTTGTAACAGTCTAGTGAGAGGAAAGGGGGAGGCAGGACGGTGATGGGAGCTCCATTCTTCACGGTGCTGCTTGGTTTAGCCCTTTGCTTTGCTAATGTCCCCATCCCCACCGCTCATTTTCCCCCTAAGAGCTGATCTGAGACTAAGACCCTGCTCTGCTGGGGATGGGGGCCCAATGTTGTACTGCCTGGCTGTGCCAAGGTGGGGACAGCAGATCTGAGATAGGCTGCTTATGCATACAGCCTGCCCAGCAGCACTCTCCCCTCCAACCCCTGGGCACTGGGGCTGAGTGCCACAAACCGGCCAGGGGATGTCCCACAAGTGTCAGCCCTTCATGTATTCGTGTTGTGCGTGCTAGAAACCCCCTCGCAGTGCGGGTCCCCACAGAAACCCTCCCCAATGGTCACTGTTACCAGCAGTCAGTGCTGTTGCCCCAGCTCCCTTTGGGGTTCTCTTGGCTCTCCGAGTGGGTGCTGTGGCCATTGCCTTGTGGTGCTGCCAACGGAGAACCCCTCACACCGTGCTGTTGGAGTTTCAGCCTTTCATGTCCATGCAGCAGGTTGTTTTTAAGGGGCCTTTCCTCCTGGAGGCTTAGTCCCATCCCTCTGCCATCTAAACCCATGTCCTGTCCTCCATGCTAACAGGACGTGAATGTGGGTGTTTGTGCACCTGATGCTTATGCTATTCAGAAGCATTTCTCCATTTTGTGCGGTTTTATCCTCTGCCAGTCTCTCCCACAAGCCATCTCCGCAGTCACTGTTCCAAAGAGCTTTGCCTCCCTCCCCCACTTGCATTACTTGAGTTTTCCCTTTTCTCTGCCCCCC
>JANZLQ010000037.1:10872371-10900736 GCA_026212715.1 Elanus axillaris | reverse complement strand
CCCCCGCCCCAGGTTCTCCAGTTCCCACATTAATGTCTTCTCTCTCCCGTCTGTAGGTCCGTTCACTTTCAGCTCATTTCTTCCATTGTCCCTCTACAGGGAACCTGTCAGGGGGTTGACACAGCTGGGGGCTATCCTTGGCCCAAGTGCTAGAGCCATCCTGTATGGAGAACAGCCCAAAGGGCTCCCAGGGGCACCATCCTGTATCTGCAGAGGATAAAACAGCTTTTAGACAACTTGCTGAACCTTCTCTCAGCTCTGGCCATGGGTGAGTTTCACTACACCAACAGAAGGAGGATGCTGGGTCTGGAGGAGCCCCATTACTGCCATGGTCATCTCTGTTTCTCTAGATGTTACCTGGCTCAGGAGAGGTGTTCTGGGGGTCTTGGAGGGCAGTGGTATGAGGGGAGAATGGGATCTGGAGTACAGAAACTGTTGCTCTGACAGCCTATCTGGTTCCATTCACACAGGTGAGGCTATTTGAGCTCAGAGGACACAATGCCTTTGGTCTTCACTAAAGCTACTCTGAAAAATATTGTTTAATATCTCCTATTCTAAATTTTAAATGAATTCACTCCAACTGCCTATCTCTTTTTCATGTACATAGATTCAACTGGCATTAATGCTCCTGTGGGACATATGCTAGTGTACACTTCTAAACCCCAGCTCCTGGTGTCATGTGATGGGAGGTTCTTTAGCTTTCATTCAAAACAAAATGTTTATGCAGTTGAGCAGAGAAGGATGGAAGTGTGGCCCCAGTGCTCTGAAATGATTATACAGAGAAAAACATCCAACACCGTGTTTTAAGACTTGTGATTTTTACAGCACCTCTTGATGGGGGGAGGAGGTGGGAGCAAAGGGAAGAGAGAAGAGCTGATCCAAAGTTTCTGACTGTTGGATATGGGCAACATGGTGTTGCACTCCTGCAGTCAACATGCAGGGACCGTTTCTTATCAGTGCTAGTATTGAATTGCAAAACAAGTTCATGCAGAAGTCATTCAGTTATTTTCTGAGTGAAGAATTCGCACAACCTGTGATCTATTCCAGGATTATTCTCCAACAGGGGAGGAGGAAGAAAAAGGCTGGTGGTGCCTCTGTTGTGAATAATTCATCCCATCCTACTAGAGTGGGTGCTAGGTGACCCCTTTGCTTAGCTCTCACTAGGGTTAGGGAGGAGTGTGGGTTGGCTCCCATATCTCTGTTAGCTGCTGGGGGTTAATAGGGGCACTCAACACACACAAGCACGCTCTAAGCAGGGTCAGGGGGCAGCCAGCACATTGTGACCTAAAATTTGACAGCTTTTACTCATTTCATGTTAGGTGACCCTATTTCTCTTTGGCCAACTGCCGTGCCTGTGCTTGGGGTGCATGGTGCTGCAGGATCCTGGCCAGTCCCCTCAGAGAATGGAGAACAGCAATGACCCCCTGCACAGATGCACTCTTTGCCCTTATATGCCATATCCCAAATTGCTACCCGGTTTCACAAAGTGACAGCAGCTGTTGAACAACTGGCCTCTACCCCTCTGCTACCTCAAACTGGACAGCTTGAAGGTGCTCAATTCCAGATAATTTGTATTTTAACCCAACAGGTTCTGGTGCCATGTTGCAGCATGGGGCACTGGCAGTGTCTGGGCTGCTGGAGCACCAGTGACCTGACCCCGGTCATCCCCACGTGTCACCGTCGGTCCCATCCAGGGATTTATTTTAGGTAACTACAATGCAAATAATGGTAAGATCTCTTCTTGAGCTCCAACCAATATCCCTGGGTTATTCTCACTGATGCTTCAGTTTTCTCCCCTTCCCCTGAGACAAGGCTTTGAGGGCAATTCTCTTATCTCTGCTTGTTTTGTTTTGGTATCTTATGCAGCAGAATGTCTCGAGGTGTCTCTCCTCTTTCCTCCTTTCCAGTTGTCTGTCTGCCTCCATCGCTTTGTTACCCTCAGCTGCTTGTTAGTGTCTCTTTCTCCCTAGTTGGTCCATTTGTCATTCTTCCTCAGTAGTCCATGCTCCTCTCTCTCCCACTTCTTCTCTATCTCTTGTTTCTCCCTCTTTTCTCTCTTTCATTTTTCCCCCTAGTGTCGGAACTTCTTTCTTTGATTCCCCCTCCCCTCCACCTCCCACCCTTTATAGTGCTGTTATCTGTGATTTTGGCAAAGAGCACATTTATTGGGGAGGAATATCCCCATGGCAACGCAGCAGATGGTGACTTTTGATTAGCTTGGCTTTTTTTTTTTCCCCCCCGACTGCCAAATCACAATCCGTCTTTGAAATTAAATCAGGCTGTGATAGCATCAGTTGTTCTGGAGAGGGGACGAGAGAGAAACAAGACTGAAGTATTACAGCGGGAGCCAGGATGTAATGCAAATTCATGTTTTTTAACCCCAGCAATAAAACCCCCTGTTCATTCTGGGAGCGGGAGGAACCACAAGAGAGGGAATAATAAAATAAAAAAATAAGATTTTAAAAATGTTATCACCCCAGATGGGCTCCTCACTCTGACCATGCTGGAGATCATGTCTCTAACACCAATGTCACTCCTTGCCAAGTCACTTGGTGCTGCTGGGCCTCATTCTGCAGCTGCTTAAACACCACTGAGGGTTTTCCTCGTGTCATGGTTGGTGGGAAAAGGCCAGGTTTTTAGCTGAGCAATTCAAGCAACTATTTATTTACAGGGGTGTGGTGTCCAAAGTGGGAAGGAAAGCATAAGCAAGCAGCAGGAAGAAGGAAAGAAAGCAGCTCCTAGAAGGCATTGGAGGGAGGTGGGAGGAATTCAGGGTAAAGTGAGGAAGCGGGGAAGCTGGAAAGGGTGGATGGCATCACCGAGCCAAGATGCTGAGTGATCAAGGGCATGGGAAAGTGAAGAGCTGTCTGTAATGGCACCAGGGAGGTCTGAGCCTGGGGAAGGAAGGGCGCAAAGTTCTGCCAGCCACTAAGAGAGAGTTACAGGGCATAGCCCCATGGAAGATGGGAAAGCAGATACTGAAGTCAAACAGTAAAGAACTTTCTTGAATGCTTCAGAAGTGGGTGGTATTCAAGTCCCATGAGCTCCTTTGCCTGGTGCTTTTTGGAGAGTGACCAAAGGTGAATGCAATTGAGTGCTAATCATAGCCAAAGATAAAGGAGGGCTTGAAAATGAAAGCTGTAGAGAGGAGATGACTAATGACCCAGCAATTTCATGGGAACTGACGCGTTGTCTGAGGCTCCAAGTCTGCCGGACTGCTATCTCCAATTACTAATGTTCCCCATACAGGAGTTTAGAAAGCAGTTGTCTAGTCTCAGCGCTGGCTCCTTTGGATGCAGTGAGCAGTTATGGCTAAAGGTAAATACAGGGTCACATTTGGTCTTGGTGAGGTTCAGCTGAGCTGGTGAGGTTTCATCAGAAACAAAGTGCCTCAAGGGTTAATACCCTTTTCTGCCTGGGGTTATAGCATGCATATTTTCTGGTACTGTGGAGAGCAAACACATATGAGCACTTGGAATGCTTCATATGAGCCTTGAGATACTCAAACTCTGTCACTAGGCTCTCTTTTGCCTTTGTAAAGGCTCTAACTTTCCACAACATAGCCTGTGAAAAGATGCTTCTCCTGGAGGAGCTCTGAACTTAATGTAGGGTTTAAACCTGCACCCTTCTGCAAAATCTTTAAATATATGGTATTTTCCTGTCCCTTACATTAAGAGAAACAACAGAGAAGCTCCCACTACACTTTCTGAAAAGCAGTGCATATTCTCTTGCTTGCTAGGAGCTATGGGCCACCACCACATCTCTCCCGCTGCTTTTTTAGTCAAACCAGTGCTTTTTCCTGCTCTGCTCCAGGGGACTCTGTGGGCTGTCTTAAGTTCTTCCACGATAAGCTCTCTGGCCAATAGATAAAATTTTGCTGCAGATGATGTTGCTTCTGTTGGACATCTCAGTTCAGGAGTGTTTTGTGCATGCCTTGTGTTAGACCTGATGTTCTTTGAGAAGAAGGTAAGATTTGACTGCAAGAGATAAATTAGGTAGGGACGGCACTGGAGCTTAATTGCCAAGAGATCTCTCAGGGCCTGATTCTCACCCGTGAGATACAGGCACGAGGGAGAGCTCCAGTCTGCAGGGATTCACGTGTTAGTTGAAAGCATCAGAGAAATGTACCATGAGCACAGCGGGATCTAAACCTCTGTTTGAATCTCAGATGGCTGGGGTGTGTGTGTGCGGGGGGTGTCTAACCCTTGGTTCTTTCTCTTTAGATGGTCATCCTACTTTAGACAAGAATTTGTATCTGCCGTTGCTGCTTCTCCCTGTTTTGGTCAGATTGCCACTTGGTTTCTTGCCCCAGGCACCTTGCCATTGTCTGTAAGTGCCCAAATCTCTCTCTCCTTTGCTTGCATCTCCCCTTACCCTGCACAAGAGCCTTGCACCATGCTCTTCTCTTCCCCCTCATGCAGCCCCCAGGGTCTGGTTGGTATCCAATGAGCCTTTCTGTAGGAACCACAGATCGCATGCCTGTGCATTTGCTCTGCTCTCTGGTACTGTTGTGCGCCAGCTGGTAACCTCTAACAGGGTTGGGAGCTGCCGATGGGCAAAAGCCAGACCTGCCCTATGGCCTGCCCCTGCAGCTCATCCCATTAGCACAGCATACGTGTCCCAAGCGGTCCCAGCACGGCAAGCGTGGCATCCACAGGGCTGTGATCCAGTCCGTATTGCTGCACAAAACAAACCGGCTGTGACACCACGGCAGAGCGCTTGAGCCTCTCCGGCTTGACACCACATCGTTATATATTGATGCCATGACACCAGTGCTCAAAATAGAATCAGGACAATTTGATTTCCTGCAGATCTCAGGATGGGGTCATAAAAACGGAGACTGTTCTTGGAGAAATGGGATAGGGTGGAAATGTTTGTAGTGACATCACAGCCACTTCCATGCCAATGGCCTCCTACTGCTGCAAACATGTGATTGTGATTTTGCTGCACGCTCCATCAGAAAAAAGCCAGGCTGGCCGGGGAGGGAGCGGGAGGGAGGGAGGAGAAGGGACGGAAATATTCTGTTCTTGTATCTCAATTCAAATATCTGACAATAGCTTTGCAGCCCAGGGTGCTGAGTGATCAGGAGTGGGACCATGGAGCAGAGACTGCTGCCAGATCAGTGGAGCTCCAGGGGCTGCAACAACCTAACTGGGGGCTGAATAAGGACCTTTGATTTTACAGTGGAGGATCCTGGTCTGCATTGGGGTGCTTTAATGGAGAATTGGGTGGTCTTGTTGTGCTCACTCTTCCCCACTGGTCCCAGTTACTTCTAACGTCACTTTTCTTGGCAAGAAAAACTTACAGGCCTGAAATATGGCTGCAAAAGCCACTGTGTAGCTGTTGTCTTTTAGGGGTTCCTGTTATAGAAGGAACAGATCTGTGTTGGAGTTTCACTCGCAAAGCAGGGAGCCACAGGGAGGGATTTAAATAGCTGGGGGGGTAAAGGACGAAAGAAGAGAGAAAAGAGATGTGGAGAAGAAAGAAACAGAGGTCAGCCCAGAAAACAAAACTAGTTTGTGTCTGAAGATATTGGAGGAGGAAATTTCATGTCAGTTGCCCCACAAAAGGCACCGATGGCTGCAAAGTCCATCTTGGTAGCAAGGTCCTTCCTGAGAAACAGCCTGCTGAGATTAGCCCTGGCTGTGTCCAGCATGTGTAACCTTCGGGGGCTGCGGAGGGGAAGCAGGATCTGCGGGGGAGAAGAGGGAGCGAAAGGATCCAGCTAATGCACCCGTCTATCAGATTAGGCTGTCAAAAAACCAAGCCACTTCCATCACTGTCCGAGGAGAGACTCTCGCTCCCTGCTTAATGGGATGGCGGTCCTGTTGTTGCCACTCCAGGGAGAGGGGCCACTGCCACCACAGTGTGCAGCAGGCTGCGAGTTTAAAATCCTATTAGGCAGAGACTAACAGTTGCAAAAAGAAAGCAGGTATCCCCTAGTGGGGATTTAAAGATGTTTAGACATAATTGGATTTTCCAAGCAGATGTCATTATTGTTAAACAGTTGCCCACTTGATATGTTCAAGTTGTTGGCTGTAATTGCTAAAATTAGCAGGTCTGCATAGAGCAAAGGTCAGTCGGTTAATATTGTGATTTAGTATTTTATGAAGTAATTCCAAATGCTTTTATGTATGTTTTTGTTTTTGCAGGCTAAGCCCACATTAAAGTAGTTGTGGGGCCTGCTAATAAAATAATGAGTGGGCCTCTCCGTGCAGGCTGCCAGCCGGGCTCAGCGGCGATGCTTGAGCTGCCTTTGCTCCCTGCTCTCCCCGGTGCTGTGGGCCAGCCGGGGCCACGCGCTTGGGTTTGGTGCTGCAGTCAAATGGGAGGCTTCAAACTGCCCCCCAATGTCATGTGTTCAAGCAGAGCTGGCACTTGAAATTTTCCTATCGTGTCCGACAGTGGCTGGAAGGACGAGGGGCTGGTTTCCATCCGCAGCTGAGTGAAAGGCTCTGCCACTGGTACCTGTGGTCCTCATAGGTGGATCTGTTGCACTGCACGTGCAAGTGCCTGCAGCCATGAACACACCTGAAAGACACACCACTGACCAGGCATGGTCCCAAAATACAGCTTTTTAGAGGGAAGATGCATTTCTGGAAGAGGAACAGAGAGCTGGAACTGGGTGAGGCAAAGGCTCCCAGGCTGTGCTGTGGCTGGACATCTGACATTGCCTCCACTGGCACTGCAGCTGTTAAATGGCATGAGAAAAAGCTTTAAAAAACTCCTTCAAGGTGTTAGTGTTTCGCTGGCAGGCTCAGTGTTCATCCACTCCCATGTCCTGTGACAGGAAAAGGTTTTCTTCCAAGGCAAGATTTGCTGAGGTTCATTTATCTTTCTCTGTAACAGAGACACAACCTGTTTCCATGGGTGGTTTGGGCACACCTGGCAGATTTCCTGCTATTGCAGGAATGCAGGACTTTGCTAATGCAGTCTCACCTGCTCTCTTACCACCAGACCTTTATGGTTGTCTTTTTTTTTTTTTTAACCTCCGATCTTTTGCTCACAGAAAGTGCTGCGAGGTGTTCTATGGCCTGCAGTGCATGGGGAAATGTAGAAGAGGATCTGTACGTCCTCCTGGACTTGACACCTACTGGGTGAGCTGGGTCCCTTCCAAATGTGTGTTCCCATATTCCTGACAGCAGGTTTTGGTACGTGCAGCTGCCAGAGCTTCCCCAGGAGCGCTCTGCTGCTGCAAGCAGCAATGGGAACGCTCTGGCTCAGGGATGGGAAAAGGAAGCACTTGCTCTTAGATGGTGCCTTAGATACTGATACAAGAGAGGGAATTGCTGACCCAAGGCAGGACAGGACTAAGATGTGTGTAGATCTGCATATCGTGATCTCAGATCAAGAAATATTGATGTGCATACATAAAAATATCCCATTAGAGACGAGACTGAAGCAAAGTTTTAGCCCTAGCAAGCTGAAAAGGTTGAGGAGCTGGGAATTCAACTCTGGTCCAGATTTCAAAACATGTTATTTGGATCAAAGACCATTTCAGCTTCCGAACCAAAATGTGCAGTTTGTTTTTTTTTGTTGGGGTTTTCTGGTCTTTTTTTTTTTTTACCTTGGACTTCCTCTGAAGTAGCATAAGGTAAATTCAAGAAGCCATCTCACATGAACGTGATGTCCACAGAGAGAGCATCAGTAGAAATATTTACTTGTGTTTGCTCTGACCAAAATAATCTTTCTGTACCAAGCCCCCTAAGTCTTTTATGTCCTTGGAGTCCCAATGGCTGCAGAACTGCTGATGCCTCCCTAACTGTGGAGGAGCAGCAGACACGGTTTGTCCCTGCACTGAGGTTTTCCCTGCTCCCATCACCACTGGCCTCCCTCCATGAACCCAGCATGCACTTAGACTTCTACTTGCCTCCAGAGCTGTGTCTTTTTCTTACTGGGAGAGGGACTCACGGGGACTTAACAGTCTTGAACATAACATATACAGTTTTGGTCTGTTTTCCAAGCTGGGCATGGCATCAGTTCCTAAGGAAGGTGATTTAAGTTACATTTTTCTTTTCAAAAGTAAAAAGTTTTAATTAAGGGGTGGCAGTATTCTGGCTAATTTAACTTACTGTTTAATATTTGGAGTCCTTTATTAGTATTGCTACCTTGCGGTCTCCTTCAAAGCCTGAGAGTCTGTTATTCACATTTTACAGCAGAGGAAACAGATGCAAAGACCTGCCCAAATGCAGGCAGCAATTGCAATCTGAATTAGAGTGAAAATGTCCCTGAAAGCTAGTTTCAGTCTCCAGAGAGACAACAGAAGGCAGGGCAAGCTGGGAAACTCAAGGGGATGTAGTGTGGGACTGAAAATAAGAGGCATGTAAGGTTTTAAATGCCTAAGGTGATCTGGCCAAGCAAGAAACAAGGCTCAGCAGTTCGTGTCAGCACAGGGAGGGCAGAAATGTGGGGAACGCGTTCCTTAGCTCAGTGGAGGACGAAAGCAGCATGCTGGCAGGCTGTGCAAGAAATGCATTGTGAACTGGCTCTTGCAGCTGTGAGTAAGACAATAAGGATAGTAAAGCACCATCTAAGTCCCTGCATCCAGCTTTGCACAAAGAAGGGAGCTAAACTCAGCCCCCTCAAACCTGTTTGCTCATGGTTTGAATCTAGCTCTTTTTGTTTGAATAACTCCAAGCAAAAAGGTACCATAGGTTGTTCCAGTCCAAGAGCCAAATTTACCTTCTCCCTGCTTACTTTCAGCCCCTAAGCTATACAATGCTTCCCTCAGGGTCTCTGGTCATAATTTGCAGGGCATTCTCAAGAAAGCCCCCATTTTATTCTACAGTCTGAGGAATGACATTTTCTTCCTTCCTTTGTTTTTTCCTGTGCCAGTCCATCTCCTCTAGGCTCTGCATGACCCACTGAACCTCCCCCACCTTCATGCCTGTGTACAAAAACTTTTTTCAATGAATATCATCTTCTCATACACCAAAGGTAGGATATTCTTCACTCAGCCTGTGTTGTGTATGAGGGTCACACAAATCTTTATTCCTCCAGCTAGCAAACTTCAAGATTGGCATTTCCAGGTGTGGGAGGAGGACCTATAGCTTATCATAAAGCTCTCTTACCTGTCCATCAACCAGCCTGTCTCCTCTTGCTGTATTAATCAGCTTGGTCTCTTTGGCAAACTGGCAAAGCTGTCTTCACATATATCTACTATACCTATTTACTGAACAAGCACTATCTATCACCTTACACAGGGTTAGTAGAGTCCCACTCCTTAGTTTAGCATAACTCCATATCTTTACCTGTGAAGTATTTGTTCCCAACCATTGAGAAGTCTGCATCGGTTGTGTCATGAACTCAGTATTTATTAATACTGCTTGTAGTAGATCCCATCTGTTGAGCAACGAGAGCATGTCTCACAGCTTGCAGTTAATGCTTGTGCTGGGGGACATTATAATTTCAGGTGTCTCTCCCATTTATTGTCACAGACCTCAGCTGGCCATTCCTCTACTTCTGTTCTCTCCTGCCCATTCTCGATGATTTTCCGGGTGGTGATCCTCTTGCCATTGAATATTTCAGTAGTGGTTAACACTGATCTGACACCGTGTGGCCCAGCTGTGACCTTAGCAAAGCGGGGGGTGGGCTGCTCACTGGGGCTGAATGAATTCCATGGCATAAATGACTCCATAAAGTCAGAAAACAGGCTGGAGCTCCTTCCTCTTCCACTTGTCCTGTGCCAGTTTTCATCATTGTTTCTGATGTTATGGAAGGGGTCCCAGGAAACATGTACAAAGGGATCCATCCCTCCGATGACTTCGCTAAAGATCTTCTCGAGGTCATGGAATACATAAGGGGAATCAAAGGAGCCATTATGACCCCCTGTGGCACTTCTGTTGGATCTGCTCTCCTTAACAGACCTGTCATAGAGCAATCGTTTCTGAGGGTCAGACAACACCTCATATGCCTCAGCCACTGCTTTGAATTGCTTTTCAGCTTCCACCTTGTTGCTGGGATTCTTATCAGGATGCCATTTTAGTGCCAGCTTGCGGTAGGATTTCTTAACGTCATCCTGTGAGGCACTTTTTTGCAATCCAAGGACTTTGTAATAATCCACCATCTCAAAGGAAAGGTGGGGCTGTTCGAAGATGCCTGGTACCTCTCCCACCAAGGATGTGAAGCCCAGGGATGACCAGCGTGCAGAGAGTCCTAGACACCGAATGGTGCTGCACTCCTCAGGGGTGGATAGATGCTCAGTTCATCCCTTGATTTTGCTCTGTCCTTTTGCATTACAAGGCCACACGGTGCTGCTTGACCATATCCTTTTTCTTAAGGCTGTTCCTTACAAATTGTGAGATTGTGACCTCAGAGGGGGCTCAGCCAGTCATTGCTCAGTTGACCTGACTTCATTCTAGGGTGGAGTCGGTTGTCACTGGCCTTATGTTTTTACATGTAGATCATACATGTGACATTGTAGTTGCCCGATGTAGCTGTGTTGTCTCAGCTGTGACATATGACTTTGTCAGACTATTTTTTGCCTGCACCTGCCCAAAGGTGGGATTCTCAGATAATCAGCGTGGTTTTGTGTGCAGTCCAGGGAAGTGCAATGATGTGAGGTCATTTTACCCTTACAGGGCATATTACGCTATAGCAGCAGCTATAGGAAAGCTGTTCGCAGTTTGGCTTCCCACAGTTTGGGAAAAGCATTGATAAACTGGAGAAGGCTCAGGGAGGAGCCATAAAACTTGATTAAGGGTTTAGAAAATATTCTCTGGAGGGAGATACTCGGGGAAAGTCTCTTAGTATTAAGAGGAAGTTCAGTGCCAGTTTCATCATAGTCTCTAAGAACCTGCATGGAACAGAAATTCAATGGCACAGGGATCTTCAGGCTTCTGGATAAAGCAGCTGGAAGGTGGTACTAGCCAAATTTAAACTCCAAATAAGTTGCATGTCCCTCATTATGGAGGTAATGAATCACAGGGACCTCCTCATGTGGTCGGTTTTAACCCAGAGTGGGACTTTTTCCTAAAATCATGATTAGATGACCATTACCATCTCTTCGGAGTTTATAGCCAAACCTAATACTTCTGGAAGAGCTTAGGTCTCACATTGGTACCAAAATAAATACCCAGAATGAAGCTCATTAACAACCTTAGCCTCTTTGCTACATAATTTTTTTGGATATTTGTCCCAAGGTGGATGTATGTACAACAGGGATATCACATGAACTCCACACAGACAAGTTCAGCCTGAGAAGCTGAACTTTGATGATGCAGCCTGGGGTTATCCTGCATCTGTTTCTGTTCCCTGGATTCGCCATTCCTGTGGGAAATGCAATATCCTCACAGGGAATTATTGCTTGAAGGAGGTCTCCAAGGAAGTGCCAGTAATGAGAACTCATCTGTCTGTAACACAGTGTCATAAACACCTACTAATGGCAGCATGTGTTGCAGATCACTGCCCTCGTTTCCATTACTCCACACTTTGGGAAGGAGTCAAGAGCCGGCCAGACCAAAGAGCATATGGGCAGCGTATGAGCTGGCTGCTATCCTAACATACATCATACGTGCGGGGCTGTGAAGCCAAGGGGCAGCCATGTCAGCCTGTAGAAAGCAATGTGACAGAGGAAGGAAGAAAGGTGATTGAGCTGATGTGTATTGGGGAAGGGCTTTGTTTTGCTGGTTTTCTCACTGGTCAGTGATGAGTCAGTAGTATGAAGGTACTTGTCATATTCTGGCAGTAAAAGTTGTCATAAGGCAGCACAGTGCTGGTCTGGAGGCTGGAGCTGAAGGAAGTGCAAAGCAACAAAGGAGCTCATGGTCCCATGGGCTCACCTCATTAGGGAGATCTTGGCTTTTGCCTCCTTTTGCACAGAGGAGGTCTTCTTAACTACAAGGTGGTTGTGCCACGTGAATTATTTTTCTGCTGGGTGTTGTTTGTACTGTAGCAATGGCAAAAGTTAATCTGGGCCCAGCAGAAAGCTGCTGCTGCCTGTTTCAACTCAGAGGGCTCTTTGTACTTCCAAAGCATCCCAAAGCATTCTTCTACAGTGAGGGGAGAGCTAAGGCTTCATGGCTCACTCACACTGTAGTGCTTTGCTTGAAAGCTTCACCAAGGGTACCCCTTTATTTGGGCTAGTGTTTTTTTAGGATAGTCCACTGGGACTCGAGGGTGATCTAAGCTTACTACCCACAAGCCACTGAAAGGTGCCAACAGCTCCTAGCCACTGCCAGCATGGTCCATTTGCAGATGTTTGGCAGAAATTTCAAAAGCAATTGCTGTTCCTACTCTCTGTTACCCAGAAGGGAAAATGGGGCATCAGAAAAGCCTGTTGGAGGGTCCCAGGCCAGTTATCTATTGCAGGGAGTGGGTCTGTGCACAGGAGAAAGGAGGTGACTGTGCCTTGTGCTGTCTCTGCAAACCGCCTCCTCCCGTACTTGCTTTTGATGATGAGTGCCCATCTCAGACTGGCTGGCGCACTGGATTATCTCGCTTGGATTTAGTGCATTCTACCCATCTGAAAAGTAGGGAGTGTTTTTCTCCCGTCATCCCCGAATAGAGGACACTCACTGCCTGTCTGTCTGCTGCCTGCAGCAGGCGTCAGAGATTAGCAGCCATTCAAGAGAGGCCACTGCTGTGAGCCAAAAGGGTTTGTAAGGGAAAAAGAAAGGGTCGAGGAGAGGCAGGGAGAAAGGGAAATGAGAGATACATGCACACATCAAGTAACTAGACCCAACTAGCCTGGCAGCCCCATCCCTAGAAACCAAGGCTTTGAAATGAGAAATGTTTTTCGTATCTTAAATCTCAAGTACAAACAATAAAAACCAGCCCAGACTGTGTTCTTTGAAGAGAAAGTACGAGTGACCTGAACAGTGGTTATCAGCAGCGTCATTAAGATAAACCCTTAACATGATTTAAAGCATCCGAAACTGAAGGCAGCACTTTCAGATACTAACAAAATGGTCTGACATTGGGGATGAAAATCAATAGTAATCTGATGTCACTAAAAATACTCAAAAGTGTCCCATGGCTGATGGAGGTGAGATTAGTGTAAATATTTGTATTCTAATCAGTGGCACGCGAGGGCTGGAGGCGGCCTTTCTGTCTATTTAATTAATGGAGTGGCTTTTTAAAAGGATCCTAATCATATGTGATTGTATCTGCTTATCAACATTTTTGCTAATTAGATGATATGGAGGCAGTCACTCTGCTAATTCCCTCATCCAAACAGCATATCCTGCACAGATAAAGTACAGTCTCTTTTTAATAAGAAACAATCATGAGACAGACTAACCTTAATGGTGCTTATTATCTGAGGATCTTTGGGATTTTCTCTTCTACCCACCCCCTCCTTCCTTTTCCTTCATTTGCTGCTTCAGTATGCCAGATGGATGCAGATGCAGCAGTCCCTGTCCCCACTGGTCCCCTGCTCCAGGCACCGCCATGTCCAGCCTGCTCTTCCCTCCCAGCCAGGCATCAGGTCTGCAAAGGCAGGGATTGTCAGCCAGATAAGGATGGGAAGCAAAACACAAGGCACCAAGTAGCAAAATGCCCCAAGCTTTTGATCACCCCGACTACAGGTGACCCTAAACCTGCAGCCCTCATCCCTGACCTTGTTCTTGGCACCCCAATGCGCCCTGGTCCAGAAAGGAATGAATGTCTCTGAGTTGTGAAAACTTTCTTCTATGATTATTATTAGATTGGATATTAGGGAAAATTTCCTCACTGAAAGGGTTATCAAGCACTGGAACAGGCTGCCCAGGGAAGTGGCTGAGTCACCATCCCTGGAGGTATTTAAAAGACGTGTAGATGCAGCACTTAGGGACATGGGTCAGTGGCAGACTTGGCAGTGTTAGGTTTACGGTTGGACTCGCTCATCTTAAAGGTCTTTTCCAAACTAAATCATTATTATTGTTGTTGTTGTTATCATTACTATTATATTTTTTCTGTTTTAAAAGGGTTGGCAGAGGGGCTCTACACGAGTGATTTCTCACCATCCCTGTTGATCCTGTGACAAGGCTGAGGTCCTTTTATCTAAACCAACTTAAGACAGAGACATTTGTTCCAAGTCCTTTGACTATCCAAACAAACACGAGTTGCGCTTCACTCCACCAGTCAAACTGTCATTAAATGCCTCCCCCTGGGGCAGTCCCATTGGAGGGGGATGCTGTTCTCAATCCTGGAGCCATGTTCTCAGGGAGCACTGCCAGGGATGGGCACATTGGGCTGATGTTCTGCTGGGGGGAGCGACAGAGGGACCTGCCTGACTTCAGAAGAAGATTGAAAAATAAATAGAAAATTTGCCACAAAGAGTGTCTCCTCACCTCTCAAAATATAAGGGCAATGTCTTGATAAGGAGAACCTGTCCTAAACTGGTGTAGCTGCCACCCCAAGAGCATCTGGGTGGACCAGAGGAGAGAGGGGGAAGGTGCCTGGTGTTTAGTTTTGGGAGGTCAGGAGTTTGCCTGCTGTTTTTGCAGCTGTGAATGTTGAGCAGAAAAGGCTTAAATGACACTGATTCCCGCCTCTGTGGTCAGGAAGGAGGGTCAGTGTGTCCTCTGCATTGATCTCGTGTGTTGGACTCGGCACGGAGGTTGGCTGTGGGATGGGAGATGGGGTGGTTCTGGGGAGTGCTGGCTGGGAGGGACCCCCAGAAGCTGGGAGACAGCACTGATGGAGGATCCAGAGAGCTGGGTCTGTATCCAGCTTTTCTGAGCCTCAGGTTGAGACTTGAGGCTAAAGCAAGGTTCAGGCAAGAAGACAACCAGCTTCTGGGTGGTGGCGAGGGGCAGGAACCTCATGAAACCACTCTTTTTTGAGGTATGAAGCCAAACAGGAGGCCTGGTCCTGCTTAGTGGAGTCAAGGGTGGGCCTGACATGTTTTTTATGTTAGATCATGTCCTATGCCCAGGGCAAGGCCTTACTCCAGTCTTCAAAAGCCCAAATGGTGCTGTAACTTTTGTCCGTGGACTCTGACCCCAGCAGAATTCAAAGCCCTTTGGTTTCATTGCCTGGGTCATCTCCATGTGTCATCTGCACTATCTTCATCGCTCATCCAGGCATGGCTATGCTGAGGTTGTACTCAGCAACACAGTTGGCCAGTCCTCCTACTATTCCTTCTCTTTAGCGTGGTCACTGACCCTCCTTCCTCTCCATGCTACTTGCAGGAATTAATTCAATATTGACCGCTTTCCCAGAGCAGTTTCCAGTTGCTAGTTCCATGACTGAGGGCTACAACTTGAAAAGAGGAGGGACTTCTGGGCCAAGGATTACATTGCAAGCCGTTGAGTCCTGGGGCTTAATGAGGCACTGCTTATCAGCAGAGCATGCTTATCTGGAGCACGCCGACGGTGTACCTGCTCCAGCCCCATCGTGAGCTAACATGTTTTACCACCCAGTTGCAGGGAGCTGGGAGTGCGCGTGCGGTCAGATGGCACAGTTCAGCTGATGCGTGGTAACTCGCGAAGCCGCAGCAACTTTATCACTTCACAACATCCATACATAGCCACAGCCTTGACTCTTCTCAGGGGAAGAAAGGATGATGAGTTACTGTCCTGGGATTTTCTCTCTGTCTCCAGTCAGTGGGAAGTGGTATGTGGAGCATTCATTTAATAAACCAGAGGGGAAAAGCTGTAGATCAGCTTCTCATTATTTCAGTGCTGGCTCACGCCATAGCTTGGGTTTGTGCCTGACAGTTCAGTGTGTTATTTGAGGCCACTTAAGCATTCTGCAGAAATGATGCCACCCTCTTCTGAAAGCATGGGGTTCATCCAAGTGGGGAGGGCCTGCTCCCATTAGTAGGTTTATCAATGCTAACTTCGTCTCAATTTTAGGTCACAGTTTGCAAAGGAGTGCCCACTTTGGTGACCAGTTCCTGTTGAGGGCCACTGCTCCAACAGGAAACCTTCTGGAGATGGTTCTGATGTGGACCTCTGAAGTACAGCAACTCTAGGTGGGTAAAAATGCACCAGTCAGGCTGCTTTGCAGGGGAAGGGGGGAGTCTTAAGTGGTACAAACAGGTGAGGGTCCTAGTGATGTGCACATAGACCTGAAGCCCCTTGATTAAAAGAAGCAACCTCTTTAGAAGGTAGGAGGGATTGTAGGGGACCACTGTAACTATTTGTCCCCAGGTATTTGCTAGTGCATTATACCTATGTCCAAGACTGGGGCCTGGGCAATCAAAGTAGCGGGTGGGGGACTAATCAGTTACTGATTGCTTAACTGGGAGTAGGGAACTGGAGAAGAGACCCCACACTGAATCCATCAGGAAGCATGTTCTGGTCCTGCCTATGGGCACCTTGTACAGGGGGCTGCCGGAACAGTGAAATTTCCACATGGCCTCAGCAAAGGTTTAGTCCGAGTTTATTGCTGAGATTAAAAGACTGGAGAATATAAATCATAAATGTGATGACTTAAGACCTCATAAATTCAGTGTACAGCCCCATTCCAGAGAGCTTATATGTGGTGCAGCCACACTGCCTTGGGCTCATGAGTTGCCCTCGCTCCCGTCGCTCAAACCCACGCTCCCCAAAGAGCCTTTCTGCCCTGCCCCGGCTCCCGAGATGGTGCATGTGCCTGTGTGTGCGCAGGTGCTTGGAAACACACATATACATTGGCCAGGGATGCTGTCCTTTCTGTGCACACTGTGGGTTTGCTGCTTATGTACAGACTGACATGTATGGACTCCCGGCCAGTGCTTCAGCCCAGAAACCAGTGGTAGTGCCGGAATAGTATTTGCCCATATCTGACGGCAGTGAGGGAGCAAGGGGAGGTCTTGAAGATGATATTGCATCCCCTGGGAGGAGGGACAGTCCTCCCTAGATGGAAAGCCATTTGCATTTACCTGCGGTCCAAGCGTCTTTGCCTAGTTGCTTGCAAAGGAGCTCTATGGTCTTACCCATGTTCTTGTGTGCGGGCAGCATGAACTGTCTGAGTGAACTGGTCACACACAAGGAGTCAGTCAAAGCAGCATTGCCTCTGAGCTGTGGTGGGGACTGCCAGAGTGGGAATGATGGGGCTTTTGATCAATGCACAAGTGTCCCCCCCCCCCCAGTTTTCTGCTTATCCCACTTGTGCCCCCTGCCCTGGAGCTGGGTGACCCCTGTGAGCAGAGGACTCAGAAGAGCTTGTTGCCAGAGTGGTTAATGTGCTGGGCTGTTTCTGCAGTGAGTTGTGATGAGATTTCTACAGCTGGGTCATGGCTTTCACTGAGTTTGTCCAGGACAAAGTTCCTTAAATAAATTGCTTAGGTTTAAGCACTTTTGACATTATATGCATTTTCCTCTTTTCCTAGGAAGTTGGAGAGCTGGAAACCAGCCAGCTCCTAGGATTGGTCCAGCCCACGCCAAGGATGTAGCTTTTGGTCTGGGAGCTCTAACTGAAGCCAAGGTGGGGATGCAGCTTCAAGCACCAACATGCTGTCCTGCTGGGAGCAGAGCTTATGATACTGTCTGAGCAAGGAGAGCTGGGGAAAAATCCTGGGGGGACACCAGAAGATGCCATGGGATGCCTTTCTCCCTGGTCAAGTGGACCAAACCCCCAGCACACGGTAAGTGCAGAGGTGATGGGCTTGGTGGGTGGTTGCTGCGGACCTTGTGGCTCCCCGTCCTTGCGCAAATGCCCAGGGGTCAGCACTTGGGGCAGGCTGTGCTTTGGCTGGCTCGGGTTAAGCCCCAACCTGCTTTTTGGAAAACAGAGCCCTGCAGCTCCCTGTGCACAGGCCCCAACTGCGATAGCATGTGTGAGTCAGCGCCGAGTGCTCCTTTGGGCACTAGGGTTCACTTTCAGGGTCCAGAACAGGGGCCGATGGCAGCGCTTGCAAAAATGCACGCTGGCTTCTCTCAACAAAGCCCAGTCGCCAAGCGCCTGCCACGTTTCTCTGAAGAAAGTGGGTCAGGCCTCCCAAAGGGCATTGCTTGAGGTTTCCCCTCTCCCAGGGTCCAGCCCAAACAAGGCAGTTTTGGTACTGTTTCAGCTCAGAGGTGGCTGCATGGCACCAGTCCCTTGGGGCAGTGTAGGTGCTGAGGGTTGCATTGGGTACAGCTGGCGTTTTCTCATTTTGCAGACCTTCTTTTACCAAATGAGCAATTGGAAAGGAGTTTATATTTTTTTAATTATTTTTAATCACTGTAAAAAACATGTTCCTGCTGTTTTGCTTTTCAATCTGACTTGCAGTAAATGTGGCATTGATGCCACAAGCACATGTGTGAATGTAGGGCCGTGTGTGCAGGCTTACAGCAGTCTGCCTGTGTGCATGGCTGAGCAGATGAGGCTGGGGATGCATGCCCAGAGGTGGTGGTCCTGCCTGAGCAGACTCAGGAACACACTGCGTATATTGGCCAAACCATGCAGTGTTCTCCTATCCTGGCTGAAGTCTATTTGGCTGTGTTTTGGTCTGACAAAACCATCTTCCTTTGCTTCCCTATACCCAGACCCTTGAAAACTTTGCAAATTCACCTGAAATGTTTGCCATTCCTCAGCACTCGGTTTGTGTGACCCACCATAACTGCCCTTTCCCGGGATTTGGTTCTGAAGGAGTAGCAGAGATAACGTTTAACAGGCAAAAGCAGATGAAAAGGAGATAAAGGAATGGAGGGGGGAGAAGAAGGGAGGGGAGGAGGAATGCAGAGGTATGTGGCTGCATGTTGTACTGTGTTTATGCATAAACAGGCACGCTTATCGATATCCAGATGTAAGCATGTGTGCGGGGTAATATCTCCTGAAACAATAGGCGCTACTCGACTTGGGGAGCGCTGCTGGAGCCTCCCTGTCAGATGCTGCCATGTTATCAGGTTGCAGCAGGCGTTCCCATCTAATCGGGGATCTGAGCCCCCTGAGCCGCACCCGGGGCTTTCAAAGCCTCTCCTCCAGCCTTCAGCCCACTTCGCCTCTCTGAGGAGGGAGGGCAAGAGGGGACAAAAGGGGCCAAGCCTCTCCGGAGGTGATACCCAGGGCGTCTGGCCGCCTGGCTCCACACCTCGGTGGGGATGCGGGAGCTGGTGTTGCTGCCGCGCTTTGGCGGGGATGGCAATGGGGTGACCCTGAGGACCCGGCCAGCCCTTGCCAGGAGGAGAGAGCCTGGCCAGAGCTGCAGCAAAGCACCCGCTTTGTTCAGTGCGGGGCAGATAATGTCAGAGGGGCTAAACCGGCCATTTTGCCCCCAACGCCCTGTGCTGCGGCAGGCACAGGAGCCAGCCCTGGGGGCAGCACTGGCAGCTGGGGGCCTTTTTTATTTTCTTCCATGTTTTTAAGGAAGGCTCAAAATGCAAAAAAAAGCTTATAAAAACCTTCTTCCCCCTGCCGCTCCCTAGCACCAAAACGCAATGACCACTAATCTTACGTGGCTCATAACTGCAAATAGCTCTGGAACTAATTAATTTGACAGTGTGGCGGCTGCCTGCCTTTTTCACCAAAATCAATTAAGGAAACACACATTTCCCCTTCTCCTGCCTCCCTTCCCCACGCCACTTCGCACTGAGGCAGAGGGGAGAAGGGGCAGCAAGCACCAGGCGCTGCTTTCCCAGGGCTCCCAGGGGGTCAGGGTGGGGAGCCGAGTGCGGGAGCGCAGTGAAAGGGGATTAACAAGGTGGAGGGAGAGACGCTGCTGCTTCTCCACACCAGGAGCGGGGATGCTCCCTGGGGATGAGTGGCGGTGGGAAAGCTTGATTGCCACACGCAGCCACGCTGTGCCGCGCTCCTCCCTCCCTCCATCCCAGCTCCCTGAAGACCCCCATGAATTGTCATTCCTTGCCGGTGCAGGGGGGGAATCGGCCATTGAGCTCTCAGAGCATTTTTTATTTGCATGGTTAATGAGTCCCTCCAGAAGGGGCTGCAAGGGAGAGGCAGGTGGGAATTTCGGCACTGTTTGCTTGCCAAGCAAGGGCAGAGGTGTGTGTTAAAAAGGAGTTGGCAAGGAATTTAGGGAGGTGAATTTTGCATTTTGCAAGAGGCGGTGGCACGAATCAGAGTGGGGTCTCGTGCAATTTTTAAGGCTTCTGGCCTTGGACGTTTAAAACCATGGCCAGGGAATGAAGGTGGGGAGCGTGCTGGAGGGGGCTGCATCTCCCTCTGCCCTGGGCTGGGTGGGGGCAGGAGGGTCTGGGCTGGGGGTGGGGTGTATCAGCTTCATACTGCTTCTCCCCAAAATCCATCAAGAACAGGACCCCCCCCCCATGCTTGTTCTTCTGGCTCCACTTCCAGGTGGAAGCATGAGCCAGGTTTGGGAGAAATGGGTTGAGTGATGGCAGGGTTCTGTGAGCATGCAGCTCCCCCAAATCACCCTTTTTGAGGAATGGGAGACAACTGTCCTCAGGACATGGTGTTGAGACACCTGGTCAAGCTGGGTAAAACTTCCTGAGCATTATTTCTGTAAATGCCTTCATTTGCCCATATCACCTCCTCTGATCTGTATTGAAATGCCCTTCTATTAATAAATAACTCAATTCTCCATTACCCCATCTCCTCAGCTCACGTTGAAGTAACTGGGAATTTGGGTTTGGTTTTTATAGACATTAGAAATAGATTTTATCTTTATTAAGGGCTCTCTCCCCACCTCCCCAACCTTTGCTCCATTGCACTGAGCATGGCAGCGGCTGGAGTGGAGGAAGCAGGTCCCTGGGCTGAGCTTAGCACAGGGAAAGAAAGGAGAACCTCTCCCTGGTTTTGGCCAGGGCAGAAGGGGTTTAAAAGGCCCAGGTTCCTCCCTGTGCACTGGTGACCTGTGAGTGTATCTCCCTAGCATGGTGTAAAGTACTTGAGAAAACAAGGGAGAAATTTTGAATGAAAAATATTTAAGAAATCATTTATCGGAAAGATTTAGTTCTCAAGGGTTTGTTCATTTTTATTTCATGGGGGTAGATATCCGGCTTGGGCAATACCTATAAGGAAACGTCCCCAAATGCAGTCATGACGCTGAGCCACCACATGGATTTGGGGAAGATTTTCTTTTTTTAAACTGTGGGTTGCAAACATTCCCTGGAAAATATTTGAGTTTTGAAGTGCATCGGTTGGTCGTGATTGGGCAGGGAAGTCACAGGGCAGCATTTTTATCCTCGGGTTGGACAGCAGCACGGTTTCTGGCAGGGAAATCAGTGCATGTAAATTAGAATTGTGGTTTCCATGAATACTATCATATATGGATTGGAAGCTGATTTTCCAAGAGCAGTCGTGCCAGGAAAACTTGTGTTCTCACATAGCCCCAGGCAGCAAACACAAGTGACACAAACATGGTGAGGGTGAGTTCATTTACAACTATGACTGTTCAAAAAGTATTTCTAAAATTTGCCTTCCCTGCTGTTCCTCCCCTGTCACCCCTTCCTCCTCCCCTTTCAGCTATGCTGGAGTGAGCTAGGAGGTTTGGTATCCAGCCTTACGCAGCGGCTAGTGCTCGGCTGGTGGGGATAGGCGCCGAGGCCGGCGTGCACCTGGGTGCAGGTAAGGCTCTGGCAGGGTGGGGACTGGATTCCTTCCCGGCCCCTCTCGGCAAACAGCTCCTGCCCCGGAGCCCTGCGTTCCTCTGCCCTTATCTCCCTGCACGAGGCAAAGCTATAAATGTTATTGGCCATGAAGTTATTCATCCCCTCCAAAGTTACGCATATGCAAAATAGGCTCTCCTGCTAGAAATGGGAGCCTTCCTACCAAATGTGAGTGTTTAAAGATTATTCTTTTTTAAATAAAAATAGCTAAGAAGTGCATTAACACATAATAACATTAGTAGCACTGGATCTGTGTAGACCTAATTATGTATGTTACCACAAGTAAATAATCACAGCATTTCTTACAAGGTAAATATACTCTTACTCCAGGGATGGCTAAATTGAGGTGCAGAGCAATGGCCCAGCTGGTCCATGCAGTTGGCAGTGGAGAGAATCAGTGAGAAGTGACATATAGGAGGTTGAGTTGTGACACAGGTCCTACCCTCATCTCAGGCACAACTCGACCCCCCTTGGCCCCTTGCTGTCCCTGTCCCGGGTATGTGGCATGAGGTCCTGCACCCACAGTGTTCTGCAGCTGGCTGGGCTGGCACACAGTAGATCTGTCCCAGCTGGATGCAGTAATGGTCCTACCAGAGCAACACGCAGCGTTGGGGGCTGTCAGCAGAGATCAGACTTTCAAAGCTCAGAATACCCCACTGCCGCCTTCTGGGAGTTTATAAAATTCATTCTGGTTCATACCTGTTGTTGGTTTAAACCCATTTCCTTCCAAGGAATGACTCAGCTCAGGAAAGAAAAGCAGGGTTTTGGGGTTTTTTTTTTTTTTTTGCTAACTGGGGGAATCCAATTATATATAAAGGGATGGGAGATCTGTTACATCTCTCTGACCTCTGAAGCTGGAGTAAGCCGCCTCCCCCATCTGTGGCAAGTCTCCTATTTTATTAGGCTTATGCATGGGTTATGCTTGCCTGTATCAGCCATCCCGTTTTCCCCCCACGCTGTCTGTTGACAGCTCAGACCAAGACCTTTGCAATGCTTCAAGCCAGCTGAGCCTGGAAACCTCTGGATGATCCAGGCAGCGGTTTCCATTTGCTCTATCCCATCCCCTTCCCCTCTCTCCCCCCACAGGGCAGCTTTCTGCAGCAGTGCTGGGACCAATGCAATGCGGGATGGGGCTTTTTGGGGAAGGGAACTCAAGACCCCAGCCAGCTTCTGTCCTGCATTTCAACTTCCGCGGCCTGACATCAAACATGTCGCTGCAGCCTGAGCCCCCACGGGCCTGACGGAGGAGCAAAAAGAGGGCTGGAGGCAGCAGATCCTAATCTTTATTAAATAAGAACAAAGCTTATGCCGGCTAATGAGAAAAACAAACCGATGAAAGATCCGGCGAGCTCCTCAGAAGGACACAAAGAAATTCTCTCTGAACCAGAGCAGGCTAAAAATATTCCCGAATATTTATTTTGCTGGCAGTGGCTTCACAGGCTCCAGATTCGATGCCGCCTCTTTGGGGATTGGCATGACCGTCACAGCGCTTTCAGAGGAGGGTGCTCCAAACTCTGCACAACGCCCAGAGCCACGGCAGAAACAGCCCCGCAGCCAAGATGCGAGAGCACAAACTGCCTCAGTGCTGTGAGATGATGGCCAGTCCCTGTACGCCTCTGTTTCTCTAAGGACAACAGGGTATTTTACCATCAGTTTAGGTCCATCATCCTGTTTGGAGCTGGTGTGTAAGAGCCAGGGATGCTGCAGGCAGTATTGTCCAGTTTCATTCCCTTTCTCAACAAGGGTCCCTGCGCACAGGGTGCCAAGGCTGCTATCACTAAGGCTTGCACTGATGCTGTGCACCCTCTGCATCATGATATCAGACACATTGGGGACAGCTGGCAGGAAACTGGGAGCATTGGTGGTCTTATCCAGCATGAGTCCACAATGTTCCCCCAAAACATTTCCATGACCCACTGGGCCTCACCAGCTCCAGGTCTCCTCCCTGCAGAAAGCCACAGCTTACACAGGCATCATCAGCAAAGATATGGGCATCGTATGCCACCAAACCCAAAACCACGTGAAGTTGCCCAGGTTGCACACATAACGTAATGAACTTGAAGCACAGTCTAGGCCTGGGGAAACCAGTCAGAGCAGGGGGAGTGTTTCGGGAGGTCATTACGAGCCCAGCGTGGGTTGCAGACCCCAGCGGGTGAGCCTGCACCCACACAGGGGTTTGCAGAGATTTGGCCAGCCCAGCTGTTTCACTCCTCCTGCCCTTGCCACCTCCCGTGGCCCCCCACTACCTCTGTCCAGCCTGTTATCTACAGAGGTGGTTAGTGGGAGGCGATGGCAACCGCAGCGTTGGATCAGACCACCCGGCCAGGACAGGCAGGCAGCTGCAGGTGCTGCTCAGAAATCACCTCCCAGCTTCACAACTGCCACCACCTTTCCCACATGGGCTGAGCCCCAAACCTCAGCCTTGAGTGCCACTGAACTTGGCTGAAAACATCACTTCTAAAGGCAAATCAATACAGTGATGAGGCCTGCAGTTCCTCCTCCACCTCTGCTTTCACTGACCATGAAACCTCAGCCTCTGCTCTTTTAATGTACTGTGGCTGAACTTGCTGCCAGAAGGTCAAAGGGAACATAATTTACTGGGGCTTTGATGCATTTGATACAGTTTGGGGTGAAAAGGGAGAGGGGGAGGACAGGAGACAGAGGGTCTAAGCAGTGGCAAGGAAGGAAGGAGGTTGCCTCTTTGTATGGGAACTGGATTAGTATGAAGATGACAGAGCCATTTTCTAGCCAAGAGAGACTTAGCAATAACCAAGAGGGTTTTGACTGGTTTTGACTCCGTGTGCTCAGATCAGCGTGGTGGGTAAGAGGCAGCCTGAGCATTTGTCTGCAGGGCCCTTTTTATCTCTTTCTCCGATTAGGAGATTGGCAAGGAGCGGGAGGGCAGTGTTTGTATTCTGTATTGTCTGGAGAGTCCTTTTACTGCTGAGGCAGGACCGTGGGACGGTCACAGTTCCCTTCCTGGCGACCACCTCTCATCATGTTTGCATCTTCTTAACACCCTCCTTGTCTTAGAGCCCTTTACCAGCTGCTTCATGAAGCCTCCCTGCCCATTTTCCTACTGCAAGGAGGTTGCAAGGCACAGAGCAAGTAAATGAACCCACGGGGTGGCTTTTTTTTGGAGAGAACCAGAGGTACCAATTGCCCAGCCTACGCTCGAGCACAAGGAACTTACAAACACTGAGCACAGGCTGAAATCAAGGGAGCACAGCCCTTACCTCACATGGCTTCTGGCTGTGCTTTTTCACAGCAAGCTGGTCCAGATAGTCTCACCAGCCCTGTCCCCTCTGTTGTGCAAATCCCAAAATACTCTAAAAAAAAAAACAACCCCACCCTCTACTCTTCTCTCTCCTCTAGCAACTACCATCAGCCTTGGAGAAGTCAGGGGCCACCATGTGCCTCTTGATGTAGGTTTTTCTACAGGTACATAAGCTGTATCTTGGCTTCAGGGCAGGACTGAATTAAAAGCAGGAGCCAGCAGTTTTGCAAAGAGCCCCTCCTGATGGCAATACTTCTGGGTCACAGCATGCACCTCACTGGGCTGTGACTGCTTGGGCCAGAGTCTGATGCTTTCAAACGGGTTGCTTCCCCCTTTCTTTTTGGGGGGAATAGAGGAAAAAGGCAACATCCCTTGTGAGAACATAAATACTTTATTCTCCAGCTTTTGTCTTGACTAGCTGGTGTTTACACAGGGGCAAAGAGGCCGGGAGGAAGTGAAGCGATGTGGCTGCTGTGGTTTCAGTTCTCATTCCACCTCAGTACTGAGAAACTGGACCCGTGGTTTGGTTTGTGGCTGGGGAGGAAGAAGAAAGGTCCTTGGATCCAATCCCTGCTGGGGAGGCTCTCCCAGCCCTACAGAGCCACCAGCAACACCGATGAGGTCTTAAGAAAGAGGAGAGAAAACCAGCCCCCCAACAAACTCCACTCAGAGGCTTACAGTGCATTAATATTCACTGCAGAGCAAGGGGTGTAAATTCACTGCTATCTCCTCAGAGTTTGCCGTTTATGCCGTTCATTTCACATAGATGTCACTACTGCCTTATGAGCGCTCCTCCGAGCCAGCCAGTTAAATGGACCTAGTGCATTATAGTAATGGAGTAACTGTATAAAAACAATGAAATCCAATCTCTTTAAACTGATTTGATGTCTGCCTGAACCACAACATTTCCTGCTAATGGCTTCCTTCATTTTGTAACCGTGATCTCCACCTGATCAGATTACAGCTGTTTTTAATTACAAAGCTAATAGAGTTTGTAGGCAGTGTCAGGCAGACGGCGCATGCCTGGGGTGGGCACGGGGTGGAGAGGAGCTGGCAGGGGCTCTGGGTGGCTCTGCTAACACACTCAGCCCATCAAGCCGACTGTCAAAACACTGGGAGCAGGGGACAGCTAGGAGGGACAGTGGTATTTTTCGGCATGGAGCCAGCATGCTGGTCTCTGGGCTGGTCTGCACAACAACAGACAGCCCTGGGTTGTGCTCCTGCTCCATGCTTGGGGTGCCTTGTCACCAGGACGGGCGGCTGGTGATGCCCAAGAGATCCATGGTGTGTTTGGTGCTCCTGTGAGGCAGGTGCCAGGGTCACAGGAAGGCACAAAAAGGGCAGAAACAGCTTTTCTTGATGGAGTGTAAAAAGGCCAAGGGAAACAAAAAAGAAAAGAAAAGAAAAAAGACCAGAATAGGGATGCAGGGTGCCATTTGACTTCTGCAACTGATGGGGCAAGAAAGAGCATTGTGGATAACTGACAGTGGAAAAAGCCCTCAAGATTGATGTCTTTCTTATGGGATAGTGCAGTCAGCTGCAGGGTCTGCGTCCTCCGCCTCAGCCCAAGTAGCGAACCCCCAGGGACCATCTCCATGGCTCAGCCCCATCCCCAGTGGCCTCATTTTGTCCAGCGGTTCGTTTGTATATTGATTGCTCCATCACTCTGGGTTAGGGGCACGGATCAGCATAGCTGCAGGGAGGGAAGCAATTTGAAAGAGCTGTTCCCAAGCAGCGCTGACCAGGGACGCCTGTATTTGGCAGAGCATGTGCATACACTGCAGGCAAGGCCCAGTCTGACTCTGATGGTGGGAAAAAACCTGTGGGTGTGTTACAGATGGTGCTGGGTAGCTCATGCTGACATTTAGGATTCAGCTGAGGTTGGGCTCAGTTGAAGTTGGTTGAAAAAATCTCAGCAGAGAAACAGCAGCATCTCCCTCTCATACCACTCTGTCCTGCCGTGTGAACCTCTTTAGTGGGTTGGTGAAGCTACTTTTGTCTACTGAAGCATAATGCCAGGAAAGTGGGATGGCTCAGTGGTGAGCAACCAATTTACAGCAGCTGGGGAAGGGTGGGAGCAGGCAGGAGGAGCACCCCGACTCAGCCAAGCCCCTGTGGGGGTGCTCCCGGGTAGTGTGACCATGCCAGAGGTGCCCTGCTCGATTCACCCTGCTGAGGGGATGCTCATCCCTTGCTGTCGTAATGCCAGAGCCACACATGTTGGGTTACACACCAGCCTTGTAAATGATTTAGGGTCCACATCAAGAGCACATCAATTATGTACTCTGGGACTTAATTATTTAGCTTGACAGGAGTCTCTCCCCTTAATTTCATTGTCTTCTTGGTCTCCCCTTTCACAACAGAGCCATGGATGCTCTGCTGGGAAGGGTGCATCATTGCATGTTTCTGCTCATTCCCAGTACTGCCCAAACTCATCTGTTTCCCCCTTCCCTTAGCGAATGAGGAAAACAAACTCCAGATGTGACTCTGGGGCAAGGTGAGGATCTGGACCCATGCACCATTGCTGCCGTGCTCTGCCCTTGAGGTGTGTTTGGGACTGGACTCTGCCACTGGTCCTAAATGAGCAAATTTAGGAGGCTTTGGGGGTGCTGTAAGTGAGCTGGATGCTGGGATGAATTTCTGTGATTTCCAAAGTCCTTTCTGCTGCATGGTCAGCCACCAGCAGCCAGAGAAGAGGGTTCCTGCAGCCCTTCCAGGTCCTCCCTGGCAGCACTGGGGATGCTGCCTGGGGACGATGCCTGCCCATCATACCAAGAGTATGCGCCATCATTCAACTCAGCACTTTGCTCCTCTCCTCCCCCTGCTCTTTTCTTCTCCTTCCACCTCTTCCTTTATCTGAACTTTTAAACCCCTTGTCTGGTGCAGATTTTTACAGTAACTCAAGCCTTTGAGTATTGTTAATGCCATGCTGTTTTCACAGCGACATTAATATGCACTGCAAAAATGCAGAGTATCAAAAGTCGGTCATTGCTGCCAAGAGGCTGCAGGTCCTGGCAGCCACGGGAGAGCAGGAGGCAAGGACACGGCCATGCTCAAGGGGCACAGCTCAGGCAGGCGAGGCCCTGGATTTGACAGGATTTCCTCTCCGCGCCATCTCTTCGCCATGTCTTGGTATGTCTTTAAACATGTTTATTTTTCAACTCTTAAAAACTACCTTTTCCTAAAATAAATAAATGAAACTAAGACTGGGAGCCTAGGATTTTAAAGCAACCCTACAATAACAAAGCAGTGTGTGCAGATCAGTTGTCACCAGCAACCCTACAATAACAAAATAATACACGCAACCCCATGCAATGTTAAAACAACTGCTATGGGCATGCAAGGAAGGAAATATATTTTCCAACATTGAGCTTAACAAGACTTTGTTCTGCAGTAAACTCAAGGGTCAGAAGAGGGATGTAAGGACCAAAACACCTTGAGCGGCGTAACTTTAATGTCATGCAGCAGGCAGGGTCGTCGGACATGCGGCAAACACCACTTCGTTAGCACAGGGTTTAATAGTCTGGAAAAGGAAAAGAAAGCGAGGTTTTGCGATGAAACAGGAAGTTCCTTCGAATCCTGGAGCCTTTGAAGAATTGTCAAAGGAATGAGAAGTCTGTATGTTAGAAAAGGCTCTGGGTTGTGAAGCTGGAGGGGGCAGGGGGACAT
>JANZLQ010000037.1:10826722-10872271 GCA_026212715.1 Elanus axillaris | reverse complement strand
TCTGTTTGTTAGAAACGGCTGTGGGTGGTGACGCTGGTGGGGGCAGGGGGACATGGGGAGGGAGGCACCAAGCACAGACCTTCTCCAGTCCCACACTCTACTCTTTGTTCCCCTTTTCTTTTTTTTTTTTAAATTTGATGTTTTTCATTGCTTAATTTTTTTTCTGACACACACACACACACTCTCTGAGGTTAGCAGGAGCTTTTTCAGAGTCAGAGCAAAGCCCCAATCCTATATTGGGCCATTGAGAGCAAAGCCCCGATCCTATATTGGGCCATTGCTGGCACGGCTCTGCCCACACCTTGCTGCAGAGCAGCGAGTGGAAGTAGCTCTGTGATCCAGGCTCTGCTCACGCCTGACGCGCAAAACCATTTTTTTGAGGAAGTGTTTCTGGAGTTTGAAAAGGTCTGGTTAGCTGCTTTTAATTATTTATTTATTTGTGCCCCTTCTACTTTTTGGGTGCGGCGCTTCTGTGTGGCTGCGGGAGCAAATGGGCAATGCCTCCCCTTCCCACAGTGCCTGATCTGCCAAGAGTCACCAAAGAAAATTCCTGTATGATTTCTGACATATTTTCTCAGCATTTGAAATACAAATATGCTGAAAAAGCATAGTTCAGCAGCTTAGCTCTTACTAGAGGGAATCTCTTTGCCGCAAAACTGATGATGATGATGAAAGGCTGGTCAGGTCTGAGCTTAAAGGCCTGTTGTGCGCCCATAAGGGAACTGGACACTAGACCTGAGAGAGGCTTTGAGCCAGTTGAAGGCATCAGGAGGATGCCCAGCACTGGAGGGATGCCTGCTGGCACGTTTCCACAGGGAATGGGTTTCATTTCCTTGCAAGCCCAAGGTGGGGAGGTCCAGCTCTTTCTTCCTACCTACCAAGGGAAACAGGATCTGCCCTTCCCCAGGCAAAAACTGCAGGTGATAAGTTGCCTTCTCCCCTTGCAGGGTGTCTTTGCTGGTGCCAAGAAAGGGCAAGACATGAGCAGCAAGGTGGCTGAGAGGGAGCACCCACCCGCTTGTCAGAGAGGGTGAGCCTGGTGAAGGGAGCCTAGAGGAAGAGCCAAGAGACTGTCATGACACCATGCTTTCCTTTGTGCTAATTGTACGCCTGGGACCAAATTTAGCCTGGTGTAACTCCGCTGAAGTCACCAGGGATTAATTTGGCCTCTGGTGGCTCCATTGTTTTAGCTAAATGAGTCAGAAGAAGCAGCCTATTCTTATCTGTGCACAGTGGGGCGGTGACAGTAATGGCTCGGTGAGGCAGACCCCTAAAGCAGCGTGACTAGGACCCGGGATCAGGGCTACCATGAGCCAAATGGGGCTGCAAGAGGAAATGTTTTGACGTTTGGGTTATAGATGGAGGCAGGCTCAGCGTGGGCGCGCTAGCAGTGCTCACCACCGCTACAGACGGAGGGGAAGGGGGCTGTCAGGTTCCCTGAATATTTGGCGGTGCCGTTTGGAGTTCCTCAATTCTTCGGCCACCGGAGAGGGAAGCTGTGGCTCTGGAAGGGGCACGTGGTGTCGAAGGGGACTTCACGCCGCTTCCCAGCCCGGTGAGAAAGGGGAGCCCAGGCTGGAAATGTCCAAAAAGCACCGGCTGCATCCCTGGGCTGCTCGTGCATCTGCCAGGGGCTGGGTGTGGGGAAGGAGGGATGGGACGGAGCACGGGCTTGCGCAGAGCTGGAGGAGATGGATTCGGCAAAAGTTTTGGCCACTGGCCCAAGGCAGCATGCTGGTTTGGTGTGTTGCAAATTCTCTCAGACTTCTCGGAAATTCAGGATGGTTTGGGAAGCTGTGATTTTTCCAGCCCAGGTTGGGTGCAAGCTGTTTCCAAGCAGAAAGGTGTTTGCTGTATAGGCTGTGGGAGCCATGTGCCTCAGCCAGCCAGCATCCAGCCTTGCAGCAGGCAGTTTTGGAGGGGAAATGGAGCGGGCAATGGAGACAAAACCATTGTCTCCCTTCCTATGCCTGCTGCTGCACCCAATCTCCCCTTTTCATGCTGTACCCATTGGGCAGATAAGCACAAGACTTCACTCTCTGAGACTGCCAACCTGGCACATTTCGCCATGGCTAAACGCGCTTTAAAGCAAGTACAAAGGCAGATCTTCTTCTGAGGGTGGAGATAACAATAGGTAGGAAGGGAGGGGAGAGCAGACCTGGAGCCTCGCTGCTCCCAGTGCTCTTGCACCTCCACGGCTGGAACAGGCGCATTCCCGGCAGCCGGGGCCGGATAATAAGCAGAGCCACAGCAGCTATTCAGGAGGCTCTGACCCTGGCTAGGTAACTACATAATGAGCCTGTTTGAATTGCTCCCGTCCCTGCCAAAGGGGTGGGATCAGGGGATGCTTTTGTTTGCAATAATGAACCTGTAATTATGCTACATTTCTTGGTTTTAGCCACATTTTTTGTGTGCGTGTTGTTCTCTTTGTATTGACAGATTTATGGCCAGGATACTCAGCTGCACCACCAGCCGTACGGCACTGTGTGGAGACTGTCTGACTGTCGTCTCAGAAAGGTGTGTGTGGGGGGTGTCTTTGCACTACCTCAGCCCCTGAAGGGTTAAATAAATGCATTAAAATTAATACAAACAACAGAGGTGCTGCCTTTCCAAAAGTCACTGGCTTCAGCAAGACAAAAATAAAAATCTTTTGAGCTCCAGGTGAATTAAAAAAAAAAAAAAAGTAGGGAACGATTAAACTGCATAAATAAATAAATAACACACACCAGATTTCAGCTCCAAGGCGCTCAATAAAATTACACTTTGAAATGCAAGGATTAAGCAGGGTAGGTGACAAGGTAACTTTGTTAACAGGCTAATCTCTTGCTTTAACAGAGACAGGGGATTTACATGTGACTGCACAAAACTGCTTTATGGTCTCTTTTTCCAGCTGGAGATGGTAGGAAGGGGGCAGGATGAGATGGGACAGGGTTGGATGTTTTAGAGCCATTTGTAAGATGGGTTTAAAGTGGCCTTTTTTTTTTTTTTAGGTTTGTTTGTGGTTTTTTTAAGAAGTCTGCATGGAAATGTGTCACCAGTAACCAGCTGTTCCCCAGTTCAGGTAGGGGATGATGTAGATGACACAGGATGACGAATAATTGCGTAAAAGCATTGGCAGTGCCATTTCTCACTGAATGGCTTTATTTGCTTTCTTATAAAAAGCCAACCAGCAGCATGGGCTATTCAAAATGTTATGTCAGGACTTCTTTGCCCTGAGTCTTTCCCTGAATTTCAGCACATCTTCACCAAGGGATGTGTGAAATCTAAATCCAGGTTACTTTTTTCAAATGGGCCCTCTGTTCTTTGTGGAGGAAAAAGGAAAGTAAAAAAAAAAAAAAAAGGGGAAAAAAAAGAGCTTTACATTTCTATCTGTTACTAAAATGTAACAGTGATGAGCAGATGAATCTGAAATGAGACCTGGATTCCCCTGTGAGGGTTTGTACCATACGGTGACCACTTCACCGTACCCAGGGTCCAGCCACCCCCTGCCATCCTTCCCTCCTACAGCAGGCAGAGTGCTCCTTGCTTTGCAGTTTAACTTTCTTGTCAGTGTGGATCTCCACAGTGAACCAGGGGAGATGTGGGGGAGCAATCAGGAGTTCAAACCTTCTCCAGGCTTCTTCGTTTCTGAATGAAAATGAAAATGACAATGACAAAATTATCTCCTCCATAATGTTCATTTAAAATTCAACAGAAAACAGCAGGCTGAACATGTTCTCTCGTATTAAATAGATCTGGTGAAAGTATTTATCATATTGTATTTGTTGCAGCATTTCTGGGGTATTTGTGCTGGCTGTAGGCGGAGGGACTGATCCTGGAAGCAAACTTGGTGTCAAGTTCCTAGCCCATTTACAGATCCATGTGCTGGACCATTTCTGGATGAGATTTCAGCTTTCTCAGGTGAGTGAAGGTGATCTCGTGCATGAGGGCATGGGAACGGAGGTCCCAGTGAGGGAGCCTCTGCTACTGTGTCAGGGAAAAGTTGCTTTTCCCTTTGCTCTGATGCCTGGTAGCAGGAGGGAAGGTGGTTTCATGCAGGTGAGTTGTGAACCTCAGCTGAGTATGACTGTTTAAATGTTTCCAAATCATCAGCCCAAAGAGTCTTCTTTACTAATGCTGAAAAAACAAAAAGGCGGTGTGGTCGAGCATAACCCCTCAGACTCCAAACCTCAGGGTTATGTCCATTCCTGCATTTCAAGCTACCTTTGCAGGAAGGCATGCGTAAAGGCTCAGCAGTGCATCTGTCCAAAACAACCATGGCCAGCTTGCCCGTGGATGTGCCAGCAGGTCACGGAGCTGACAGGAGTACAGGCAGAGGTCAGAGCTGCAGCGGTGCATGGGAGGGAGATGGGACAGGGCTGTCACACAGCACAGCAGGGCACTGTTTCCCCCGGGGAGCCATCCAGCTCTCCAAAGAAAATGCCCAACTTTGGGCTGTGTTGAGTGAACCTGATAGAAATGCTGGTCAAAGCCCCAGCCATGACTTGGCCAGTGGGGACCTGGAGTGTTATGTTGAGACCCCTCTACCCCTCAGCACTGATAACCAGAGCCCACCCTCTGCACAGCCTGTGGGCAACAATAAAACTTGCCCGCTTGCCGCTGCCCAAGGGCTTGAGCTTGCATGGGGGCCTGCCATGTGCCAGGTCTTAGCAGGGCTCATCAGAGGTGGACTGCTGCCTGTGAGCACATCAAGCACTTTCCCAAGCATGGATGGAACAGAAAGTATGAATTACCCACTTTAAGTATCAGACATAACCCCAACTCTGAAGTTTATCCACCATTCGGGTGCTAAAACATATTCAAACTGAGAGGCAGATGCTTATTCTGTGCAGGAATCTGACCAATTGTTTCCCTTCTCTCCCTTGTCCTTATACCTTAAATCATTTTGACCTTTAATTGGCCCTAATTTGCCCACAGACGGCCCTGGGACCCTTCAACACATTTGCTTGTAATTGGGTCCCTTTGTTATTTTTCCAGAGAGTCACTGCTGGTTGTTTCTTTTTGAAAACATTGTGGCATGTCATTGAGAGTGGAGCCGCTTTTAAATTAGCCCTGCTGGGGGCCAGGAGAGCCCTGTGAAAAGCCCAGCAGAGAGAGACAGGGCTATCTAAACGCAATTATCATATCACTGTGAAAACGTGAAACCAGCCTGAGCTTAAGCAAACATCACACGCCCCTCGGCTGGAGGGTGGTAAATGCTTTGCTGGGAGGTGCAGGGTTGAATGCCACGGAAGAGGTTATCCTGCCATCACATGATTTGCTCAGCAAAGCAGCAAACGTCTCTCTGCCTCTTGCTCACTATGGCTGGGGGTGTAACTTGGCAATGTGTTCTCCTTAGTGGTTTTACTTAAATTCACCCTATTTCGGCATGGTGGTTTGCAAGCGATTGCTCTGGTACAGCTACAGGGCAGTGTGCTGCGGAGCAGGCATAAGAAAGTCCAGGAGAGAAGCAGCAATAGCAGTGAGCGACTGTATTAGCAGACAGAGCTTCCCGAGTAAGGCCCTATGTGTGCTATTAATCTGGCTGTGGCCACGGTTTGCCCCTAGCCCCGCTCATAATGTCATCAAGATCTTAACTGTCCAAAGCTAAGTTAGAACAGCAAGGGATAATACTGCAGCTAGATAGCATCTGCACTGCCTCCTGTGCTAATGGACAGTTGTTCTGTAACTGAGTCTCCCGGCTCAGTTAGCCCTGCAGCATGGAGACCTTGCTTTAATATTCGCTCCGTGCAGACCTTAAAATTAAGTTAAGTTACAGTGCTATCAAGCCTCCGACCACAGCTTGTTGTGCCAATGGTCCACTTGTCACCAGCTGAGTTTGAAGCTGGTGCCCAAGCAGCTGGGAACTGCAGTGTGTCCCATAAAGTCATTTTAGTACCAGATGCCAAATAAGTTTACCTTCCGTGTCTTAAAGCATTCATACAGGCAGCACCCACAGACTTCTACCACCTTGGAATGGGTTAGCAAATTACATCTCACATTGCATGAAAAACCATGTGAGCCGTGGCTGGCAAAAGCTAAGGCTGGATTTCTGCCCTGCAGAGAGGAGTTTTTATCAGGTCAGTCTGTCCGTGTGTGACTCCAGCAGGGAAAAGACACTGCTGTTTTCACCTGGCTGACGCTAATGGAGGTCAGCGGCGATTGAGGACTTGCTGCTCTGCAAAAGTAGCAGGTATGATGATGCCTCCTCTCCCTTGAGGTCATGCACTGAGACAGGCATGGCAAGATGGTAACTGTCATGTAAAAAGTACATGTTTGGAAGGAATACGGAGTCCTGCCCTACCAGCATGGCTGTAAAATCGTAGCTGAAGCCAGCAGAGATGGGGCCTTAGAAACAGACAAACCTCACAAGTCCTCCATTGTCCTTGGATATTTCTTGATCTGAGAGGCGGGAAGCTGTAGTTTTTAATGGTCAAGGCATCTAATTAGAGTTGAAGGTGGACGAAATTAGCTCAGTAAAGTGAGTGTTAATAGTCATCAGCAAGACTCCTAGTTGTGTAAAGCTCTTACCATAACTTGGCAACGTGTAACTGGCTTTGACGTGCTGGAGGAAGAACTCCATCAAAGTATCCCCCCTTCCCTCCCCAGGTCAGACCCTGCTCTCCCAGAGCCATGCAAAAGAAGCAGCACTCCTCTGCTCAAACCTCCACCAGCTGGAGCAGCTCACCTGAAACACCAAGCTCTGAATGCCGCTGGCACAAGAAGTTCCCGAGTGTGACTGAACCTGCACTCAGGTTTCAGCCAGGGGATCACCTGCAGTCCTGCAACTGCAGCCAAGGAAAGTCCTTTTCTAGAGATAACTAACGCAGAGCCAACAGGCCTGGGGGTGAGGTTTGGGGTCCATGTGATGCACCCAGGCATGGCTGGGTCCTCCTTTGGAGTGTGGGCTGAGCCCAGGGAGCAGAGCCCCACCAAAGCATCTGCATCTCTCTTCTGACTGAACAGTGCATTTATCCTGGTTTTTTTTCTGATGTTTCTGTCCAACTTGCTTAGGATCCAAGGCATTTTATTTCTGCTAATGAGGTTCTGGTCAGATGTGGGCTCTTACTGGAGTTCAGCAGTGGATCCCTACTATACAGCTATAAGAGAGGACAGAACACGCCCCAAAGAAGCGTTTACAGCATCAGGCCTGGTCCTGGAAGATGCTGGTCTGCATAAGTATGTTTAGACACATGATCCTTCCTCTGAAGCCCAGAGTGCCCAGGATTCTTGCATATGTAAATGTTTGCAGAATCCGGGCTCTGTTTGTATTGCCTGTTTACTAATTTAAGTTTATATTTTATCTTCTGATGTTCAGTCCATTTTTTTAATCCATCCATAATTTTAAGGAAAGGGTGTTTTTTGTTTTGCTTTTTAAGCAGATATCTGAAATGTTCCTTGCAAGTTCAGCATGTTGCTGCAGTAGATAATAAAGTCTGGGCCCAGTAGTTTGTCTTGGGGTCTCTAGTTTTGAGCAGTGATGAAAGAGAATGAGTACTGTACTGTACAAAGACTTATCATGACTGTTCCTGATGGGTTTTGTCCCAATTCTTGCTAGGACACACTTTCTCCATTTCAGCACCCCTCACATCGGACCATTACATAGGTCTGTGCTTGGTGCTGAGTCTGAAAGCCTGTCATCTGTCTCCTTTCAGAAGACAAGAACAGGTCATGCTTGCATATGCAAACTGTTCTTACAAGCCCAAAGCCTTTTTGGGTCTTGGACAAAACCAAAACATCACCCTGGCATAGGAAGGAGAAGTCAATGTCATGGAAGCCCTCTGACAGCACTGGCTTGGTCTGATCCAGGTTAGAGACAAAATGCCCCCCCTGGTAGGGGATGGTGGTGTGGGATTTTGCTCCTGGCATGCTCTGACTGCAGCACATGGAGCAGCAGAGGGTACTAGTCTTCAGGGCTGTCAGTCCAGCACTAAAAAATTTCCCTTTCAACAACTGCCTTTTTTATTAAAACAAAAAGAGCCTGAATGTTCAGGCAGGAAGAAGTCATTTTTCCAAAATACTCAGTGATGAATTTGGGAAAATTGGAGGGAGGCCAAGGAGCTACAGCAGAGAGTGAAAGTTGGGTGACTTTTCGGGGAGTGACCAGGGAAGCTTTCAAAGCCACCCCCCCCCCCATACCCGCCATTGCCACCGGAGAGCGAAAACCTTGGCGGGCAGAGGAGCCGCTGCCACCACCGTTGCCTCCTTTTCTTGCTGCCAGATAAAGAGGACAGACTCTCCTTTTTCAGACCATTCTGCTCACACAATGGGAGAGGGGGATCAGCGCCAAAATTACAAGTGTGAGCCCTTAATGCATCAGGTTGAACAATGGGCTTTGGAGGCGTCTGCCTTGTTGCGAGGAGCAGTACAGCTAGTTCTGACTACCCAGTGCCATGGAAAAAAAACTCATTGTCCTGATTAAATGCTCCCCAGAATGAAAACACCCTCCTCCTCCTTTCTTCAGCTTCCTAATGGGAAGCAAAATAACAAACCAGGCCCACAATTAAACAAACATGCCACTAACCAAGCAGAGCTCAAGTGTAACAGATGTTGTTGCAGTTGGACCAGGCTGGGGGCCGGGAGCGAGCTGCTCTGGCTGGCTGCAGCTCCTGGGACACTGTCGCTGCAAGGGTTTCTTTGCCACACCATGGCCTTCTCCCTCTACCGATCTTTATTCCTTTTTTCTCCAGTGTGCCTTTTCCTTGCTCTTGTCCTCCCCTCAGTGCATCCCTTCTGCTTGTCCTGCCCGGCTGCCCCACTTCATCCCAACGTCTTGTTCATCACTTTCATTTTTTAACACTCAAAACCACAGATTTTATTTCAGAAAAGCTCAAGAGAAGGGGCAAAGCCACTTCAATGAACTTTTTAGACCATTTTAGTATAGAAGAATATAACAATTATTTTTCTCCATTTCTTTTTTTCTTGCTCAGATCCCACGCAGGGACCAGCTCTGCCCCTCACCGGTACACAGTCTCTGTAAGGATGCTCAATGCCACCTCCCAGTTCCTGCAGCCCCTGAGTTTGATGGTTGCAGTGCAGGTGCCTGTGGGCTGTAGCTGGGAACGTGTGAGATCCCTGGGCCAAAAGTCCTGCCCTTCCTCTTGTTGTTCCCAAAAATCACTGGCATATCTGTTACACAAGAAATTTGGTGTTGGAGAAGTGACGGAGACAGCTAAAGAAAGGCAAGCAAAAGGCAAGCTGTGTCCTTTCCATATTCAGCTGAATCCATCTTCTCTGGGGCTTCACAACTCTGGCACAGTCCACAATGGTGGTCTTATTACCTCTGAGGCTTAAAGTCCCCAAGTCCTCATCTGGCACTGACTGATGCTTCTGACAGCCTGTGTATCCCTCAGCTTTGCTGGGATCTGTTCCTTCCAACTCCATGTCAAAGGGACCAAAATAATTTGGCACATCCCAGAGCCGGAGGCTGGTTGGCCTTGCTTACTTCCCTGCAGGGCTGTGCCAGGGTTGTACGCTGCTGGAGGAACCAGAGGCAACCAGAGGTTCAGTGAAAGCCCAGCAGCCCTCCAGGGTTGGGCACAGTCTTCTCAGGCCTGTGGGTTGCTCCAAAGAGCAAAACCTCCCTCTCTCATCTGGGAACCATGGCCACCAACACCTTGCTGAGGTGTTTTGAAGAGGAATACAGGGCTGTAACGTGGGGTATCTGTGCCCACACACATTCTTGGTTTGTCTTTTGTTCTACTTGCTCTTGCAAGTACAAGGTCCTGTGCAGTCAGGTTTTGCCGTAGCACAGCAACTTCTGCAGCTATTAATAGAAGCTTGAAGATGTAAGAAAAGTTACTTCTCTTTCTTCTTCAAGCAGGGGAGCTGGAAGAAATGGGATGATCCACAAAATCTTCCCTGAGCTGTCACAGAACAGGGACTGGACTAGCTCGAAGGCCCCCAGAGCCATGGCTTACCAGCACAGTTTGGGACTGGAGCATCCCCGCTACCTGCAATGCTGTGGGGTGGAGCAGGTAAGCAGCTCAGAGTGAAGCCTTCCTTGGTTTACCCTGTTTGTTAGGTGAGATGGACTGGATACCCTGGGGTACTGGCAATATTAAGCCAACACCATCTCTCAATGCTCTGCTTTGGTAAGGAGCAAGTCAAATGCACGGCCACTATGGATCAGGTCTGCTAGTTCACCACTCCAGTGGTCAGAGCAGCACAGCCACAGATAGCTCGAGGCTCTCATGTGCTCCCAGATCACTAGCGCAGCGCTGAGTGATATTTCCATTCATATGACAAACTTGTGAACAAACAACAGGGACCCCTTAGCAAAAAGCACCCCTGCTGTCAAAACCCTCTTCCAGTTCAAAATGAAAACCAAGTCCAGGTGAATGTCCAGCTGTTCCAGATCAGGGTGGCACTGAAGGTAAATCACAGCAAACCAACCAACCACATACCAGTTTACTTATCACCTAAGATTTGGTTTTTTATGCTTTTGAACTACTTACACTGAGGCAAAGCATCTCAGATGGAAAATTTGATTGGGGTATTAGTTTTTACTTCCTTTTTCACAGTTGATACACACAATATGTGCACATATGTGACTGCACGCTTGATAAATACAGCAGCAGTGTTACAAGGTTGGCTCCGTTAGAACAGCTGGTGACATGAGCTAAAATGACTAGGAATTACCATTCAGAAGTGAATGTAAAATTTTCACACTTCAAGAAACTCAGGAAAAATCCTGTCCTATAAAACACTGTCACCTTGTTCAAAAAATGCATCTCTTTTCTCACTGCCCTTCATTCTTCATCCCAACTGAGCATTCATTGGAAAGAAAGGTAAAGCAAAGGGGAAACACCCTATGTGGCACAGAGCAAGGAATGAAGGCAGGACTGAGCGAGACTAGAAGATGCTACGTGGTGGCAATTCCCAACTATTGTAACGGCCCTCAGGAGAGCTGCTATGTACTGGAATAGTTTGTAACAGCCCTGAAGGACCAGGGCCAGAGCAAGGGCAATATCAGCCAGCTTTGTCCCCCTCACAGGACTGAAGCTCAGCATGACTTGGAAAGCAAAGGATCTGTTTTTTCTCCCTGGGAAATGGGGATCTAAGGATGCCAGCTGATTAGGGCTCTTGTGACGGAAAGTGCAAAATAGCAGCATCGCATAACCCTGTGATCTGCTCACCCTTAATCCAATCATCGCTTTCTCTTTTAGATACTTCTTCTGTCCCTCCTGGATGGACCCCTAACTTTTGCAGAGCACTGGCAATGTGACACCATGATCACGAAGACCTGGAGGAGCCGTGCTCGTTCCAGTAACACCATCAGGAGGAAAATGTGCCCTTTTGCTGCAGCCAGATCAGCCCTGGAGGAGCCCTTAACCCTCAGGCCACTGGTGACAGGATGCCTGACGTCTGCCTATGCCAACAAGCCTTCAGTGAGATCTCTCTGATGCAAAGCCCCTTTGGCCATGTGTTACTATGTGAGGCAGCCTCCATGGTCTTTGCATTTCAATCGCATGCATCTACATCCAATCATCTGGGACTCTTATCGCAACTCGCATAAAGTCCCCTCTGCTCCATAATTACAGGGGCCAAACTAAGAGGGTCCTTAAACTGTTTGTGAGTCAGGTGATCAGGATGTGGCCTAAGGTATCAAAACTTCCAGCAATAAAGGGGACATCATCGTTAGCTAACGCCCTTCAGGGGCTGCTATGTGGCAAGCACTGGAATGCACTACTTTTCTTGGTCTTGCTCGATATAATTACTTTCAGTGTTATTTAAAGCTCTGACTAATCACATGGCAATGGCCAGGTTTATAATGCAACAGTGTGTAGCCTGGAGCAAATTCTGACATAATTACACTGTATAAATTCCCCCATTAGAAATGACACTGCATTGGCATTGTGTACAAAGCAGCCATGGTCCAGTCAACTGGCTCTGTGAAAATCTGTCTGACAATTGTTTACCCTGTTGGTATCTTATTGACACTTCCTACAATGATGAAACTGTTACATGACAGCGAATGGGAGCCAAAGGCTGAACGAGTCTCTCCTTTCCTCTCACTTGCTTCAAGTGTGGTTGTTTTCTTGCCTGGTTTTCTCCAGATGAGGGCTTCCTCTGTTCTGATTGCTCTGAAATAGAAAGAGAAGCATATGGTTATGGTACAAATCACAAAAGCCCATAGAAATCTTGGTTGGGGTTGCATCATTTGCCACAAGGAGCAATTAGTCCCCTAGGCCCTGTGCCTTCACTGCAGTGTGATTATGGACCATTTTAGGATTCATTCCGACCTGGCATTGCCTTGCGCCATGGCAGGGTAGCGGGAGCCAAGCTGCTCTCCCACTGTTTTTGGTACGTGCCAACAGAGCGGCAGGGTGTCGCGATGGGATAATTTGTCAGACCATGGCATGTTGCACTGCAAAATGATTGCATGACATATTTGTTTCCCACTGCAGTGTCAGGGCTGTGGCACATTTGAATGGCCTGATGAGAGGGAGGCTGCCCTCTTGGTTGGGAGGAGGATGAAACTCTCAGCGCTATGGCCAATACTATTTGGGCAAAGGAAGCCAAACTGATTTCTAGTTTTGGAGCACTGATTCAGTGTAGGACAAGGAAGGATTTTATCCTTTTCAGTCACTATCTTGTATGAGGATAGGGGAAAAAAATGGGAAATACTCAGTAATATGGAAAAATTCAATGAATGCAATGATTATTGGTTATGAAAACAAAAATTTGTAGAGTATTTCAAAGGCAGTTTTATCACCTCCCTGAGGAAAGTTCAAGGCACCCACTAAAAACATATCTTAAACAACAGGCTTGCTAGCAACAGAATAGCAACAAATGGTGATAAGGTTCAGAGGACAGGATAGAAGAGTATGATTCCAGTCTCCCTTTAACCTGGGAGACCTGAGATAATTTGAAGTATGGGGAATGGGATCTGGAGCCTTTCCAGATCTTCAATTTCAGGCTGGCTCAGGAAACCAGGAGGCTTCCAATACAGGCAAACTTAAAAGAGAAATAAAGGGGGTTTTTTGAGTTATAGCTGAAGAGGGAGAAATCGAATACCTGCACTCCTACCTGTAAAGGATTGTTCCTTGCAGTATGTTGTCTATACCAGTTAATTTACAAAATCCAAAAAACCTGAGTTTTTTCATTTCCCCGTGGAATAGACTGTTCTTTAAAGGAGGTATTGTCATGTCCATTTGAAAATTTTGGGGGCAATACAAGTAGCATCATTGGTAGCATTTCTCCATTTTCACCAGGTAAGAGCTGAACCCATTAACCCCCTCTAAACCTGGAGCAATAACACGTCTTTTTGTTTGTTTGTTTTCAGCATCATCAGGAAAGCTGTGACCTGGATGATCCACACACAGTCTCATTCCTAAGCCGTAAGTAACATCCCTAAGACAGTGATTTTTCCTGATGGTATTCAGAGGCTGGAGCAAAGCACTGAGGTGCTGTTGCATATATGGGAACACTGGTGTGTTGCCTGTTTGTGTTCCCAATCCCAGTGTCCCCACACTGAGCTGGGTCCCTCTGGGAATACAGTGTTTTTCCCCAGTCCCACTAGCGGTACTGTGGGACCTGAGCAGTCCCCCCCTCTCTGGGGTTCATGTCCTTGCCTCGGCAAGGAGCAGCATGGAAGAAGTTAGCACTGCTGTTCGTTCCCTATGGCACACCAAGCTGTGGCTAAAGGAGTATTTAGATACCCTGGGCTGCCAATTCAGAATTTTCCTAAAACCAGCAGTAAAATTTGCCTCCGATTCCTTTTTAGGAAAAGAAGGCTGTAGTATAAAGTCCCATTTTCTAGGCATTAAAAGTTTACAACCCACACCACTAAAATCAGCATTCTGTGCCTAACTTAATGTTTGGTCTTCAGGAACAGCCAGGAGGAAAAGAGAAGGTTCCCTGTTTGTTCTACAAGACAGGAAAGTGGTTGCTTTCTATACTGTAAATATGCATTAGAAAGCTCTTATAGGCTCGTGCTGGGGATTTGATGTTTTTAACTGACTACATTCCTTACATTTTTGTATAACTGCCAAGAAAGCTAAATAAAATGGCTTTTTTAGTGTTTTCTCTAAGAATAGCCCTGCTTCTTTGTAAATATAGCAAAGGAATTGTTGATAATAATTCTTTGGGAGAATAACTGGTGTTATTGATGTTAAAAGTAGAAAGATTGCTGTTTCTCTGTCTCAGAAATACAGCTAACCAAGTGGGCTGGGACTTCAGAAAGCCTAAACATTCCTTAGCCAGTTACTGAGATTAGACTGGTTTCATTCCTGTGCCAGAAGGTGTAGAATCAGAGAAGACTGGCACTGAAGCTCAAGTAAAAAAAAAAAAAAGATTTGCATTTTCTTTCAGAATGCAAAACTGAACTTTTTCCCCTCCTTGTTTGCATTTCTCAATTTGCAGATGGTTCTGTCTTCTGCCAACTTACCCTGAAAGGCTGGGGATTAATCTACTCAGTCTGACTCAAATATTCACAGTAAACACTTGGGCACCCTAAACCTCTGCAGTGTTAGGTGAAGTCCCATCCTCCCGAGATACTAGCAGGCAAAGGCTGTCATTCTCATCTAGAAGTTGACAAGTTGAGCCAAATTTTAGACTACAGGCCTCTGGCTGTTGCTGGTTTGACGCCCACCATATGCCAAGACCCTAGATGTGTTTTGCAATGCCATATGATAAACTAGTGGTAAAACCAGGATTGCAGCATGAGAATTTGAACCAACCTGTGCCATGCTCTGACTGCTAAACATTGCTGCCATCCAGGATTACCAGAAGGTGGAAGGCTCATAAACCACTCCTATGTCACTTCCAGGAAACAAAAAGGCTAAAGTTATTTTTTTAGGGTTGACTGAAAGCATCTGCCTTCCCTACAGCTGAGGCAACCTCTCACAAAGGTTCCCTGTCATTAACCAGACCTGCACTTCAGTTAAGCGTGCAGAGATTTGGTGCTTGTTCAACTGGGCCTCATCAAGGCTGGTAGCCCTCGTTAGGATTATTTTTCAAAACAGAGACTTGGTGGGGCCAGGCTGCAGCGTACACTGCCCAGACGCTGCCTTCTATTTGTTCTGACTCTGCCTCCTCCTAGCTTCCCTAGTTGCTCCCTACCTCTGCCGGAAAAGGGAGTAAATGGTTGTTACTGATTCACCTTTGTCAGTTTATAGACCTCTATTATATTCTCTCTCACTTGTTTACTTCCCAGACTGATTTAGTTATTCCTCATAGAGTTGTAGTAGGTAAAAATAGGATCATCTGGGGAGAGAGGTAACCAGTCAGTCCTGTCATGACTTTTTTCCCCTCTATAGTCAGTTGGTTATATGGTGTCCTTGTCAGTGAGATTCACACTGTGCCAAGTGGCATTTGAGGCCAAGCATCTTGGCATCTTTTGAGCCAAAGAAATTGTGCTATGTTTCACCTTCAAGCCTGTGCTTACACCACAGCTTTGATGATATTCTCTACCCTACCCAAAGCTACGATATCTAGAATGACACCAAAATTCATGGAGCCTGTAAGGGAAAGGTATCTAATCCTCTCTACAAGTGACTTGTGAATGAGAGGTGAAGAAGGGTGGAAGGCAGAGTTCCCACCCTGTAAGGATTTTCAAGATTTAAAAAATTAAAACAGACATCAGTGGTCCCTGTATCTATCAATTTAAACAAACAAGAACACCCAAACTCAGGTTTTTTTTATCAAGACTGAGAGATGCTACACAGGCTGACTACAGCATTGATGATCTTGTCTGTGGTTTATTCTGTTTAAATTGAGATTCAGATCCTTCAAAATTTCCAGTATGCATCCGGGCTATTGGCTGCTCTGCTTGTCTTCCTAGATCTCATGTTGTCACTCCTAGTTCCAAATTCGGGTTGAATCTCAAGCAGGTAGGAGCTTGTTCAGGTCCAAATAGCAGCCAACTTAGTAGGCTCACAGTACTTCAATCCTGAATGAGAACAAATTGATGAAAATTGCTTGTCCTATAAGATTTCTGTCATCCAAAGCCAATTCCACATGCTAAACAAATTGTCTATTCCTTTTACTGCTCTTTGAAAAGTCTGAGCACTGTGATAAGGACTGTGTGGAGTACAGTGAGAGAAGAATAGGTTAAACATTGCAATGTGCTCAAATTGGGTTTAGGGAGAGAACCCAATGGGAAAAGTAGTCTGGGATCCAAACCACTTTGTGACTTCTGCATAACTGGAGAATCGAGCCATAATGGGATACAGAGCATCTGCATGTTTGTCTGCCCATGAGAGGCACAGCTTCTTTTAAGTTGCCTGGACCACAGGCCCCAAAAGATCTTGTACTAACTATAGGATAAAATAACTGTTGCCTCCCTGAATCCCTTCATGCGCCTAAGTAAGAGGGATGTGAGTGAGAGCTGAGTTCCCAGAGTGGGTGCTGGGAGCACAGTGTGAGAGCGTGCGATGCTGTACAGAAACATGGCTTAAGGTCAGACTCAGCTCTAAAGCTTCCCCAGAATCCCAAATCCTCTTTTTATATGAGTTTCACTCAAACACAAACAATTAAAGAATTTCATCTTCTCCTACTATGGTGGGAAAGCCTGGATGCTTCTCTGGTCTCTAAACTTCATTAAATAGCTCCAGAGTGTTCCCTAGATGAGGGTCCTGCTTGGCTTCAGACAACCCATATCTCTGTGTTTGATGCGAATAAATTGGTCGCTGATGCCAGTTGGCAGTGGGGAAGAGAAATAACACAGCATGTTGCGAAGACAGAAAAAAAAAGGCAGCTATGAGCCTCATGTCTGCTCATATGATTGGAGTCATTTGACAAGGAGTCCCATCAATGGCAGCTTTTCAGAGACCTCAGCGTGGGCTATTGCACATCTCTGCTATCCGCCTCCTTTTATGTTTTCCCTCCTAAGGACAACACCCATGCCAGCTTTCGAGCTTAACCACTATATGTTCTGATGCCTGCCTGGAGCACAGGGAGACACTTTCTGTAGTTTTAATTTTGGAATTTGCCCCATCAATAGCAATGGTCTGGTGGAACTGGGAGAAAATTTCCCCCTGGGCCGGACTGCTCTGGATTCCAGCAGCTCTCTCATCATCAGGGGTTTGTCAAAGCATGCAGTATGCTAACATCCTGCCAGCTCACCTTTCGCAAGCTGACTCAAAAGCATTAGTCCCACCAGTGCAAATAAGGTGTCTGCCACATGTCTGCTGGTTTCTCCCTGGTGCACTGAGGCAAAGCAGCCCTTCCTTGTCGGTCATTGACCAAAACCGTTGATACTGGAACAACTGACTGTGCTGGTTGTAAAGGATGCCAAAACCTCTTGAAAGCTGGGAGGCAAAGGTGTTTTCTTTTTAAATGAATTAAGCTGTAGAAGGAATTTCCCTGAGAGCTTGTTTGATATCTAGAGTAGAAATGGCTTTCATTCTCCATCTGCACCTACTCAACACTCGAGAGTCACATCCAGGGAGCCTTTAGGCACATTTCTCTTCTCCCCTCCAGACTCCCTGCACTGGAGTTCCTTTGCATTTATTTCTACACAGCTGACCTATTCCAGGTGAGTCAAACTTGAATTTGCTTGCTGGATTAGTATAATGGATTTACTTCAGCCTACAGAAGAATATAGAAGCTGTAGAGCACATTTTCTGTTGTACCAGAGATTTCTGGCAGGACTGAGCTGGAGGAATTTTGGTCCAGTTTGGTTAAACTGTCTGTTAAAATCAGAGCCAGTTCCTGAACTGCTTGTTAAAGCTCAGTGCTGGTACATCCCATTTTATGTGCGTGCTCTCTGTTTTCCTGGGAGCCACCCCTGCTCAATTTACCAGGCAGTTCACCCACCACCACCCCCCCACTACCCCCGCTTCCACTCCCGAGCAGCAGGCTGAGAGGGGATTTCTGGCCAGCTCCAGGCCCCAGGGTCACCCAGACACCTCCTGACCCTCCTGCCTCCCCTGAGAAACATAGCTGCGCAAAAGGAAAGCACACCCCAAGATCTGCATATGCCCAAAGCAGCACGGACCTGTCGTATTGCTAAATGCTGTCATGTGTCGTATGGTTGAGGCAGGACCTTGCAACACAAAAGGCATTTTGCAGACACATAGGAGAGCAACCCCATGATAAGAGTAGCTTTTAAAAGACAAGTCTTACTGAGAGGAGTGGTAAACCCAGCTCCACCTGTACCTAAACACACAGATAACACCTGGTGGCACTGATAAAGTGCTGGAACTGTGAGCCTAATGCCTCTTGGCTCCTGTAGAAAATAGGACCTCTACCAGCATCCATAAATAAACATCCCCCTGTGTCTTTACACACTTAAATACCTTTGCAAACTTGGCTCCTTGCCTGTTTCCCATATTCGGCTGCTGCTTCTTTTGCACAGCAGCAGGAGCAAGAAGCTCAGCTGTAATTTGGGGTTGTGATGTGCTAAGTGCTGTACAGGCATAGAACAAAAGACCTCTGACCACTTCCCAGCATCTAGTTCTTGTTGTTGTTTTAAAAACAACCGTCCCTGGTTTTCTTTTTTTTTTTTTTTTTTGGTCTTTTATTCATTGTTTTCTTGCTTCCTTTGTATTCCTGGTGCCTCCAAGCTAGAATACCTTTGCCGAGCTCCTGAGAGAGCCAGGCCAAGCCGGCCACGTGGAAAGGACTTTTTACTTGTGTCCTGCTTATCTGAAAGTGGTAAGTGTGGCTGGAGTGAAGCTGCAAGGGTTGAAATGAAGGGTGTTAGGCGTAATGCTGCACAACAAATTTAGTGCTTCGAGGTTCCCACTGGGATTAGGGAACATAAGCACTGCTGGAAAAAAAAGCAAAAGTTTAGACCACAGAGAAGCAAGCAGATGCAAACATGTGACACAAAACTGAAAAGCTGTGCTCCGAGAGGCAAATGTACCCCAGCTGTGCCTGGAGTGGGTGGGTCGTGCTTTTCCTGTGCCCAGGCAGTTTATTCGATAGCAACTATGAAGATGGGATTTCCTCCAGCTTTATGTCAGGGAGCTTCATGTCTTGCATCTCGACCCTTAACTAGGTAAAAGTTACTGTATTAACAATCAACCAACCTTGGGTTCCAGCTTTGAGTGATGATTTGCATCCATCCCCAAGTTACATAAATTTAAGCCACCATATTTTAGAGAAAAAGTTTTTGAGCTGGTGTTTCTTGTGAAATCCCAATGGGAGAAGTGTGTTTTCTGGGTGCTTTAATGCATTTCAGGTTCCTTTTGGGGCTCTGCAATTCATGGCAGCTGGTTCTCTGATTATTTTATATTAAGGACCAACTTCCAGTAACATCAGTGGGAGCAGGATTTTAGCTCTAAAGCTATTATTAACTAATGCAGCACAACAATGCCTGGCTTTCGTTCTGTTTTGTTTTCTCCCAGGGTCGGAACGTGTGTGTATCCCATTAACTCTGTCCTCGCTGCTCTCAAGATGTTCCGCACAAATGATTTTATTTTTTTTGTAAGAAAATATATTTTACTAGGCAGTTTTATGAGAGCTGACAAAATGCCTCATAAATAACCCAGCAGGAAATATGGGGTAAATAAAATTTTTACAACTTTATCATAAACCTGAGAAGTCTTTGGTTCCTTTTCGAATGGAATGAGCAAGGTATTTCATTAAAGGAAAAGACATGCTCTCTAAAGCCCAACAATTATAGACACAATGCCTTTTTAACCTGCAATTCAGTCAAACAGGTTTGGTGGCAGTGGAAAATGTTAAAGGCCCTGTTTTGACACTTTGGGTCATGCTCCTCACAGATCAATTTGTGCTGTAGGTTCCCTGTGCAGCAGAGCTGGAGAACTGGTGTGTATCTAACCTGCCCCCAAAGTACCCAGGACCTCTAAGGAAACATGTATCTGGAGGAACATACTTAGGACGGGCTGAGGTTTTCTGTTGCCTTTGTACACCTCCTAGTACCGGGGACCGTGGCTGGGCCCCTAAGTGCAAAGGGAGTACAAGCAAATATGGTCCTCAGGTCTTCAGCACAGCCTGAAATGCAATGATTTGGTCAAAGACCAAGAGTCTGAAATAGAAATGCTTGGAACAAGCCTCAGTCCTTGAACTTTGCGTGAAGGGGGAATTCAGCTCTCAGCAGGAGGATCATTGACGTGTGATATTTTGGTACTGTGGGAAGACGGGAGGGGGTGTCACTTTTAAGTCCTTTGCACTTGTAAAAATTCATATTGACATCCATGACTATTTTCTACTTACAGTTAAACAGAAATTTGGCAAAATACAACCTGTTCCTGGGTGCATAAGAGGTATGGAAACTGCCTCCCAAAGGATATGGTAAAGTGCCTTTGTATGCCTGCTTGGTCTGATGAAATACCAAAGGAAACAATCTGGAGTGAAGGTCTCTGCCATTTTGCACACCTCTGGTTCTCTGATCCACCCTATTTTTGTCTCTTGGTTGGCTAAAAACTGAGAGAGGAACAGTCCTGGAAAGGCTGAGCTTCACAGAATTGGAGTTCAGATATGTGTGTTATTTTCCCTGCATTGAGAGCAGGGCTCTCAGACTCATCAGAAGAGGACCAGAGTGGACTCTACCACCCAGGCCTCCCATTGCTGGCACCACAGGCTGTACTGCACAGCTATGGTCCCCACCTCTCCTCCAGGGCATTATTGCATAAAGCCCACCACCCAGGGTGGTATGGGCCCCACCTTCCCTTAGAGGCACTGTTGCATTTTCCTGCCTTCCCTCCCAGTCCCTCCCTGCTAGATAACTCTCCCCACCCCACTGGCCCACCAGATCACCTAGGTCCTCAGGACATCTACAGCAACTTCCTACAGGAATGTCATGTCAGGCATTTAAAGCCTTTGTAACTCTAATGCCATGTAAACAAGGAGGTAAACCCACCCCACACCACCACTCCAAAGCCCTTTTGATGTTGATTTCTTTTATGGCCACCAGCCACACTTTGGGAATGGGGCACCTACAGGAGACCTGGTCCCTACACCAAAAGGTTTGCACTCCTGCAGCCTGATCCTACATAATGCTGAGTACTCAGAGCCCTAGCTGACTTTCAAGCCAAGTCAGGGTGTCCCTGGGAGCTTTGCCTGTATAAGGGCTCCAGCCTCTGGCACGTTGTCTGGAAAGCACTGTGTGAATAGGAGAGACAATTATCGCAGCCCTTTCCCGAAAGGAAATTCCATATTGGCACTGAACAGCGCGATAGTATGGCAGAGCACAGCCCTGACAGAGCAGGCTGGGCTGCGTGCAGGGCTCTGCCGTCCCCTGGCAGCGACTGACAGCATGTCAAGGGAAATTGGCTTTTCGGTGGGACATGCTGCTTTAGTGAAAGCCCATATGTTACTGAGTTATCTGTTCTGAATCCCCGTATTATCCCCACGCCTCTGTCACCACCCCTCTGCCACTACTCTCCCTTCAGGCCCCCACCCTGATGCAGAGGTTAAATAAAATATCATTTCCTTCTGATTTAGCCTTTGTCTTTGGCAATCAAAATGCCCTTCAGGCCCCTGTGGATTCAACCTTGCAGGTCAGGGTAGGACATGGGAAACCCCTTCCCAGGCATTTCACTGTAGATAATGTCGTGGCTGATTCATGAGATCATTCAAAGTGCTGCCTTCCGCTGTGGCTGCTGCTTTCGATGCTGATGCTTCTTGGCATAGGCTCTACCTCCTTCTCCCTCCCCGCAACACCACCTCTCCTTCTGGCTGGATTTTACAAACCATCTCCTGAGCACCTGGGAGACAAAGGAGGGATGCTCAGAAGAAGAAAAATAAAGGGCAGGTTAGGTCTACTGCAGCAAGCCTCCCTGCAGAGGAGGAACAGGCTGGGTGAGTCAGGAGAGCTAGTGAACTCTGTCCCTGCTCCAGGAGGGGCTGACCTGGGGAAGCAGCAATGTTCTTGCAATCCTGCTGCTCCTGTTTGAGGCTCTGAGTGCCAGAGTGGACAGAGGAAGTATGAGCACTCCTGTTGAGATACTGCTGGGCAGATATAGCAGGAGATACAGGAAATATATATATATATATATGCCTACAGAAGCATCACCTGTGTGTGTTATTCCTCAACTTGAGGGTGCAATACAGAACAATGGCATGTATTTTTATTTATTATAGCTCCTCTAATCTCCTGCTTGGCATCTTCTGGGACACTCACATACATAACACCCAATATAACACCAACAGAGTTTATGCTGGTAAAAGAACCACTGGTGTAAGTAGAAGACCTATAAAGGACAGTATATTAGCTGTCTTTTATTATGGAGTGCTGTTATTTTAACCTCTCCTTCCTTGTGCAGTTTTACATACTTGGGTTGAAAGTGCAAAGAGGCAGCAGGGAGACAGAGAGCACTGACTTCACCCTGCAAAGTGCAACACAGGTAAAAAGGGAGGAAGGTTGACAGTGGGTTTTGTCATTTGTGTGGTCTCCAAGGTAAGTAGAACGAGCATGGAAGGAAAGTCTCCAGTGTTGGTGTCCCATACATTTTGCTGGCTGTGTTTATCCATTTCTCATGCAGTTAAGTGTGCAAATGTGAGGTGAGAGAAGCATGCTGCTGTCATGGATGTGCAGCAGGTATACACAGGGATGCACTCTAGGTGAAGGCCTCTGTGAGTGCAGGGCTTTCATCCACCTTTCTGTCTGACGAAGACTATTCTGGTTCAGCCCCATGTAAGGATACACATTGGTAGAAAATCATGCTAGTGAAAACTGTCCGTGAAAACTGCCCATGAGCCATCAGCTATCATCCCCAAACCAGTGTCTATTGGCACGGCTCAGTTACTGATATAACTGCCAAGGACTTGGCCCCAAGCATCTCCTCACTGCCTGCTCTCTGTAGGAGACCAGGTAAGGATGCAGGAAAAGGCAAGCATGGAGTAAAGGACAAGGTATGGGTTGTTTGTGCGCATCCACCTTACCGTGGGGTTATCTGTGGGCCAAAGCACGTATCTTTGGTGGACAGAGCTGTAGGGAATTAGCTCACAGGAGTTTGGGCTATGAGGCCGTTCCCTGGTTTTCCTTGCAGAAATAGAGCCTATTTATCTATTTATTTATTTTTAATCTGCAGCCTCCTAAATAACCATCTAAAGCATTTCAAAAAGCCAAGATGGCAAGACATAAAATCAGAGGGAGACAGCAGGGAGGGGAAAGCGCCTGAGAGCCGGGAATAGAGGACAAATGGCCCCTGCCTCAGCAGTGGTCCCAGCCCCCCATTCTCACCCTGCTAACATCCCTCCCTTTGGTAAACAAAGACAGGCAGGTTGGCACCTAGTCTCCTCAGACAAAGGAGCTGACCCTTTGTTTCACTGTGTGACTCCCTGGCAGATGGGGGCTGGAGGGTGCCTGAGGGGTCTTGTTCAAGGAAAGCCTCCAGTATGCAAAACGTGCCCACAGGCAGACAGGAGAGTGATGGGTTTCCTCCTGTGAAAGAGCTGGGTGAAACAGTTTCTATCTCTTGATAGTTCTTTTTTTCTTTGAGAAAACATAAATAGGCTGTAGTTTTCCTAAATGAGCCACTTGTTTTTATAGGAACTGAGAGGGAAACCTGGGATTTGGAGCCAAACTTTATTTCTGGAGAGGGAGAAAGCCAAAATCCTGACAGCAGGAATGCGTGCACATCTTAAATATTTAAAATTCTTACACAAAATTTCCTAGGAGGCTAGAATCTGGCCCACAAATCAGTGAGATGCAAGTTTTGCAAAGTCCTAATACTTGCCAATCCCTGCTTCCAGCCCCAAGGGATTACTGGGTTTTATTCTTGATGCTTTCAGGGGGGTGAGCAAGGCAGGTGGAGATAAAATAGCCAAGCCAAGGCACAAGAGTTGATGACAAGCCCACAGATGGTCAGTTAGTCCATCACCCACTGGTGTGTTTTAGCCACATCTTCTTCCAAGGCCACTGCACCACGTATGTGACCTAATCTTGGTGTATGTGCTTTCTGCAGCCTCCTATGCCACAAAAAGCTGGGCTGAGGCAATTAAATCACTGAAAATATGTTGAGTTCTTCAGGGAGGGTGTCAAGCACTGCATGGGGAGACCCATGGCACATTTCTATACCCAGCCCTACTGTGATGGCAGCTCAGATCTGTCCTTGTGGATGGGGAGTCTGTAGGTTGAAGCCAGTTTCAGTCAATGGACCTGTTGTGCTGGCTTGGAGGTCTTGGACTGGCTGGTAACAGGAAGATGCCCACACTGCTGTTGGCATGATTTGTCCCCTTGTTTCATTATTTTCCTTCCCTACTCTGACCTATTATTAACAGACCCACCTTCTACCTAGTGCTTCTGTTTCCCCTGATATATTTGTAAAAGGCCTCTTATTCTCCTTAATCCCTTTGGCTATAATTAACTCATTCTGCATTTTTGCTGCCCTTATCTTTTCCCTGCAAGCCTTAACTGACTGAATATTCTTGTTTGGTTGCCTCCCTGTTTTCCATTTCTACTAAAGGTTTTCTTTTTAATCCTTAGATCTCTGAGCAGGCTTTGCACACTCATATTTCTTGCATTCTTCTTCTTTATTCACTCTTCTTTCCCTCTCCCACCTTACTTATTGTGCGTGTAAGGACCCCTATCTGCCTTACACATGGGTAGATTTCAGGACCGCCTCGCATGGCACCTTACTCGCTCGATTTCTTAATTCCCTTGAATGCATTCACCTTTTTCCTTTGGCACTATGCAATTTTTCGGCAATGTTGAATTTGTTCTTCCCACTTGGGAGATTCCCACCTTCTTGGGCAGTTCCTTTCTTTCACCTAATACCTTTTGTACTACAGAAAACATGTGAAGTAAAAATTATGTCTTTTTTAAAGAAATTATTTGTGCAGGGTTTATTTTTGACCCAGAAAACTAAAAGGGCTGAACATGGGCTCAGTGCTATTCAGGAAAGTAGATCTTGGCTCTAGGTACTTTGTCTTTAGAGTTTAGGTCCTTATAACATCCTGCTGTCTCTTCCCAGCAGGACTTTCTGGACAGCCTTTTTCTTTACTCCTCTCAGTCCCCAGCTTTTCCACCCTTTCTCTCAGCTGAGTTTGCCTTTACCATGATGACTTGAGCAGGTTTTATTTTCTTCTGAAACATTTTACCTCTCATGCCAACAGTGATATCTCTGAGGAGGCTGTGCTCCTGCTATTGGGGCTCGGCTGGGAAATGGGGTATTCCCCACACTCAGAGGAACAAATTTATGGCACATGATGGGGATCCATTGTGTTTACCTGAGGGGAAGGTGCCAGGGGCCAGGCTGACACTGTGTGGTTGTAGACTGGGGTGGTAAAAGCCCACAGGGGATAGTGGAGACCTGTTCACGATCTCAGTGCTGAGGCAGCTCATCCTGAGCGCCATTTTAGGCTGCAGAAGGAGACAGCTTGGGCCACTCGCTCCTCGGCCCGCTGCTAACACCCACCTCAGGAGCACGTAAGGGGAGAGGAAACTTTTACTGCTAACAAAGAGGTGTAAGCAGAAGTGGAATCTCCAGCCATGCTTTTCCTCTTCCTCCTGCAAACCCCGCCTGGGCACCCCAAGGAGAGGCCACCTGACCATGCAGGTATGCTGAGTAATTCAGTGGGTGGGGATGGGGATAAACAGCCCATTCTTTTGTCTTCATTACTGTGGAAACAGAGGCTAAAAGAGACCCCCTTGAGGGAGAGTCACAGGTGAACTTGTCCTGTGTGGTTTCAGCACCCAGGAGGCTGCCAGTGTGGGTGGTGAGGTCCTGGACCAGATGGCCATCTTATGCGTGAGAGGACAAGGCCACGTGAGCCCTGCAGCCTGTGCTACTCACCCGGGGAGAGGGCAGCCAGCTCACTGTGGTTTGAAGAGGGGAGAAAGCAAGCTAAATTGACTGTTCTTACCCCACTGACAGCTCCCTTTGCCCTTCCCACCATGTTCCCTCAGGCCTGGCCCTCCATGGAGGCAAGGGCTGTGCTGCTTGGACAGCGGGATGATGGCAGGGAGGAGGGAGGTTTATGAGGGGGCAGCAGGTGGGCTGCCCGCTCTACTCCACAGATGGCCATGCCCACAGCCCATTTTGCCGGCCTTGGCCCCCAACATTGCTCTCTGCAGCAGCCATGGACTTTTTTTTGCCCTTTGCTCTCCTCCAGTTTCAGGCTCTGCCACTCCGGCACTGCGGTTCAGCAGGGCAGAGCGGGGGAGGGAAGGAGGAAGAAGTGGGGGGGCTGCTTTACAGAAAAAAGAAAAAAAAGTGAAAAGGCAGTCATTTGGGGCCTGGGCATGCTGGTGGTTTTGCTGCTTCCGTTGCCTGATCCACCTTTTCAGACACGCATGAGGAGACTTCTGAGAAACGGCCCTGGGCCAGCCCTGAGCGCTTCAGCATAACCATGCACACACATACGTGCAAATACACAGCCCTGCACACACACTTGCACACTGGGAAGGAGGCTGCAAGGCCAGACTGCTCCCCAGCACACACTGACGCACACACACCTACCATCCTCCTTCCACAAAAGAGTTTTCTTTCATTTCCTGTGAGAAGAGGAGGTGGGAGAGAGGGATTTTGAAGGCTGCAAATTCCTCAGCCACATATCTCGCCTCCCTCTCCTTTCCTATGCTGCCTGCCAGCTCCACGTTCAGGAGTTGCGGCTCCCACTTCCCATACAAATAGGCAAGGCTGAAAAACTGTGCTTTTTAAACCTTGTGAGACATTTCTGTTGCTTTGTGGGTTGGTTTTTTTCACAGTATTTGTGTGCTTCACCTGTCAGAGCCACCTCAAGGCTGCTCTAACTCTAGAGGGCCAAGCTGCTGTTTAGCTGGTTAGGACCACAGGTGTGCCTTGTGCTGCTGTAGTTGAAGCATTTTTTCCACTCTTCTTGCCCCCAGGCCACCCCAGGAAGCTTGTCTTCATACATATTGACAATCACCTTGTGGTGGAGCAAGGCTTTTCCAAACCCTGAGCAGTATACCTGGCATTTCAAAGGGATGTTGCTGTCAAGCACCCAGCTTGTCACAAAACTGTGAGCCGGAGCCACTAAAGCAGCAGGTGGTACCCAGGTGTGTTAGGCTAATCCTCAACTCTCCTAAACCAGACTTACTTTCCCTCGTGAGTAACTAGGACAACCACAGGAGAGCCAGAGATTGTTTCTGTTTCACATTTATTTGGCACTTGCAGGCTCTCCCTTATTTTCTACAAGAGAAGTAGTATTGCTTCTCTGTCATGGACAGAGACATTAAGGGTAGTGGGTAAGATCTTATTCTCTCCAGAGCTGTGGCACAGCAGTTTATGCCAGCCACACCAGGGCTGCCATGGCTGTGAGGTGGCATTTCTTAGCCTGTTCGGACCATCCTGATGCACTGTTGTGGCTCAGTTAGAACTGCTGCTGATGTAGGAGAGAGTCCAGCTGGCTCTCCTATTCCTTTGCTTGATACTGCAGGCATAAATGAGTAGTATCAAACTATGGCTCAAAAGGCAGGTAGATTTTTGTGTTCATCTAAATAGGGAAAATCCTGTGCACGGAGATTTCAGGACCTGGTGGCTGGAGTGCAGAATGCATGAAGAGAAAGTCCGCTTTTGCAGAACATTTCCCAAGGCATCCAAGGACTCTCTCAAACCCACAAAGACTGCCCTAAAACCACAGCTGCAACAAAAGAGGAAGAGTCCACAGCAGAACTCGGAGCATATTAAACCTTGCAAGATAAGTCTCTTGCTGTGGTGGGGCTATGTGTATAAATACGTACATACATGTACATGAAGAGAGACCTGGGTTTGTTCAGCATTGGGGCTAAAAGTGAAAGCAGCCTGCAGGAATTCTGAGCAGGGGTGGTGATTTCAGGCAGCGCTGGATCACATGGAGGAGTGGCCCGCAGTGGTGGCTTCACAAGGAGAATGACCAGTCTTCCCAAGCCCTGGTGCAGCAGAAGTAAAGGACTCTGGCTGGTTTGTGAGCCACAGAGGTAAATGCAGCAAGGATGTAAATGCAAGAGTGAAACACTGGAAAGAGAGCACCAAGAAAGAAGGTGCAGATGAGAAGATGTCCAACTGGTGCAGGGTATGTAGGCCAAAAGGAGTGTAATTTCCATGTGGCACTAAGAAAGAACGTAGGAGAAGAAAGTAAAAAGAACATGTTAAAATACAGCCAGTTTTCTAACATGCTGGTACCATCTCAGTTCACATCAGTCCTGACACCGAGTGCAGCCCCGGTTGAGTTCAGAGTTGTGCAGGCTCCCAAGAAGGCGGTGTTCAAGGCTGGCCCCAGTGAGACTCTACCTGAGGTGACTGCATTCCTATGCATTGAGTCAGGAGCTCAGAGTTAACTCTTTCAAGGATGCAGGGACTTTGCTGAGCAGGTGTGGGTCCCTCACAGACGGCTTTGCTGGAACTGGAATGACAGTAGCCAAAGGGATCTCACCAAAGAAAGGAAATTCAAGGAGCATGTGTGTGGACACAGTGTCTGTAAGAGCTGTTGCTTCATTTGGACAAGCCTCTGGCCCACAGTGCTGGTGCATACTTTGTGAACATGCCTATGGTATGGTTTGCAGTCAGAGCTGCATATTTTGGTTGCCTTATGTATCCAGCTTCAAGTTTCCATTCTTGGGACGTGACCATGTCCAAGGCCTGCCCTAATACAGATTAATGGATTGCCACAACCCTATGTGAGGTAGATAAATCCTGCTTTAACAGAGCAGGCAGAGACACTAACCCTCTGAGTTAAGCAAGTGTAGAGCCTATTCTAGATCTCAGGCATCTGTAGCTCCTGGGCACAGTGGACTTGCCTCCTGGATCACTTTAGAAAGTACAGAAGAAGGAAATGCACTGGAAATCCCTTCTACTATCATCTCAGCTCTTCTGAGCACAAGGCCAGCAGAAGAAAAGCGACTCCTTGCTATGTCTGGGCTGCAGGCAGACAGGCTCCACTGGGCAAGACACAGCCTTTGCTCCCTGGTCATCTCATCCAGGCCAGGGATGTGGCTGAAGCTCCCTGACCTCCCTTAGCCCACACAGCCAACAGAGCTGCTGTAACCCTCAAGATGGAAGGACCAAGGGGTTGCTGAGACCAGGAGTTACATACAGTAGCATTTCCATTCTGGGCTTATCTATGTCTCACCTTCCACTGGATCAAAATTTACTTTCACATCCCTCAAAGTCGGCCTGCTGTGGAAGTGATGAAGAAAGAGAGTAAAGCAAGCAGATAATGCAGCGGAGGAGCATTTCCTTGCATCTTTCCTGGATAGAAGCATCATCTCCATTCCCATCACCTGCAGGACCAGCTGTGGCTTCTGGCAATGCTAGCCACCGCCATCACTGTCTGGGTTCCTTTCCTTTCATTGTCCCTTAGGAGAACAGGACTCCTGTAAAAAACCCTGCAAGTGTCAATGAGAGCCAGCTCTATTATTCACCAGCCAGTGAAGCAAGACAAGCATACTCTCCCACAACCTAGGGATGCCCCTCTGATCTATTACCAATAGGTCTATCTTTAATGGGATCAGAATCTGCCCTTTTCCACATCCCAGTGGGACAACACCTGCCCACCAGAGAACAAAGAGGAAACCTGTTGTGATGGGAAAGAAGACAGAGTTCTCCCCAGAGAGGCAGGGAGGCCATTTGATTAAAAGCATCTTTCTCCCAGCCAGATGGTTTGTTAGCAAAACAACTAACTAAACTTCATCTTTATGCAAGACAAAAAATCTCTGTGAAGCAATGCCACAAGTCCAGTTTTACTCACCTACACAAACCATGAGAAATCTGGGGAAATCTTTGCAGAAAAAGACTGTAGGAGCAAGAGAGAAAATATTTCTGCCTAAAATCAGTATTTTAAAAATACTTTTAAAAGGTAAATTCAGAGCAATATTTGAAATGCTGCAGCAAGGAAATCTAACTAGAAGCTTCATCTCTAACTTATCCTCTTCAAAAGACACAATGGTTACCCATTGCTGTGCCATCCTCTCAAGCCCCAGCCTTTGCAGAGGTGCAGCATCCCAGTCAGGCAGGTTTAGTTCCAGCTGTGCCTTCTGCATGAATGTCCTCTGGACACTGACTGTCCCATGTGTGCACATCTGCCCAGGAGTGCCTTCATCTGTAGCAGTCCCAGCCCTGGGGGGCTGCGGCAAGGAACGAGGCTAGGACCAACCAACCCACATCTCCTTGACAGTGGTGCCAAACTCCAAATCAGACTGTGCCTTCTTTTTCTCTGACCATTTATCAAATCAAAGACCATAGGCTTGTTTGCTGATGCTTATCCCATGAACTGCCCAGAGCAAAACATATGAGCATAGATGCAGGCTCCAAGGGGATCACAAGAAAGTTATCTATGACCCAGGGGCCACTTTGTGGTACATGGTTCATTAGCCCTGTCCAGAGTTGGAGTAGAAGGACTCGGGCATGCTTGGGTCTGTTTGTGCATTCTAGTTTCTTTGGTGGTTTTGTGACTCTAGCAGAAGTGTAATTGTGAGCAAAGCTTTATTCTAGTGGATGCAGCACGTAACAAGAAGTTCACCTTCAGTTAGAGAGGATCTTAATATGACCTTCCATAAAAAAGGGGCATTGTTTTGAGTTGTTAAACAGCTGCTGTGTTCCACCCCAGTAATGGGTGCAATTCAGTAGTGAATAATATAAACCTTAGATAAACAGCCGGTAAAATAATTTGGGATCTTTCCTGGCAGGGGGAAGCAGGCAAGTTACTCTACAAAAATAAATTATTATTCTCTCTGCCTAGGAAATGAAGTGTTCTCCTTTTCATCACCAAGTGGGCTGTCACACAAAATGTCTTCCCACCCTTGTGTGCTGGAAGGAGCCCAATGCTGTCTGCAGTACTCTCTTGCCATCTTCACCTTCATAGGAAGCAAGAGGAGGTTTTAGTCTGGATACATGCATCTTCTCTGTTTCCTCCTCTGACCCTTGTCTGGTTCTCCATCCCATCCCCCATCTTCTTAAAAATAACCCTCCTAAACTGCCCATCTGCTGTTCTGCACAGGCACGAACGCCATCTCTTTTCTTGAAGCAGCTACAACATGACTGCAAGAGAAGCAAAAGTTTCCCTAAACCACTCCCTCCTGTGAAACGCCTAGTGTCTGTTCAGTACATGCTGTGTCTGCCTGTGCTGGGGCAGGACTGAAAAGCGCCAGGCCTTGGGTCTTGGCCTCCATCGGATGAACAATTTCCCGTTGAAGGTTACTCACTTCCTGTTTTCCGTATTTAGACAATCTGGGCCTATAGGGAGGCTTTGATTTGTTGTAAACTTCAGCTGGTTTAAACGTTAAGTCGCGGGAGACCGAGGTGAGGGGGAGGAGGGGAAAGGCCTGGAGACAAATTAGGGCTATTTAATACTGCGACTGTGTTCTCTTGCAGTTTTCTAGTGACCATTAGAGCATGTGAAAGGAAGGTCAGGGGCTAACAGCATGGGAGATGGAGAAAGGGCTGCTTCACAATGGGCTGGGGCTGGAGCCTGTGCGTGCGTGTGTGTGCGTGTGCATGGGGCTCTGTGTGTGTGTGTGCGTGTACAGCAGTTGGAAACAGCCATGTGATACACTCCAATGACTAATTTCTCCAGTGTGTCATTTTTGCCACAGACAGCTGTACAGAGGGGCTAATGCAGTGCAACAGCTCCACAGCAAAGGTAGGGAGGAGCCTCTGTCCTAGAGAGGAGAGTGCAGTGCCCTTTCCTGGTGCCTATCAGTACACACCACACACTGACATTTGTTAGAACTTGCCCAGAAGTCTGCTAGACTGGAGCAAGTCAACACCTGTACATAGCTGATAGGGCAGGTCATGTCTTCTTTATGCCTGTTTTGCAAGGGGAAACTGAGGCATGGATTGCTATAACTGCTTGTTATCAGAAAGTGAGTGTGTGAGGGATTGGGGTGAGTCCTGGCAGCAGTCAAGGCAGTGGTATGTCTCCAGAGATGTGCTTCATCGTGAAGAACATCTTCCCTGTGTTGGTGGGAGTTATGCTTGCATAGAGAAAAATAGCACACAGCCCAGAGCGCCTGTGGGCACAAAGGATGCCTGAATGGTTTGGTTTTGGTCTGTATCTTTTTTTCATCTAGTTCTCTTCTAACAGATTAACTCTTAAAAATGGGGTACTTTTTTACTTCAAAATTTTACAAGGGTCTAGAAAAAAGAGAAGAAAAAACACTAGCAGACAGGCTGAAATGCAGTAGGTGATGGTAAATTAATCTGAATTTTACAGCAAAATCCAGTAGGGATTTACAGGGACACCCTTAAATCACTCTAGCACTATAACCTGCTACCAGAATGCCGGTGTGGGCAAGTGGGAGTGAATGAAAGAACCAGAGAGAAAAAATCACAACCAAAACAGCCAACATAATGCTCTTGTGTCCCAGGTAAAGAAATCTGCCTTGTCCTCTCTGCCTAATGGAGAGCTGGCAGAAGCAGAATCAAGTTCCAGAGGAAAATAAAAGCACTGGGCAAAATTTTGGTGAAGCACTGAAGTGTTTAGAAGAAACAAGGGTCTACGTTCACGCTCTGGCATTGATAAGCCCAACTCCAAATGATTTACACATGCTCTCGACCCTCCTGAGGCAGAGTCAACTTTCCTCCAGATAACATCCCGCAGCCCAGAGTGCAGAACCACAGAGGCAGGCACGGCAGCAGGCTACAAGCAGGTAGCTGTTTTCTCCCTGGTATTGCTGCAAAGGGTGAGTTAACATTATACTTCCCTGATTCAGTTTTTATAGACCAAACAGTAGCATTTCCCTCTCTCAGTGGTATGTCAAAGTCTTTCCCTGAAGGAGGGGTTAGTTCTCTATTGTGTTATTACCTGCTGGATGTTTCTTCTGCTGTATCTCATATCCTGCAATTGCATTTTGCTCAGCTGAGCTTTTGGTGCTCAGAAATGCAACTTAGTTCTTACTGCAAATGCAGGGTAGTTCTTACAGCAGTCTCTCCCCGTAAGTTGCCTCTTATGGGGCCATCAACTTCCCAGCAGCACCTTGGGGCAATCTGAGCCCTGGATTTGGGATGAGCTCTGCATCTGACAGGGACACATCAGACTGAATCAGGATTGACTGCAAAGCCAACACCATGGAGAATTGCACCCAAAGCCGTTCAAGCAAATGGTGTCTCTGAATCGGCACCAGCCGGCTGCCCTGATGCTGAGGTTTGATCTGTTAGATCCAGAGCAGCCTGGTTTGCACTCATATCACCATGCTTAAAGAACAGTCATTTAATCTCACCTAGAAATGTTTACTTGCAAGGACCAGATGGCCCAGGGAGTTGGGCTAAACAAAGCATTTTACTTCTAGGTCACACATTCTAATCCAGTCCAGGTTGGTGATAAATGAACATATTCACCTGATAGTCACTTTTGGCTTCATTTTTGGTGTTTTTCAGGCTGGTTTCCAAGGGGAGATGTCACACCACAAAATCTCCTTCTGTGCCCTGACACAGTTGGTACTGATTTGACTGTATCTGTGGAGAAGCCAAGGATCAAACACTCCATGACACCAGACTGCTTTCTTTTGCAGCCTGCAGGTAAGGGGAAGTTGTCCTGTGTCTGGCTGTGCCATGCCTGCTCTGCAGATGGGCAGGATTTCACTTTGCAAAGCTGTCAGTCCAACCCCCTCCACCAACATGAAATTCATTAAAAAAATAGGGAAATGTTTAATTGCAGTTGACGTATAGGCACTCTCTGCTATGAACTTTACACACAATCACAGATAACAGCATCAAAATTAATGCCTGCTTCCCACTTGTCCTGCTATAAGCAATAAACGTTTGGCAAGTCAGTAAATAACAAAATTCTCATGTGGCCATCTACAGGTCACCGGGATACTTAAGAAGTTTGCGTTAATTATACCATGTTTGCCATCAAAGAGGGGATATTAACCCTTTCGAGCTGTTGCAGGAAAGCAGTGGAGTGATTTGGAAGTAAGTAAACAAAATCACTAAAAATGCAATCTTTGCAAAATAAAAAAAAAAGATGTTTGAGGCAAAACCCTCACTAGGCATCATGGAAAATACAGTACCTTTTCAGCTTTCCTTTTATTTATTTTGTATTTTGACATCAAACACTCCCTGTAACCTAATCTTCTTGGCTTTTGATGTGGCCGTGGAGACATGACAATTAAGCACGGCTTAAAACAATAATCCCAACAACGGGAACCAAAGGCAAGTAATGTCAGGGTTCCCCCCTCACAAATAGCCTGTCCCCCCAGTGTTTGGTGGTAGTGAAAGGACCGTAAATCCCAGTTTGTTGCCTCGATATCTGCTCTTGCTTACAGTTTATGTTGAACTTTACACACTTGCTCCATTTCCATTCCCTGCTGTTTGTTTTTCTTCCGCTATGCAAAATGTCTGGAGACAAACATGATACACACATTGCAGAGAGATGGTTTGATCTTTCACAGATTAGTGCCACCTGAAAAACACAGGATTATTTGGTATCTGTTGCAAGAACTGCTGAAGACCCGGCTCATAAGAGGCATGCTTCTCCAGGTGCTGGGGGGCTTCAGCACCCCTCCTGACAAGATGATGGATTATGGCCCTGATTCTGCAAGCAGATCAGACTGACCCGACAAAATGCCTGCAGAGAGGCAACACCAAGGTAAGCCATCATCACAGCCTAAACAGGTGTGTATGTGCAATCAAAGCAAATATCTTGATTATTCTAAATTATTTTAAAGAGATGTTGTTAGTTCTCCTGTTCCCTCCTTGTCTCAGGTATTCAAATATGGAGGGAGAGTGGCTGAGTTTAGTTATAACCCCAATTTAAACCTGTCTGAAAATGAACATGTTTGTTTTTAAATGAAGCCTGCACGGTATGCAGTAAACTGCTTTTTTATTTTTAATGGGTGTTTGCACTAAGCCTCGCTAAACAAGTTAGAGAGATGATTAACTTGTCTGAAATGATGCAGGAAGGCCTCGTCCCAGTTGCGTGTGCTTTCTTCAGCACATTTAGAGCTGCTGCGACTCCTCATTCGTGAGCAGGGCTTGCAAACAGGGCTGGGGCAGAGGCTGCACAGTTAAAGAGAAGCAGTGATAGAAAGGGCTGGAATTTGCACATACATGCTGAAAAAGGAACTCAGGTTATTTTTTTTCTTAATGAGTAAGGAGTTATCCCCAAGTTGGTTTCCACAGAAGTGAGATGCAACTCCCAAGGGGTCAAAGGAGGAAACCCAAAGTTCACTAGCAGTTTTCTTGAAAATACTGTTTTAGTAGCAGCAGTACTCATCCCCACACATGGCAGGGGGACTTTGCCAAGACTTTGCTTTACTTTGTAAGGCCCCACGGAGTTCCTTGTGTGGGTCAGACTCGACCATGTGATGAATGCAGCCGCAATGTTTTGGCCATGGGTGAGCTGCCTGGTAAGCCCTCTTCTCCAGCCTCACGTCCCAGCCCGCGTGCGCACCCCCCTGCACTCACAGCTGCACCCCTTGTCAGCAGTTCCCAGGACAGCCCTGAGCAGCTTTGGGCTGGCCATCCACCCCTGCTCCCTTCATGCCACTGATGATGCCAAATGTTAAGAAAGTTTTCCAGGTTGATGGTGTTGCCTGTTACAGCAGCTGCAAGCAAGAACCTATGGAGAGATTTGCCCAGTCTACTACAGGCCCTGCCTTGAAACCCACTAGGCACCTGGCTGCTTTTCTGCATTTACAGTGCTTTTTAAACTTGTTTTTAATTTAAAAGTATTTCTTCAAACGCTTTTGGAAAAACAACCCCAAAAAAAACCCCAAAACAACCAAAGAAAACGCACTTCATCATCTGCATTGTGGCTGTTGCCTTAGATTTTAAACTGGTTTAGAAACTTTAGCACACTTAAATGCGTGACCTCGTCACCCCAAAACAACACCGGAGAATGAGCTTTTGTACTTGTGCTTTTTATACTAAATCATTCACCAACCACTTTTTTTTGTCCTACCCTGGTATGGTTTTGAAATATCAATAGACGGCTCTGCATAAAGTTTAAGCTAATAATTCTACTGGCAACAATGGCGACAGTAATTTTTCCTCTCTCCCTAATAAAAGCAGCCTTTATGACATGAAGCTGGGTACAGGTACTTTCACAAAAAAGGTATTTTATTATTCTTAGCAATATTCACCTTGAAGGAATATGAGGAAAGCATACACTTTTTACAGACAATATATAAACATGTTGTACATAATTAACAATAACTTAGTTCACTAATCCAAAAATAAGCAAAATAAAAATTAAAATAAAAACAGAAAATACTGAAGGATTTTTTTATGCTGATACAAGTACAAAATAATTTAAATCTCGACTGCCGTTGTCTATGCTGCAGTGACTGACAATATATTGCACTTTGTCAACTGTATCAGTAATCCCTGTCTTCCACCCACATCCCTTTCCCGCCCCCCCCTGCCCAAATCCTACAGAAATTTGAGTTGGGTACAAATAATGTAGAACTGTACCATTGTAAAAGGTAAAAAGTAAAAAGGACCCAATTTTTTACCTCAGTAGATTAAAAATTCTTATGATTTCTCCCAACTAATTTAGTTTCCCATTTATTTCCACTTCTTTACAAAGTGCACCTATATGCCTACACAGACCAGAAAAGGAGGAAAGCAGGATTTTCATGGCTGCTTGGTTCTTAAATCATTATCAAATATTTGAATTAGATGTTTAGGAAAAAAATTAACATGCATCCATTTTTATTTGTTTCATGGTTTTTTCTTTAAAGCAGGACTTTTGCAGTAAAGATACAATTGGCTTGATCCAAAAAAAAAAAAAAAAAAGAAAAACCCCAACAACAAAAAGTTAAAAATTTTAAAAAAATAAAATAAAAAGCTTGTCACAGAGTTAAGCTTACGTGGTTTACATTATCAAACCCCTCTGTTCATTGGGGCATTTTCATCAGAAGTATAGCTAAATATGTACATTGTATGTTATACTGGAGCTTGTGTTCACGAGAGGCATCAGATCATAACAATCAATAGAATACACTTCACATCGGCAATAGCTTTGTTTTCGGTCATTTACGTACAATATGGTTTAATAACGGGAGATTAAATTTTTCTTTTTTTTTTTTTGGTTTTTATTTCATATAAAATACGCTACGGAAAACGGACGTTCCCCTTAGAATGATGCTTTCCCTTGTCTCATCAGCTGTCGCTGTGTCTGGGATTTGACGGATGTGTGAAGCTCAAACTGATTGTCTCTCTCTTTCCCCTCTCCAGTGATCTCAACCTCATTTCTGCCCTTCCTCCCTGTGAAGTCCACCGGGGCCTGGATGCCTGAGACAGCACACGCGCTGGCTGGCTGTATTTGGACATGGTGGCCACACTGCCGTAAGTTTACCCAAGCAGCTAATCTGCATTTTTAAGCGACAGCTGCCAACACAACAGAACAAAATGCTTCAACCTCTAAAGTCTGCGAGTTGGATGTTTTTATGCCGTGTGATGGTTTCTGCTGTGCTAGAAGTTAGCTGCGGCACAGTTTGGTAAATGCCTGTATCTCACCCCTTGCTAGTGCAGGATTGCCTTCCCGAGACTTTTTTCCCAACAGTTGGTCTGATGTAGCTGTCCATTTTGAGGAATAATAGGGTAGTTGGGAGGGGGGCTGTTTCTTAAATAAATCTTTCATGTTAGGGAAAAGAATGAAGAAATTGTGTCAAAATAATCACCGTCTTGGGCACATTAAAACCCCGTATTGCGGCTACATTTTTGCCTTGTTCCCCCCCTAATCTTTTCCCCCTTCCTAGTAGATATTTTGGTATGAAAGATAGATGGAGCTAATCCAAGGGGGTTGCTGAATATGCTCCCCCTTCTCCCCCTTGTTTGGAAGGCAGGTTTTCTTACAGGGTAGCCATTGCAAACAACAGCACAAAAACATGCAGTCAGAGGGGTTGAGGCTTTTTGTGGAAAACAAGAGCAAAATAAATTATGACTTTGTGTCTGTTTTCATTTTAAAAATTACATTTTTATAAATGTGTCCTTTTTTTTTTTTCTTCTCCTTTTTTCCCCATCCCAAACAAAGTCTGCAATAGAAATCCAGCATGTCTGGCTTCCAGTGAGCCGATTCCATCCTGGGAGGCTGCTTATATCTCTTTACAATATTCACAGTAATAACAAAGAGAGAAAGGAAAGCCAGTTCCAAGCCTTTTCCTTCAGCTTCTGCCACCTTTTGCTTCCTGCTGGACCATTAACTATCAAACAGGTGAGTTCTTTTTCCATATACCTGAGGGGGCAAAGTGCATTACAGGCACCACTACACGTTTCTGCAGAAGACCCATCATTTGCAAGGTTTTAGTCCAGCGTTAAGAGTTAAACCACATGGGAGCAAAGATCCCCTTTTGCCATCCCTACATTCTCCTCTTGGCAGAACGTTTTCTTACTTTGTGTCATCTTAGGCAAAGCCTCATGTTCTTAATCTCTGGGTGGGTCTCTTGGTCATCAGGTTTTATCCCATCGCTGTAACCATGCTGGATGGGTGCGGATGTCCAAATGAGATGCTGGAAGATGGGTGGATGGGGGTAGGTGTTGGTAGGATGTGTCCAGAGTGGCTGAAAGGTGGCAAATGCCCCATGGGCGCCATGTGGCTAGCAAGGGCAGCAGCGCTGAAAGGAGATGATTTCTCCTGCATGCACTTGGACAGTTCCTCAAAACACTCAGAGCCTTTCTTGCTTTTCTTTGATTTGTTGGACATTTTCCTATTCCTGGTCTGAATTCCTTCCTTTTTCATGGTCAGAGGCCTGTTCACCTGCAAGAAATGAGAAAATCAGGCTCATGCAGACAAAATGACCTTATTGTGCAAAAATGAAAATATTTGGACAGCCCCCATGTGTTTTTCCTGGATGGAGACCTTTTTCTGGCCAAAAAAAACGGTGTTTCTCTCTGCAGAACTTGTTTATATTGATTTGTTTAATAAAACCACATACACAAAAAACCCATAGACATGAAAAACAAATTGAACTGAATTTGGCAGATGATGACTCTCTTTCCCGTAGGCTTACCCTCAGTCCTCATTCATTTCCTAATAGAAGAGATCAAACTAGGAGGCACACATCTCCCAAATTCAGTCCTAAGACATGAGCAATCTTGTACCAGTAACCTCTGTTACTTACAGTTTAAATAACATTCCAACATGTCAAGTGATTCCTGCTTAGAATTAAGTTTCTTTTAAAAAAAGTACATAATAAAACAAAGCCTTAGATAGAATTATTTAAAAAATAAAACGAAATAAAATGAAGATGCCCCATCAGGATTAATTTTTGCAGACACCATTCCAAATGGCCTCTGTGTTTTTGGAGGAAAACAGCACGCAAAACATGCTTAGATAAAACCAAGTGTGGTAGCTCTATTTTGCCTGATTTGCCCAAGCGTTAGAAGCCAAGCTAATACATTGTAATGTCACTGAACTTAGCATCACTATGCTGACAAAGAACGTCTGTCACTTCCCAGGGGAACCTTAGAGATGGGGGAAGGAATAAAACAACAACCAAAACCCTGAAACCAATAAAAGCCTAGTGTACACCATGCAGTTAAGACATCAATCCCAGCTAGGCAAGCAGCGACACATGAGATGAGTAAATACTCACATTGTGCAATTTGTAGTAGAGTCCGCAGGCATTACAAACTGGGTCCCCGTTTGCATTACGTCGCCATAAGGTCGTGGTGGTTGTCTGACAGTTGGCACAACAAGTCCCTGCTCTCCTAGCCGCTGACTAACCAAAAGAAAAAAGAAAATTAAAAATGTATCGGCAGGAGGAGGGAGATCATGAGAAAGGTCAAGTTGGACTCAGTATTTCGGTTGGGTAGAATGAGTTACTACAATTTTTACAGAGCATCAGGCCTGAAGGGAAGCTCCTGTCAGTTTTACATTTTGTGGCCATTAGGTTTTTGTTTAAATTCAAGTATTCTTCTATGCAGACTGCAGCTTCAAGCCCCATGGCACTGTGTGTGCAGGGGAAGTAAGGAGAGAAACAATGCATCTCTAACTCCACAAATAAAAATTTTAGAGGGGGAAACGTCATCCGATTTGTTCAGGTTTTCCCTTTGCAGGATTCTAGAATGCATCATGAAAATGCATTTGCCTTTTTGTTTTTTTTAAATGACTGATCTAGTTTGTGCCCATGTTGGGAGTGGGTTTGAAAAGAGGGAATGATCTTCAAGAATGTGATTTTTACCCCTACTCTGGCCCTTTAAAGATGGACACAAAAGAAAACCAACCGCATTACTTTACTGGGTGCAGTATTTATCAGAGCCATCACTGAAAAATCAGTTCCATTTACAAGTGAAAGGGAGAAAACAAAACTGGCTCCAACTTTCTTTAAATATTTAGCAAACCAAATTTCATGCCTTGCAGCAATGATTCTGCTGACCCGTCTATGTCTGCTGCCTCTGTCCCTACTCGGTTCCTTGGCTGACAAGCCCTCAAACAACTGTCTTAAGAGAGGGGGAAAAAAACCCAAAACAACAACAACCTAACAAAAAAATCCACCACCCTTTCCTAAAACTATTGTTCTGCTGAAACCAAGGTGGGGGGAAAGAAAAATGCCCAAACATTCACCCACCACCCAAAACAAGAACAGGAAAAGTAGAACAGCAGGCAGCCAGTAATTTCTGGATGGGCCCTTGTCTAGCAGACCCCACAATAATACGTTCTTTGTGCAAGCATGGTATCGTATAAAGTGTTATGGATGGATTAATTGCACCCCATATTTTGGGAAATAATTTTGTACAAGAAAGCTTCAGCCCTGCCTCTGAAAGCGGTCAAAATACAGTCCATTTCGTGGAATTGGATTAATGCTGAGGACTCAATATTTTCTTTTCTTAAATTAGCAGTTTACTTTCTAATGCATATCAATCGTGGTAATTTCCCCAGGGCCTTGGTCCCTGGATATTTTTTATATTAGCCACCAAGCGCCATAGGGTGAAGCAGCAGTGAAGCTCACGTTAATGTACAGGGCATCTCGGTGAGCAGAGAGTCCCAGAGCGGTGGGTTTCCCAGACAAGAACTTTGTGTGCTTCCCTGCCTGCTGGCTCTGCTGGGGAGCTGGCGCCGCTGGAAGCACAGACAGACCCGCCTCGCAAGAGGAGCACCGGGTTCTGTTCTCACTTGCTCCTGATTTACGCCATGGCCCTCTGTAACTCTCCCAAAGCTGATGGACGGCTCAGCAGCTTAAGGCAAGAATCAGGCCCTCGGAGACTCATATATTTAAGTCCTTTACTCGCCTGTGAGAACAGGCCAAAGGCAGAAAGAGGGGGTACCCCCTACTGCAAGTACACTCATGCAACCCAAACACAATTAATGCCAGACGTCCAAACACTGACATTATTAATATGATCACTTTGCTATTGCATGTCAGATGAACAAATTCCCAAAGACGGCCATCTCCTCTCCCCCGCAAACAAGCAAACTACAGTGGAAAAAGGGGCAATAAACAAAGCTGTAAATCAATTAAAACAAAACAAAACATTAAAACAACTACACTAAAAGAAAACCTCTCTAGTGCCCCCAAAACCCCTCGCAGTGAGCTAAGTATAACAGTCTCCCAACATACTGGAAGGTGGAGACCTATGTTTGCATATCTGCGATGGCTTACTGATACTCTATGCTGCTTAACTCTATGGCCTGTCCCATTCAGACTGGAAAGCACTTGAGCCTGAGAGACGATAATGTTACACTGTTGTCTTAACATTTTTCTATATGTCAGTCACTTTAGAAGGCAAGTCATTAAGAAGCTTGCATAGTTGAAATTCTGACTCACGACAGAAATCTTCTGTATCCCATCCCAGTGTTAGAGCAGTAATGCCAATTTTCTGCTCTCCAAACCTCATTGAAACGTGCCTACAAATAGCTAAGAGACTTAGGCACCATAAATCACAAAGCTTCAAAAAATATATTTATTATTCTTAGCATTTTACGCATTATTTGTGGAGTAGAGTGTATTAGAAATTTCAAAACAGCAAGCATGACTGGCAAGGCTTGCCTATAGAAACTCTCTAAAGCTTTTAGAGTCAGGAAACAGATACACAAAGTTTCCTTATCTTTAACGTACAGATATCCGGATAGGAAACTACTACCAGGAGCTTAGAAAGGACATTTTTTTTAAATCGCTCAAATGAAAATACAAAGTATAGGTGACTCCATGGAAAAATAATACGATTTTTTTTCTAAACAGTAGGGGATTGTCTGGGGAGGGAACCAATATTAATATTGCCAGAGAATATAAGAGTGAAAATTACTTCATGGCTTTTATACAAATAATTATTAAGTAGGGAGCAGTAGCTTTGACTCATCTGATTTGTTTTGCTTTTTGGAGCTGAAACTTTTTTTTAGTACACGGTGGAGGACATTCATGCTCATAACCCTTTCGATCCCAGTATGCGCCCAAAACGTCCCAAGAGGCCAAATAAAGGAGGAATTAAATGAAAAGCTCTCATCCAAGGATGAACGGGGAGACGGATACACGATATCCCGCATGTATTGGGAGCAGCAGGGGGGCTGGGGACGGAGGCGCGCTCGGCGGCCCGCGGCAGTGCGGTGGTCTGTGCCCGGGCTGCCGGGGCTGGGGGTGGTCGAGGGGGGAGATCTGCCCCGAGGCTCGGCAGTGACCTCGGCGTGACTGACCCCCATGTACAGTACAGCTCGGCTCTGCGCAGGGGCTGAGCAGAGATGAGACACGTTTGACTGGTGCCTGCGTGTGGTCCCTTCGCCTAATTTATCCCCAAACCCAGGAGAAACAGACACCTACCAGCCTTCGCTTAGGTTTAATGAGAGGTCGGTTTTGACCATTCATTTTGTGGTAGAGCCCGCAGGCGTTACACAGGTAATGCCCGGTGCCGTCTCTTCTCCAGAGAGGGGTAGCAGTTGCTCCACAGTTCACACACTCTCTGCCTTCTAAATGGAAACACGAAGAAACCGGATTTCTTTCTTTAAAAACAAATTCACAAAAGCTTTTTGCATTGTCCTTTAGGCATTTTCCAGAAGTCAAAACAGTGTGTTAATTCAAGCACAATCAGACAGCAGTGACATCTACAGCACATGCAGCAAGGAGCTCAGTGTTTCGAGAACGCCCAGGCTCCAGCGAGTACTTTATGTCATGATTAGAAATAGGCAGCTCTCTCAGCAAGGTGAGAAAGAGTGACACTCTTATTGTGTCAGATGGAAGTTATCGTTTCAGTAACGAGAACTCCCTTAATCTGCGCTGGGCACCGCTCCCCTCCCGTATCTATTGCACTCCCGATGGTTAGATCCTGTGTTCTCCTGCCACAAGCACACACATACACGTGCATAGAAACACACACACACACACACCTGCAAACGCACAACGTGTAAGAGACAGTCAAAGGAAGAGGTTTTCTAGAATTAAATCTAAGCAAAAAGACCTCCCGTTCTCTGCTTTCCTTTTTGTTGCAAATACCACGGGATAAGAAAGTAAAGCTGAGCAGACTGGGAATGGATACAGAATGCCAAAGGTTCAGTTACGATTTTTGTTCTAAAGGCAGAAAAATGCTGTTAATGCTGATCTTAGAGTAAGTTCAGTTTCAGCAATCACTCTGGAAATATTACTGTTAAAAACAGGCTTTGAGTTCTTTTCTGTTTCTGTGATTTTTCAACAATACAGTTTGGATTTAGTAGGGAGCAGTTTACCTTATTACTGCTTCATTATTACTTTAGTAGCACAACGCGGGAAACGCGGCATTGTAGAATGTCTCTATTAAAACCCAGCATGTAACTCCTAGATATCTGTTTCTGCCTCAGAAAGCTCTCTGCTAAAAGTTCATTTGCCTCTGATGGTTTGAGGGCAGGTCTGCTTAATATAGAAATCTCTCTTAATATAGTTTATGCAAATCCTACAGTATTTAACTGGAGAGGAAATTCTTTTTGCTAATAACTGAAGCAGGCCATGTTGAGTTCAGCGGGGCTTGTGTCTCCTTTAATCTAGGGAGTGGGTGGCTTTTAAACAACACAGTCTAGAGTGAAAAATGAGGGGAGCTCTGCGGCGCTCCATTTGTAGCTTTTGTCCCTCCTAGGGCAGGAAGCTGCAGGAGTCGTCGTGTCGTGAGTCTTAGTTTTCCTACAAAAACACTGAGTGGTCACGAACTTTCCCCAGTTCCTTGCACAGGGGGCTCCCTTACAGAAAAAAAAAAATCAAAAAAACAAAAAACAAAACCAACACCCAACTGTATAAAACAAAACAAAAAAGCTCCTTACTTCCCTCATCTAATAAAATAATCGGCAACTACAGGACAAAAAAAAAAAAAAAAAAAAGGCTTCTCAAGATCCCTTTATCTTCAGGTACCTGGGTCTTGAATCTGTTTTCCCAAACTCGGGGGGCTCGGGATGCTAATTGCTTTTACTTTCTACTCTTTGCACTACTAAAAAATACTTACACATAGTCGCAACTAAATTTAAATAACAGGAGAGGGAGTGTATTTTTCCCTTCAGAGGAGCCATTTGAAAAAGAGCCGATGAGCTTGAAAAGTAGCTGATATTTTTGTTGCAAAACTCTTATGAGATCACATTTCTAAATTATTGTCGGCTTTAAAAATAAATACATGTAGTGTATTCATAAGCATATATGTGCAATGATATATAAGAATACACACACGCATGCATATATAGCCATTTATTTTTGAAGGGCTATCTAAATTCAGTCCCAATATACCATAATTCATCTCCTTCCATTGCTGAGGATGTTAAGCCAGGAAGGTTAGTAGAATTACACAAATTGTCTTAATTTGTCTGTCTAGTTGTACAACTAATGTCATTTCAAAGTGGGATCAAAACTTCACCCATCACCTAATTTGCTGATTTAGGACTGCTCTTTTGGGAAGAAATGCAAGGAGGGGTTGTGAACACGGGAAAGGTCTGCAGTCTGTCGCTTGGAAGCAGAAATATGGCTGGTGGGGGGGGGGCGGGGAAGGGAATATTTTCTAGTTAAAGTTAGGCTGGAGTAAGTTAGCGATGACTGGACACCTTAGTCTTTCGCACTGGTATGTAAACTATATTTGAACTCTTGCTCCTGTGAAACGCGAAGGAAATAAGGCCCTCTGCGATTTGAAGCAGACTGGCCGGGTAAGTTTCGCTTTCATCCTGCGCTGGGGCCTTGGTTTGTATTAATGAAGAGACGTGGAAATTATTGAGGGAGAAATATCTATCGCTAGGAAGTCCCCACGTGTAATCCGTGGCGGTTTGGCTGGCCTGGGGGAGCAGGGTCGGGCCTGAGCCCCTTGGGTGGCTGAGGCCAGCTTTTCTCAGAGGGAAACGGTTATTTCTCCTATAAATCCCTCTTTGTACAAGTCGATCTGCCAGCTCTCACTGCACCGGTCCCCGTGTCCCTCGGCGCCATCTGAGCGCCCCGGGGCCGGTGGCTCAGCAGCCGCTACGGATGTGGTGCCACCCACAGAAGCCTGGTACAAGCTCCATCTCCTAGATTAAAAACCCAGAAAAGCAGGACCAGGCAGCCACCTGCCCCTCTGTCCCCAAGAGAGCTGACACAAGCACCCAGCCTCGCAGCCGCCTGCAACCTCACCCAACGGCCAGCCAAGCCACCCACCCACGACACGCACCGGCACCCCCCTGCCGCCCCCCCGGCAGCAGGGCCGTCGCCTCGGCCCTTCCACCCAGGAGGGTACAGCCGTTGTGTGATGGGGCAGGCCACAGGCAGCAACACTTACCCGAGCAGGATCTGGCCTTGCTTCGCGGCTTGGGGGTGAAGCTGGACGCGGGGCCCCCCAGGAAACTGCCGGGGTGGAAGAGGCTGCTGCTGTAGTCGTGGGCGGCCGGCACGTAGGAAGGGTAGGTGGGGATGGGGTGGTG
>JANZLQ010000037.1:10763063-10812943 GCA_026212715.1 Elanus axillaris | reverse complement strand
CTCTCCGTTTTCCGACTAGGTTTTCTTGTTTCTTATGCCCCCCCCCCCAAAAAAAAAAAAATCTGTATAATAGTAAATGCCTTCCAGTCTGGCTGTGCAGCCCCCAGCTCCAGAGTAGATCCCTCAGCCCAGAGCCAGGGACAGATGTCCCCTCAACTCTCACCCACTCCTTCTTTCCCCAGCAGCGCCTAACCTTGTGCCCAGATACCAAACAAGGTGGCATTTTATTCTGTGCCACCACAGCATATCCCTGTGTCCCCAGCTCTGCCATGGACCCCCCAGCCCAGGGGACCAGCAAGATTCTGGGTTGGGGACAGGACGTCCACAGTGTCCCAGTCCCCTCTGCCTGTCCAGCAATGCTCATCCCTCCCTGCCTGGAAAGGGAGAGAAACTTTCATGGGAAGTTGTGGGCAAGCAGCAGCCCCAGCCAGCCCCTGCCCATGCTGAAGAGTTTTGCAAATGTTCAACTTGTACTAATTTTTTTATGGCTGTATTCACAGTTGTTCCCTGTAAAAAATGGACCTGTGTTAGTTTATTAATAACCTAAACATTACGTATTAAAGACCTATGAGTGACACAAGATGACAAAAAGCTGTATTTTTCCAATATACACAAGCACACATTTAATAACCTTCTATTGCATCTCAGCTAGGCCTTCTCTCTGATGGTTCCCATGGCAACTGAGATAAAAAAGCAGCCATTTTCCATATCTCTATGAAAGTCTATTATATTGCAGGATTAGTTCATCTTCTGCTAAGGTCAAACACAAAGTCATACAACCTGAAATATTTAGAATCCATGTACATTCATTTTTTTATATGCCCTTTCATTTTCCACAAAAGACTGGGCTCCTCTGAGGTTTTATTCCCCAGAAAATGCTAAGCAAAGCAATAAAAAAATCATGATTAGCAGCTGATGAAAAGTTAAATTTTTTTTTTTTTTTTTACTCTCCAGGTTTCCCCCCCCCCTTTAAAAAAAAAACCCACCACTATTGTTGGGCAGATAGTGCCTTCCCCATTTATCTCTATCAGCAGCCGTGATTGCAGCCGATACCGGCCGCCTAATTGGGCTGGGAGCAATTTGCAGGCGGACGGCGTCACCTTCTGGCTAAGACGGGTGAGACAGCGGCGGTGCACGGTCAGTCCCGGGGGGGGGTGGTGCTGGAGCCGCCCCCCCCCGCCCTTCTTTAGCATCCCCCAGCCTGCAAACCGGCGGCCCCGGGGCGGGCTGTGCCCGGGCGGGCCCCCCCCCGGGGGTGCGCAGCTACGGGTTGGCACCGTGCAACTCTGCGCCACTTTGTAAAAATTAATATAATCTCGCTACCTGCTTGCAAACGTTGCAAGGGTCTGTGTCCACTTATTCCTGCCATGATAAAACATTTTTATTTATTGGTGTGGTGTGATGAGGTGCTCGACGGCTTTCACCTGCAAGTTCCAGCTATTGCACACTTGCGAAAAAACCCACATAATGCATAGAATGCATCTGAGTTGCTCCCGCTAGCTCTGATCTCCAGCGTGGTGTGGAGAGGGAAAGCAAAGTCACTTTTCTTTTGTTATGAAGGAGTTGGCAACGTAATTCAGCTGGGTCTTGGTGACACCTAGAAATGCAATAAAATAAAACCTGGGCAGCCTTCAGACAGTTTGAATGGTGACAAACGTGTTATCGCCTATGACATGAAGAACTACGGCTCACACTTTTTCCAAGGTCACTCCTGAAAACCTGGAAAATCAGGGGAAAGAATTTGTGCATGTGGCCATCCACACTTGTGGCTTTGTTCACAGGCACCTGCTGCAATGTGACATTTATTCCAACCCCTTTTAATATGGAAAAATAGAGGCTCTGGAAATATGTGCAAAAGGGGAGAAGCTCATGGGTGGCAGAAGGATTGAAAAAAATCTTTTTTTTCCTTCTTTTCTCCATCCCTTGGGGGCTCCAGAGGGATGTGCCAGTGGCTCTGGCCATGCTGTTGGAGCAGCCTGGGGTGGGCCAGGCAGGGGGTTGGTAGGGATAGTGTATGCCGGGCTATACCTGCAGATGACCTGCACCTGCTGCAGAGAGGTGGAGCAAGAGCAGGAGACAGGAGCCAGTGTGGGCAAAGCCAAATCCCAGCCCCAACACTCCGTTCCCTGCTGCCTCAGCTTCCCCCAGCCTGGGTGAGGTGGGTGGCACAGGGTGCACACCCGCACGGTGTTGCCAGAGGTTGGCATGTACCCAAAGGTGTTTTTAATAAGATGTTTGCAGGTAGGTGTTGCACAGCAGTGGCCAGAGCCATGCCTACCTCCCAAAATTAGGCAGCAACCCCTGCTCTTGGCAGCACACCTGGGAGGGGGATGCCAGGATGGCTTCCCCACCTGGGACCCGCTCACCTGGGCCACCTGCACCCCCATAAAAGTTCACACCTGTATTTTTCCTATCCCTTTGGGCTCTGCTTTCTTGTGCTCCTTTTGATGGAGGGCAGATGGCTGTATTTTTAGGGCTAATGCAAAGCTATCTATTGTTAAGCCTTGGATCTTGGGACTGGAGGTCTCGTGGGTTTTGTTTTCTTTTCTTTTTTAAATAATGTGGCAGATGTTTAGTCTCAGGGCTTGTACTAAAGGGAAGAAGCCTGAAAACATGCCCTGAGCTGAAAGTTTGAAGAGGAATACATAGCATCACCAAAAGTAGGTAGTTTTCTGTTTCAAGTCCCATGGTTTATTTTCTTCCCTACTTCATTCTTGCCACCTTGGGCAGCAGCTGGTATGGTATTTGCACATCTGGGTCTGTAGTCTTAAGAAAGCCTCTAGAAATCTTGGAAAACTTAGAAAACTGTGTTCTTCAGCTAAAAAGGAGTGTTTTCCTGCCTATAGTGCTATCACCTTCTTCTTGGGGTGGTGGTGTTGGTCTTCTCCCATAGCTCTGGCCTTCTTGTGAAATCTGCTGTTGAGGGTAGGTAGAGGCTGAGCTGCTCCCGTGCTGGCAGCGTGGGTGTTTTGTGGGGGCTGTGATAGGGCTCCCTGTCCTCCAGCAAGCGGGAATGTTTGTGTGCCAGTGTCCATCGGGGCTGCCAGGAGCTCTGCAGAGCCACGCTAGGTGCTGTGCCAAGTGCCGTTCAAACCCAGCATAGGGCAAAAATGGGGAAAAAAACCCATGTCCCTTTTGGGCTGCAAATATTTAGATTATTTCCAGTGGCTGGTTATTGCTGGGGGAAGCCTGGAGGCATGTGGGGCTGCTGTCATGTGGCTTTTTGCGGGAGCAGGATGGCTGCTCGTGCCTGGGAGGAAGGGGCTCCTTCCAACTCCGGGGGCTTGGGGGGCCAACGGTGCCACCGAGGGGATGCTCTCTGATCCCCCTCCCCGGCGAGCCTGGCGCCATGTGGTTTGGGATTCAGGGCAGTGGTGAAATGCCCCAGTTTGGCCCCCGGTTGTTTTTCTGTCTCTCGGTGACATCTGGTGCGTTGCTGCGAGTTCCCAGAAAGAGGCCCTCATGGAGGATGTCAGGGTAGGAAGAAAGGAGCTGACCTTGCTATTAAAAGGCAACAGAAATGGAAATGTTTCAGGCTGTTTCTAGTAGACATCTCTGGGAAGAAAAACTCCTTGCGCTGCTCCATCAGGCCCTTGTGGGCAGCTTTTCTCTGCTAATTGTTCACTTGATGCCACGCTGGAGATGCTTAATTTATCCTTGCCCCAATTGCTGTGTCTGAAAAGATCTTGTGGAGTTTGAGAAGGATTTAAGTCCTATTGATCCCTCATGACTTTGCACGTTCCTGGCCTTATAGTGACACCAACAGCCCTGATGCTCTCAGATCAAAGATGCTCACCTTGAGTGGGAAGAGTTTGGGGCCGGATCCTGCTCTGAGTCCAGAGCAATCCTGTTGAATTCAGCCCAGCATTCCCAGCAGCACCACTTTAAAGAGGGAATTTCTTGCAAATTTCTGATCCCTGCTCTAAGCAGGGTGCTGTGAAGGAAGGAAACATTGTCATTGCCTGGCTGCTCCTCGTGATGGGGGAGAAGTGGAGTAATTATCGAGATTAGCAAGAATAAGCTTTGCTTACAGCTTGAGATGAATGAATGTTTTAAACCCTCTTGGCTTTTTGGCTGAGATCAAATGTGGCATCAGTTTAACATCTGTATCCTTTATCTGGGGAGTAGGAAGACTAACCTTTGTCAACGCAGGGCATGAACTTGATTTAGAAGGGCTTTCCTTCATTTTTTTTTCCCCTGGGCTGTATGATCCTGCTAGGTGATACCATGGGGAGCAGGGGCTGCTTTGCCTGCCAGGAAGGGAAGGGGAGGAAGAGGACAGCATGGTAGGCTGTGCTGGATATTTGGAGAATGATAAGAGCAGTGCATGTGGAATGTGCCTTGTGGTGGACCTGTGTACTTGAGGACAGTGCGGGCACAGTGACAGCGCAGTGACAGCAGGCAGCCATTGGGATTGAGATGTACGGATAGTCCCTGCTGGCCACAGAGCAATCGGTTCCCCCGGTTCAGGCTCTTCCAAGCTGTGTCTGCTGAGCCGTGGCTGACAGCGTATCTCGGAAAACCCGAACAGTGTATCTGCTGCAAAGGCATAAATCATCCCCGGTGCCATCTACCTGTGCCCCAGCGTGTGGTGTGTGACGCTGTAGCTTTGTCCTAGGAAGTGCAAGGCCAGGAGTGAGCTGACAGCCGGTGTTCACCCAGCACGGGTGGCGGAGGGGGTTTGCTAACAGCCACTGGAGCTAACGATTTAAATGATTAGCGCAAGAAGCACAGGCAGCTGCTGTTGACTGCAGCCAAGGTGCTCCCGTTGTTCAGGCTGGTGTTTTCCAGCTGCTGCCCGCAGAGATGTCACCGGTGCTGCCAACAGCCACCTCACTGGCTGTGGTGGTGTGATGTGTTGATGAAGCACTTTCCAGAAGCTGCGGGCACAGAGCAGGCACAGCCAAGGCTTTCTGACCTCTGCCTTCAAGTGGGTTTTGGTGATGAAAGCGGCCATTTCCTGGGGATCAGAGTGCCTGGTTTGGCACATCATCTCTCACCTGCCCCCGCTCTGGGGTGCCGAGTGTGGGTGGGCTGTGCCTGGGCTAGTGGCCTGCAATGCCGCAGCGGTGGCCAAAGCTGGGCAGTGAGGCTGGTGTGGCTGTGCCTGCTGCGGGAGCTCAGGGATAGGCTCTTCTGTAGGGTTTCTGCATCCTCAGAGCATGTAGTCTGTACTGGGCTGAAGGCACTGGCTTCACCTTCCCCGTTGCTTTCTCTTGGCATGTTGCTCTCGGTCTGTGCTAAGAAAGTCCTTAATGGTGACAATCCCCTGAGCAGAAGAGCACCAGATAACTTTATTTTTTGCACCCAAGAGGGAGGGAGATGGTATCTGGCAGAGCCCAGGAGCCTTTCACCTCCTCAGAGGCCAGGCTTGGACTTGTTTAAAAAAAAAATCAGCCTGCGCTGGCTTTGCCCATCCTTGCAAAGTGAACCACATGTATGTTGGAAGGAGGTTTTGTTTGCTGGGCCAGGGAAAGTGAAACACAACCTCAGAGCAGGGTTGGAGCCCAGCTCACCCGCCATGCTCTGGCAAGTGGCACACAAAGCAGCAGAGCTGCAACCTGCACCCCTGGTCCTCAAAGCCCCCCCACATCTGAGCAGCCCCTCAAAGAGTGTTGCTTCAGCCCCACACAAGCAGCTGTCAGGTCAGTGGGTGGATGCAATGCCTGTACCTGGAGTGTCTCCAGGATGGTTCTCTCCCCTTCAGAGACTAAGATAGCTGATGCTGTGAGGCAGAGCATGTTGTGTTTGACTACCACGAGCTCTTAAGATCCACTGGAGCATCTGGTCGAGCCACTGCTGGTGACAGGATATTGCAGCGGGGGATATTGGACCTAGTCCACCAGCCGGTTCCTGTGCTGTGTGGATGTGTAATGCACACTGGCACAGTATATACTGTGCAGAGTGTGTGACTCTGGGTACAGTATTTATTTAGGTGTTGAAGGTGAAATGAATCTCTGTTGTTTCCCTCTGGGCTGAATCTTTACCTGCTTACCTGGCTGAAAGCCAGCACTGCTTCTCTGGAGCATGGGAACCTACTCCTGGCATGGTGGGTGGATGTTTCCTGGAGTTCAGGAGAAAAGTCCTTTCCCCCTGCACCCTGTAATGAAACATTCACTCCCCCTTACCCATCTTCCCACTCACTTTTGCCTTCATTTTAAAAGGCTGGTTAGGCTGCTGCTGCTCTGCCCCTTTTCTTGTTTTTCCTAGCTGTTTTGGAGCCTAGTGGGTGGCTTGGGACAGAAACCTGCCCAGCTCACAGAAGCTGTTGAAATGCTTCCTATGGGGCTGATAAAATCAGGTTTTGGGTTTTTTTTTCCAGAACCCAAAATAGTAATTTCCAGTGCAATGGGCACATCCCACCAAGTCATCTCAGCACAGTAACTGCAAATCCTGCTGGATGGTGATGCTCTGGAGGAGGCAGCAGGGCTGCTGCTCTTCCCCAGCGTGCACAGGTGAACTGGAAGTAATCACACTGGGGCCAGTGGGGCCACTGGGAGCATCCCTCAAGGTAGCACTTTCCTTAACCCATTGATCTCAACCCTTGCCTGCTGGGCTATTCTCAGGGCTCCTAAACAAAGCCCATCCTTCATTTGGTAACATGGCTGGGGTTTTTTTTGACAAATGGATGGATTTCTTCATAAATCACTTTTTTTTTTTTCCCTCCCCCACCAAATTAAGAGGGAAGAGAAGGGGAGGAAGGGAAACCCCCCAGCCCTTGTCTTGGTGGTTTGTCATGCCTGCCTTTAATTGACAGACCTTGTTATTAATGTTTTCCAGCCGCCTCTCATCCAGGGCTCAAACCTCCCTTTTAAAGCCCTGTCATGTTAAAAATTGACATGTGTTGACTTTGGCCTGGGAGAAGCTGGGCCCTGGCTGTAGGTAGGAACTGCATGTGTTTAGTCTGGCTTACATTTTATTTTCCCCTTTCATCAAATTAGTTCAGCTGTATTTTTTTTCTGCAGGAAAGAAAAGAAAAACTGTTTGACAATCCAAGGCTCTGGGTTAGAATTGCAGCATTGCGTTAAAACAACAAAAAATAGCTTACAAATGTGGGCTGCGGCGGGCCGGGTGGAGATGGGGCCACCGGAGCAGGGATGGGAAAAGCTGCTGCAAGTAAACACCATCTCTGAGGAGGCGCACAGAGATTCCTCCTGCAACCCCTCAGCCTCGGCTGTTTGTTTGTTTGATTTATTCCAGTTGGGGTAGTTGTATTCAGCCTTGCTAAAATTAGTGCTGTCCTGACTGCATCAGTTTTCCCCCCTCTTTCTAGTTCAGCCCATGCAGCAGCAGTCTTGCTGTGGGTACCCAAGTGCTCCACCCCAAAGCTGAGCCAGGGATGTGCTACAAGCCCATAGAGTGAGCACCAGGCTAAACTGGGGCTGGAAAGCCAAGGAAATCCTGCTTCTCACCCACTAAGTGCCTGGAATTAGGAGCTATGTTGCATGTTTCATTGAGATTGCAGTTAAGATCCAAACTGCATCCATCAGGGATGCTCCTGCCTGTGAATGTAGAGTTCCCATGTTCTGGGGAGAGCATGTCCTGCTCCTGCTGCCCCAGGGTTTTACTGACACCTTAGAGCTTTGCTGTAGGAGGCATCTTCCCCCTCCTGGTGCATTTCCCCAGGTGCTTCAGGGTTAAATGCACCTGAAACATCAGTGGAGTTCATTTAATGTGTAGGAGGACTCCCCAGCCCCAAGTCACTGAGGACCAGGGAAGCACCAGCTGCTGTTTCAGTGCCAAATGGAAAGAAATAGCTGAAACCTCAGGAAGTTACTAATGTGCTGGTGTCACCATCCTGCCTATGCTGAATCCAACCCCGCACTGCCCAGGGCGGATGAGAGACACCGGCCCAGGGCTAGAAACAGTGAGAGGGGAAAACCCCAGATGGGGCTGCCAGGAGGCTCCATGGGGGTAAGAGGGATTTCCACTCCCACCCCCTCAAGGGCATGGCAGTCGCATGCCCCTGTGCCCCCAGTGAGGTTTCTCCTCCAGTGCCTGTGGACATAGGAGCCATGGGGCTCAGCATCTGCTCTTTGGTCAATGCCATGTCCACATAGAGCCAGTGTCACTCCTGCAAGGAGTGACGACCCTATTGCACCCAAACAGTGCAAGTGAAATGGAAACAGGCAGAGAAGGATCCTCATTTTCCCTGGGGCATGTTGGGGACAATCTGCCCTTGCCTCCTGAAAGGTCTCACAGGTGTGTGCTGGCTTAGCATCAACCCTTGTAGCAATTCCTATGCATCCTTTTTTTCTGCATCTCATGATGGTGTTTCTGTGGGCCCTGTGGGATGTCCACCATGCAGCCCTGTACCCTCAGTGCCTACCAAGTGCGGTGCCAGACCCCGCCATCCTGGCAGGCCTGGGTCCTCAACCTGGATTATCCCCCCACGTTTTAGCTGTATGGGCAGACAAGAACAGGTCCCATCTGTGATGCTGGCTGCCCCACAGGTGTCATTGCAAACTGGGGTGGCGCATCTGGGTGGTTTCTGCCTCCCCGATGGACCCATAATGAAATGGTTGCACTCAGGGAAGCATGAAGAGATTTGGTGGCAAGACTTCCCTGCAGCCATGACCACTTTCTGAAGGACCTAGCTGGGCAGCTTGCCCATACACGTGAGGACCAGGCCCCTCATGGGGGGGGGGCTGAAATATTTTCTAACAGCTACTTTTGTAACAGTAGAGAAATCAAAGCAAAACGTGTCAAAATTCCCATTAAGACACATTTAACTTTCCTTGTTTCAAGACAAAGTGTCTTTGCCTTGAGGCAGGTTTCGGGTTTGCTGTGTGGCCGTGGGAGACTATTGGATTACAGGCAGCACAGAGCCAGATTTTGCTCTCTTCAGGGTAAAGGCTTTTTCTAATCAGGATCAGTTTAATTCTGTTATCTGAATTATTACCTTGGCTCTGTTTCTGGCCTGTGCAGGAAGGAGATGAGGGAAAGGAGCCTGTTGCTGGAGGAGGGGAGATGAGTGAGGAGAGAGCCTGAGCCCCAAAGGGCAGAGCCTCTCCCTGCCTGGGACCTGCTCTTTGCACTGCAAAAACCCTGTGTTCATGTTCTAGTTGATAGTGGATGGTGGAAGGTGTGAAGGCGTCTGAGGGTTTACAGCTACAGATTAAGCCTTGCCACATGGCTTTACCATAGATGAGCATCAACCTGATTTACTGGTTGGGAAACTGGGGCACAGGGCAGAGATCAGGGACATGGAGCTGTGGTGCTGGCAATGCTGAGCCACCCTTGCCTGCAGAGAGGTAAGATGAATTCTCATGAAGCAGAGGAGACTGCAAAATCCCTCCATTCCTCCTGGAAAAAACAGCATCTCTGCATCCTGGCTCATGTGTCAGGGGAGGCTGTTTGGGCCTTACCACATCCTTGCTTTGAAAAGGATACTTTTTTCCTTCCCTTCCTCCCCCCACCCAAGAGTGAGGGTGTATATGGAAATTTGAAGGCAGTGTTTTCCACGTTATTACTCCAACATCCTCACTCCATGTGTCATGGGTCCTGTCTGTGGTCCCCATTCCCAAGGGGAACTGGATGCTTGCGCTCCAGATGCGCAGTCCTGCTGCTTTTAGCCCAGGCCCTCCAGGGAGCATTTTGGCTGTTTAACCTGCTCAGAGGGCACCAGGCAGCAGCAGTAACGAGTAATAACTAACTGGTGGGTATTGCTGATGGCATTGTAAGGAGAGTGTGATAGGGAGTGTTAGCATGGCCGTGCTGAGAAGGGCTGGCCTTGGGTGAAGGGGCTGGGCAAAGCATCCTGAGTGGCTGGCAACTGGGGTTTGGGTTATCTGCACCTCTGAACAGGATGAAATCAGGCTGGACTGAGACATCAAAGGAAAACTGGTGCTTGCTCTTGGGAGAGCAGCCAGCTCTACAGCCTGCATGTTCCTAGGTGGTTCCTCAAAAGGAAGAGAAAATTGCTAGCATGAGGACGACCCCATTTTTTTTTCACCCATGCAATTCAGGGGAGAGGGGAAGCCTTGCTTCAGCCACGAGCTTGCATACCTGCTTGTCCAAAGGTGGCACCAAGACACCTAAAATGGGAGGAAGCAGGCACAGGTGGTGTGGTCAGGATTAGCCAGGCCACTGAGGCATGGCTGGGCTGGCTGAGGCTTACAGAGCATGCAAGGGCTACAGTGCATCCAGTTTAAGCTGGTGAGCAAATCGACAGGCAAAGGTACCCAGCATGTGGTCATGCTGAGTCTGAGCAGCATAGGTGAGTGCAGGCAGTCCTACAACAAGGGTGATCCTTGCAAAATAATGGGACACACTGGAAGAGACAGAAATAAGGTGATGGGTGAAGCCACTGCTTGGAGTAAGCACCTGGGAGTCCAGAACCCGTCTGAAAAAGGGAAGAGAATTACTTCCAGCTGCCCTTAAGGAGATGAGAGCCTGTGAGGAGAGGGGCTGATCAGGCAATTGCCGGGCTAGCTGGTGGGAGGGCAGGCAGTACTGCAGCTAGGCTGGCTGGCAGACTCACCTGCAATGGGCACCCTTGGGAGACCCCAAGGTTTCTCCTGGGCTGCTAACATCTGCCCTGCTGCTGAAGTGCCGCCTGCTGCCAAAGATTAGTTCCAGAGCAAAAGACTGAAAAAAGCAGCATAGTGTGTCCTCTCCCTCATGCCAAAGGGAATGTGGCTCCTCGGGTGCATTTAGCCTGGGGCAAAAGGTAATTCAGTGAGACCTTCCCCATCCTGTGATAGTGAGACACATCTGCTTAATAAACTGTCTACTCTTTGATTACACTCAGGCCATGGTCGTTCAGAGGTCTGAGCCCAGGTAGGGCTGAGGTGTGTTGGCAGAGCTGGGGAAAATGGATGAGTTGCAAAAGACCTGGGGAGTCCTTAGCAGATCTACCACTGAGCTGTGTCTTACTGGGTTTTTATAAGGTTTCCTTAACACCCATGAAGAACAACAGAGACCTAGCTGGTACATGAAGGGTCTTAAACCCATTAGATTTGAGGACGAAAGAGCTGCTTGTTTCCTGGCTGGGACAGTCCTGGGGTGGGAGCAGAGATCCAGCACAGGACAGGGGGTTGATGTGAACAGCACTGGTTCTGGCTCATCAGTGATAGGGAACCCGTGACTGGACCCATATTGGTCAGCATGTAATGGTTCCCACACATGGCAGAGCTCAGCTCCAAGGGGATGGAGTCTGATGTGATGGTTTTGGCTTCATTCCTTGCTGGCATAATCAATCTTCTGCAAGAGATGCTCTCCACTGAGCATTTCTGACGTTATCTCATCCCTACTGTCAAGTGCAGGCTGAAAAAGTGTCCCAGCACTTTAATTTTCAGCCACTTAAACCCTGAGCATCTTTGAAGCCTTGGCTCCATACTTCCCTCTGCACCCACCTCTCCTCACTGATGAGCGGCTGTTGCATAGGGAAGCCAGCCTGTGTCTTTGGTGTCTTGCCCCTGCAAGGTGCTTTTTTCCCATGGCCTGTTTTGGTCTGTAGAGTCCTTTAGGTTCCCTGTATCAGATACTATCTCTGACCTCCAAAATCAGGAGCTGATGGTTGCATTTCTGAGCCCAGGAACACAGTGATCCTGGAGTCCTCTTTCCTTAGCCTCCTTAATTTGATAGAGTCAACACACTGGCTCTTTTGCTGGGTCCAGAATTTTTCCAAAGAAGGTAATTTTGTGGGGATACTGCTGTGGGGTGTGCTAGTTTGCATTTGGGATTGTGCTTTGTATTTTAAGATTGTTGAGGGTTGCGAGATGCAATGCCAATGTATGAGTTGATGTTGAGAGTCAATGTTTCTTTGAGTCCCTGATGTGGAGCTGTTGGAGCTGGTGTCCAGGACATGCAAGCTCTAGCTGGTACCTCTTTGAACATCTTCACCAATATCTTCCAGCTCAGTCCATGCGCCCTGAAGTCCCTTTCCCTCTTCTAGAGACCAAGAAGATGGGAGATGGTGTGAGCTCAGGCCATGGGAACCTCCAGCATGAGCCACTGAACCTAGGTGACAGGGATGGTGCTTTCCAGGGCTATCAGCTGGGACAGCCTACAGCCACCCTTGGCTGCTGGCCAACACCTCTGTTGTGCTTCAGCAGCACTTCTTCCCCAGGGAGGTTGGTGCCACCTCAAGCCCTGTCTTGCAGCTACTCCTTGGTGAGCGCAGGCTGTGTCTGCAGCTCTCATCCAGGCATTTCATGGTGTGCTGCCACCCACCCATGGGATAGGGACCTTCTTCCAGCTGCTGGGGGTGGGCAGAGATGTGAGCAAGCCTGCTGGGCTGGTGTGCCTCAAAAGCTGGCTGGTGCCGTCTCCCCTCACCCGAGGGTGCCTCACCAAAATAGCTGCTATGGAAAGAGGTTTGTTGACTTTTTTCTTTTCCTTTTCTTTTTCTTTCTTTTTTTCTTCCTGTGCTCAAACTTCCCCAGACCTCCTCAGAAGGCTCTGGCATATCATCCTACAGATGTGGCATAGAAGCCCTGGTTGCAAAATATATCCGGCATGGCAGTTGGTAGTGTTATGCAATCTCCATCAACTTACGGAAACCACTGTGAGATACTATTAAAGAGAGACTCCTGTCCCATCCATCACTCCAGCCGCAGTCACGTGTCCTGCTGTCAGGCAGAAGGGCACAGGCAGGCAGCACAGGGTCTGTAGGCACCAGGAGAGCTTTCCCTTGCAGTGGGTGCTCTTGTGCGGGGGCAGTTGGGATATGACCTCTCTTCCGTCACCCTTTGCTGTTCAGACCAGATCTGTTGCATTGCCATTTATGTCCTACCATTAAATATTCCTCTTGAGTGTCTGTCAGTGCTGCTGGTTTCACGCCAGTGGTCAAAATCTGGGTGATTGTGAATGGCCACGAAAAGCTCAGTGGGGACACATGGCAGAGATGATGGTTATAGTATCTCTGAGAGGCCAGACATGGGATGGGAGCGTGAAAGCCACTGTTCAGATCTCAGCATGTTTCCTTTTTCTTAATCCAGCAGAGACCTTCCTGTGGGCTCTGTGGCCCAGGCTGTCCCCTGTGGCAGTCAGTGCAGTATGTTCAATCAGACTGTCCTAGTGTTGGAACAGCCTGTGCCACCACATCTGACACCAGCAAGCATGTGTGAGAAGGAGCTGTGGCAGCTGGAGATCCCAGGTATCTCCCTTGCAGGAGAAGGATCTTGTGCAGGTCAGAGGATGCTGTAGGGACCTGAAGTCAGAGGAGAAACAAAGATTGCAGGTGTTTGCAGGAACAAGGGCATCTACACTGTTCTGATGCAGGTGGCTGGCTTTTTTCAACTAAAAGGGAACCCTCTGGATGAGCAAAACCAAGTGGGGAGCAGGACTCTACCTGCCCACATGCAGAGAGGCTCCTGGAGGCAATGGCTGGGCTGGTGATGGGGCATCCCCTTCTTATCCTGCTGTTCTCTGGGGCTTTTGCTAGTCACCATCTGAAATAAGTGGGGCCTTGGCTGCAAGGGGGCACTTGCACAACAACCCAGGTCTCCTGGATTGGCAAGAACATCAAGGGCTGCGATGGATTAGCAACCTTCAACCATGGCAGACTTGAGCAAAGGGCTGCAGAACATGGGTCTCACCACCCCTACCCATCCCTGTCCTCAGGGCACCTTCCCCATCAACCCCAATAGCTGTGGCAGACACCACAGAGCACTGGGAAGGGGCACAGAACTGGTGTGAGCAGCCATTGCTTACCCATCACTGATGAACCATGCTCAGCATGGCAGGCTCTTTATCACTGCAGCTTTATTGCAAGTTATTGCATGGCACCTCCTGGCCCAGTTCACCCTCTCCTCCCCAGCCGCCTCTCACCCATCTCTCTCTCTGCAGGTATATTAAATCCCTGAGGTCTGTCCAGGAGAAATTGCCACTGCTCCATTACCCTGCTGTCAGCATCCGCTGCACTTGTGAGAATCAGGCTCCGCATCAGAAAATAATAAAGGCAATATTATGAGCAGAGGGGAGAGAAGATTAAAAAACCTGTTTAAAGCGCCTTCTGGTCCCCATGCTGTTTATTGCGCATCGTGACTTTGGGTTATTTTTGTTGTCACTGCAGTTGGACTTTTAATTTTCCTCTGATCGTCAAGTGACTGGCTTGTAATTTCCCTATGGCTCCAAGGATTAAAAAAGGCTGTGTTTTTTTTTTTTTTTAAAGTACCTGTTGCTCCTCAAGATCAGCTAGTGATACTTTCTCTGCTAGTTGAAGTGCTAATTAAATCCTTTTTTTAGCCAGGCCACAGTCATGGCATGCACTGAGTCCAACCCTGAGGCTGAGTCAAACTCAGTGGCAGTGACAGAGCTGCTTGGGGAGGACTTTGTGTCCCAGTGCTGGGCTAGTTCTCTTCTCCTTGGGATCTTGCTGTCTCACTCATGTTCATCCAGCACTTTTTTTCTTTCAGGGATGTGATTTACTTTCCAGGGTGTTTTGGTCAATTTTCACCCTTAATACCTTTGGCTAATGAGCCTGCTGAATTTCACAGAACGATTTTCATGCACTGACATGCTTGTAGTGTGGGTTGGCAGCACTATAAAGGGAAGGTATTTAAGTCTTCCAGCCAAAAATGCAGTCTCCTCCACCTCCATGCCAAATACTTTATCTGTGATAGGATTTTTTGTTGTTGTTGTTGGTTTTTTAATTAATGGGTAACTGCAGATGTAAATCCCATGAGCTGCAGAAGCAGTGCTGGTTGTTGGTACCATGGAGCTGCCATGGGTTGATGCTGCAGCGAGGGCTGTGTGGATGCATGGCAGCTCTGGCAAGTGTGCAGCGTCCAGCATGGACATGTAGCTGCTGCCAGCTGCCCTGCCTGGGTGCTGCCTGCCTCTGTACCCATCTCTGTGCTGATGTGGTTGTGTTATACCTCCTCAGCCAAGGGGGTCAAGGTTACCTGGGGTGGCTTAATGAATTTTATTGCAGTGCAGATCCTTGTCAAGCCTGGAGTTTCACCAGTGTGAATCTGGGATCCATCACATAAGCAGCTCTGCCTGCAGCTCCAGGGCAGGCATTGCTTCAGCTGGCATGGCCACAGGAAAGGAAGGTCAGTCTTGGAGTTGTTGGCTGGAAGCAGCTCCTGGATGCCTCCAGACTAAGAGAGCAGGACTGTTGCTGGTGCTAGATCAGTTCAGCTCTGTTTTTGCTCAGTCAAGTCCTGCAAGCATCCAAAGATGGGACTCCTCACCCCTTTGGGGAGCCAGCCCACTGCTGTGCTCTCATCCTGTCGATGGCAAGAAGGAGTAGATGGAGATGAGCACTATGCTGCATGCAGCTCCTTCAGGCGCAGCACTCTGGTATGGGGCCATGGCTGACATCATCGCTGTGAGGGCTTGGTGGAGAAAGATGGGCCATGACAGATGTAGTAACTGGCTGCTACGTGTCACAGCTGCTGCAGGCACTGCTGGGGTGCTCTTACATGTGTCTCCACATTGGGTTTACTAATTGCCTGATATGCAAGTGCAACCAGGCCCATGCTGTGCACACACCCAGAGAGAGCTGGAGGTGAAAACCCACCTCAGGAGCTACTGCTTCATTTTGGTTTGCCATGCCCTCTTTCCCCACGCTGATCCCTGGGGCTTAGCATGGGCAGACCTGTGCTACCTTCCCAAAGGCAGAGAGGTTGCCTGGCTTTGCTGGAGAGGAGCCCAGGTCCAGTCCCTGCTCCCATCCCACCACTGCCTGAGTGCCATCAAGGTGCTCAGCTGGCAGGAGAGCAAAACTCTGCCTCTCTTCTGGTCCATCCCTTCTCCCTGTCCCAGGGAGCCAGGTTTGGGACTCCCCCGCAAACAGATCATGCTGGAACCAAAGATTAAAATTTTGAAAATCCACATTTCTAAAGAAAACTCCAGGCTGAGCTTTCCCAGCTGGAGGGTAGGGGACGGTTGCTTTGTAATCACTCTCGGCTTACTGTTGAAAACATCTTGGTCAGATTTTTATCAGCGCCTGAACAGGAACAGCCTTGAAGGACTGTCTCTGGGGAGATTAGGTGGTTGCCTAGTACAGCATGAGACGCTCCTGCCCAGCCAGCTGAGGTGCATTTTAAGTGACACTGATTTGGTGTCTGGTGGGGGACTGGCATCCCTGATGTTTCATGGCAGAGCTGGGTGGCCACTGTCTGGCCTGGGGAAGACCACTAGCTGTTGGGTGATGCCCACGGTGGGGTGTAAGTGTGTGGTTGACTCCTGCTTGTAGTGTCAAGGAAGGGCTGGGGATGCCTGGGAGGCAAGTGGGATGAACTTACCTATGCTCAGAATGGGGTGAAAGGACAAAAGGGCAAGGAGGCTTGGAGCTGCCCTGGGAGGAGAGGACTGATATCAGGGATGAAGCTTGAGCTGTGAAAAGGGGACCCTGCAGGGACCTGACAGGGAGACGTCTCAGCTGCAGAGACAGGGTCAAGGTGAGACCAGGTCATGTAGCGGGAACTGGGCTGGAAGGGGTGAGATTTGGTCTAAGCAGCTCTGGAGCTAAGGTGTGTCCTGAGAAGGTTACAGCATCCCCCAGGGATAGTGATGGGGGCTGGGAAAGGAATCTGCACAAGAGATGGGTGTTGAAGAGCAAGAAACTGCTGGTCCAGACTGGGATGGATGTATGGTGGGCAGGGAGGAGACTGAGCCAGTCCTCTGGGGGTGAGCCTGGGTGCATGGGGCCTGGGCAATGAGAGGTAGGGTGGGCTGGAAGACAAGGGGAATGAAGAACCATCCTGCCACCAGGCAGTCAGCACAGCTCTGCAAGCCCAAACCCTGGCAGGGATGAACCCTTTGCTTGGCTGATGCTGCTGCAAACCAGGTGGGACCATGCTAGATGATCTCCATGGAGAACATCTGCCCTAAAAGCCCAGGCACCAAGTGGCATGGGTTGGTTTGCGCTCCCCATGGCCTTGAACGCCAATGTCATTTCCCACTGCTAGGCCTTGTGGCATTCCTCCCCTCTGCCTTCGCTATCCCATTCCCTTTCATATCCCTATGGAAAGAAAACAAGCCCTTTGCTCCAGCAGCAGCACAAAACAGAGGGGAAGGAGGAGAGTGAGGCCGTGGCTCGCACCAGCCCTTTGCCACCTGGACAGTGCTGGTGGCCAGGCTGGGAGCGTTGGGCAGCACTCAGGGTTTCCAGTAAGGCTGGGGCCATGGCGGGGGGCAGGGATGGGGCAGGAAGCGTGCAGCAGGCAGCAGGAAGCTGGCCACTGCGCCGCCCGGCATTCCTGCGTGCTGGAAACCCGAGTCACGCTTCCTGCAGCGTGCCGGGAGCGCCTCCGCCCCGAGCAGCGCCTGCCACCAGGCTGGATGTGGCCCTGGGGTTGCAAGGCAGCTGCTCTCGGGGATGGGAGCAAAGCAGTTGCTCGGTGGCTTCAGTCCTCAGTGCGGGATGCAGTCCAGCAGCGGTCCTGAGGATGCTCCAGGCACAGGTGCAAGCTGCAGTACCTCTAGTGATGACTGCACCCCAACAAGAACACAGTTCTGCCCAGGTGAGACGACAGCTAACTGCAACAGAAGACAGCACACATGTGTTTTAGGTGACCTCAGTGTGGAAATGAGCTGTGCCCCGTGGCAATGAGTCCCAGGCAGAGCCCTGTGTCCCCACGGCAGTGCACCATTCCTCCTCTCCCGCCACAGGCTCGTCCCAGTGTCTCTCCACCATGCCATGCACCCTTGATGCCCACAGGGCTCCTGCCTCCATGTGCACCTCCACTCTGCACCTCCTGGGGTTTGGCCCCAGGGAAACCCGAGCTGCAGTGTGTTAGGACAGTTGGCAACAGACCCGTCCCTAAGGGATGGCATTATTTTCTCTCCTCCACCCACATGTGGCCCACAGCAGGGCCATGCCCAAGAGGGGGGCTTGTTACCGTTTCCCCTCCAGCTGGGGTTTCCCCATTTCCTCCTGCCTATCCTGCTGCCTGCAATCCAGGCAGGGAGACGAGTCTTTGGGGTCTTCTCCCAAAACCTCTTCCACACCTATGCTTTGGGTTATCTCCTTTGTCAAGGTGCTTGTGCTTTAGCCAGAAAGACCTCAGCTGGTTAATAACTGTTGCAATTCCCTTTGCTTTCCTCCTGGTTCTCTGTGATTCCCCCTTGCTCATGCCCATAGAGGGTTCCGTTAATCAATGTGCTGATTAAATAAGCCTGGGCTCTGTGCTGGCACAGCAGCATGTCTCAAAGACGGTTGCCAGCTTTGTTCTCCTCTGACAGGCCACCAGGTGAGTTCAATCCTCTGCAAGATGCTAGTGTCCAAGTTTACTCTTGCACCAGAAAGTCCATCCAGTAATCGTGTCCTGGCTGCATTTTGTCTGACATCTTGCAGTCATGCAAAACTGCTGCTGCTCTTGGTTGCAACATTGCTGCTCTCTTGCCCTGTCCTTTCTTTCAGTGTGAGGGTGAGATTTCCTTCTCAGGGTGCTAGGCGGTGTTGACAGACATTCTGGATGGTGCTGAGTATTGTCAGTGGCAGTGCAAGCAGTGGGATGGCTACAGGGGTCCCCGCTTCAGAGCTGGGCTGGCACAGCTGGCAAAGGGGAAAGGTGGATGGGTACAAGTGGTCAGAAATGTCCCACTGGGCAACTATTTGGATAGAAAGAGGGTCCTAGTGTTTCTGTTTGAAGCTGACACATGCCAATATGGCTTAGGCATGCAAACCTGAGCAATCAAAGCCCCACAGTTCACAGCAGGGGAAAATATCGTATTCCCAACCAACATTGTGAGGCCAGTGCCATTTATTCTCTAGGCCTAGAAAACGTATTTTTCTGTTATCTCTCATTCTAGTACAAGTCTAACTACCCTGGTGAATAGGGTAAGCCTCTTCGCTGCAGAGTTTTTCCAGCGCAGCTCTGCCATGGAGAGGGTTAGTCTGGTTCAGCCTACAAACCCCCAGTGCTTTTTTCTTGGCAGTCCTTGCGCTAGGAGCGTAAGCCTGCCAGCTTAAGCCTGGCCCACCAGCAATCTCTCTGCTGCCTTGGCTACCTTTCACAGCACACCTGGAAACAGACTGATCCCTGTTTGAAAGCCAAGCTCTACCTGTGAGCTTCACCAAGCCTCTTGAGCGCAGCCCAGCCCACGGGCTTTGATGGCTCCGAAGAGGCTTGAGCTCGCAGCAAGCCCGTGTGAGGGCGGTCCCTGTGTCCCTGCCATCTCAGTCCAGCAGCAAGACCCGCTTGCTGAAAGAACACCCCAAAACCCTACTGCCAGCTTTCCTCTGGCCGATCCCTGCGTGCGGAGGGGTCAGCCCTCTGCTAACCTGCCGCCATAGGAAGCGGGAGCGTGGCTGGTGGCTGCGGTTTCCCGCGCGGCTGCTTTCCCAGCCGAGATTGCAGGGCTGGAGTAATGAGTTACCCAGCCCTTCGAGGAGAGGAGAGCACAGCGGAGCCGGTGGTGTTCCCAGGGAAGGAAATCCCAGCGCTTCATGAGCTCTACATAATCATGGGCAGCAAGGAGCAGGAAGCACTTGTTAGGAAGGAGTGAGGAAACAGAGCCGCTGCCTCGACCCAAGCACACTTTTTAGGACCGGAAAGTGGGAGTAGGAAGGCATAAAAGCGCTTTGAGCTTTCGCAGAGGATTGCAAAGGGCAAAGGGTGAGGGGAGAAGGAACAAATACCGGTGTGGCACTCGAGGAAGGGGGAGCCGGCGTGTGCGTGCTGTGGAGGGGACTTCACGGTGGAGCTGCTAATTAAATAAGAAAGGCTCGTCTCCATGCTTGTTAGGTTAACTCAGCAGGGATATTGCAAAAGCAAATTCCTCCCAGCAAGTGTAATTAGGGGGCCGGAATTCCTCTGGTTCCTAGTCCTTGCTTCCAATCCTGCTAAAGCCATCAGGTGAGGACACGGGGTGAGGGGGGAACACACAAGTCCTGTGCAATAACAACTCCCCTCCTGGCGTGGCAAGGATTTCACATCAAGGCTTGACATTTTTCTCTCTGATTATTCCAGGGTGGAAAATACATGTTGAACAAAACAGACTCCCTCTCTGGGCTAGGTCACAGGGCTGCTTCCCCAGGCCAATGTACTTGTGTTGGAGGTGGAAAGAAGACTGCAAGGGGTCTGGGCAGGGCACCAGCAGCTCCCAGCCCACAGGATTTGGGAGGTGTCCATGCACAGCATGGCAATCCTGGATAGTGCTGCTGACCTGTCAGCGATCTGCCTCATCTTCCTTACCAAGGGGTGCGCGGCTTTAACCCAGCACATCGCTGCAGTGGTCCATTTCAGGGCTCACCTGGCGCATCATGGCAAGTGTTGCTGTGTTTGGGCCAGTGCTGCCTGTTCAGGCAAAGGAGGATGCTCATGGGAGGCAGCACTTGAAGATGTGTCTTGCCTGGCACTGGGGGATACCAGGTACCTCTGGAAACACAGGGACAATGGGAGTTGGGTGGAAGGGGAGACCCCAGGGCTGGATGGAGGAGATGGAGGGCACAGACGGAGGGTGAGGGGTTGGGAGAGGAAATGTGGGGGGAGGAGAAAGGGTGAGCCTGGGACCTTAAAGAGCAATTAGTCAAAGCTGAATTGTTTTTCTAAACTCTTAATGAAAACAAAGAGTGGGGCATGGCCCAGATGGTGCCAGGGGATCAAATAAATGTCGCACTCAGGAAGCAGCTGCTACTGGGAATGTTTCCTGCCAGCCCTGCTGCTGCTCACAGCCACTTTTATTATTTGTTATTTTTCAGGACTGCAGCTGGGGTTTCCCTCCAGCTGTGTGGAAATATGCTTAAGGCTGGTCCATGCCGTGAGGCGAAGGGCCTGCTAGGGCTCATCCCTGTCCTGTGGCAGCAGGCAGCCCCAGGGCATGCAGCCACCCTTCTCCATGGAAAGCCCTCTGATGAAGCAGTCTTTTCCTACGGCTCCCACCCAGCCTAGTCCAGCACCATCCCTGGCTTATACGTTGTGTCCCTTTATCTTGTGTAGGGTTTTATCCAAGGGCAGTGTCCTGTTTCCCTGCCCCAACCCAAGCATCTGCCAGTGGGGGTTCAACCTGTCCCTGCTCTGTATGGTTGGTGTGAAGAACTAGAAACCAAGAAATTTGACAAAAACGAACATTTTGGGTATTGTTTTCATCTGCCTGCTGCTTTTTGCAGCCAGAGAGGGCTTTTTTTCTGAAATCCCAAGGGCTAAAATACCCTTGTTTTTAGGAAAAAAAATAAATCTCAACCAAATGTAAGGTCCCCTGACTCCAGCAGCTGGTATTTAAGAAAAATACCAAACCCAGCCAGATTAGCTCACTAGCCATGAGCTGGCAGCCATGGGCATTGATCAGCCTGAGAGCTGGCAAAAGGTAGCTGAGAAGGGACGTGTGGGCTGAGCAGATGATGGAGGCTGGTGTCACCTTGGTGGAAGGGATGGTGGCTGAATGGAGGGGGATTGTGCTCTTTCCCTCACACTGGCTGGTCTCATCCAGTCCACCGGCAGCCCCACTGTGCCCTTTTTTGGGAGGCACAAGAGACCCGACTGTTTCATGCACATTTTTCTGTGCCCATCAGTCATGCAAGCTCAGGTTGTGCCAGTCCCACAGATTTTCTGGGCTTTCCGAGGCCCCTGAAAATGTGTGCGCAAATAGCTGACCGGGTAGACAAAAGGGCCCATCAGTGCTACCATGGAGTGAAAGAGCACAACATGTGCTCAACCTCTTATTAGTCAGCAGAGACTCTACATGGGCCTGTGCTTTTTTGGCACAAAATGGTTGGAAAGCTGGCTTTGCAGGGCAGCTGCTCCCAGACCAATGTGCTTTTAAGACATAAGGATCATGGTGGGGTGGTGTGTATTCAAGTATTTTATTGGGAAATGAGATATAGGGACCACTCAGGTCCCTCCTGAGGAATTATGTGCACAGCTCCTGTCCCTTCCTTTTTATACGTGGAAAAAATGTCACACATGCAATGTTATGGTACAGCCTGATCTCTAGAGGATCTCATTTTCCACCCAAGCCCTTCTCTGTGTGCCCAGGAGGATGAGCATGGATGGTTTGCTGCGGCTCGTGGCGGGCTTTTATCCACTGTTAGTGCTCAAGGTGGGGTCAGATACCTCTGAACAGGCTGCTTCACTGCTCAGGGATGGGGATTGCCCCAGACAGCAGGTGCGGGGGGCCCATGAGTTCCCAAGTGAGGGGAAAGAGCTGGGCAAAAGGAAGCAGCCATGGAGCAGTCGGCACCAGCTAGGACGGTGCAGGAAACTTCTGCATGCCTGGGGTTCAGCAGCACAGCCCCGGTGCTGTGGTCTGGTGTGCTGGCAGGACAGGACCCTCAGTATTGAGCCATCAGCTCCGGCTCTTGTGGCAATTTGGAGATGCCTGCTGCAGGTTTTGGGCTGGGTCAGGGTGGGGGGTTGTTTCCCGGCTGTGTAGCCGAGGCTTTGCCAACTCATGCTGGAGGCACCGCTTCCCTGCCCGTCATAACGTGTCCCGGGATTTGCGGTTATGTCCTCAGAGCTGTTTGATCCACTAAAATCACAGCTGATCAAAGGGGCAGTTTACGAGAACAAAACACTGGGTGACTTCCTCCGGTGGTGCCAGAGACAGCCCTTCAGAGGCGAGATACAAGAAAAGGAGAAATCTTTTAACTACTGAGTGTCTTGGCTCCTCAGATAGCTGCTTCTGTGGGACAGTCCTGCTGCACACCCCAGGCAAGAGCTGTGTGATAGAGGTTTTTTAAAAATAAATTTTATATATATATTTATATATATATATATATATTCTGATAGATGACCTTGGATTTCCACTTCTACACACGCACACATTTAAAAAAATGTGAATTCCTGCATTTACAGGCTTGGGAGCAAGCTTGGCTGCTGCAGTAACTCAAAAGCAAAAGCCCTCAATAGCTCATCTACTGAACAAGTGCATGGCAAAAGCCCAACAGGCTCATCAGGGTTGGAGTTTGCACATCAGTTGGGAGAGGGAAATGATGGCAAAAGACGGCTGGCACCTGCCAGCTAGCCATAATCACCCCATTCCTTCTGGTCCCATGTTTCTTTTGATGAATGTTTCGGTTGTTAACATAGGATTTGATTATTTTTGCTCAGACGAAGAAAGAGACAGCTAATGATGGCTGTCCTGCAGCAATAAGCATGCAGCGGTGGCCGTACATTGCCCTCCTCCCTGAGACATGGGGAATGCCACCAGTGTGGGAAGAGGCTCTTCCCAGGTAGGTACTGCCAGGCTGGATCTCCGCTGCAGACTCCCCCATAGTCCCTGCGCTGGGTGACCCTCCAAAGGTTCCTGGCTCTCTTTTTGGCCTATCTAGTGAATTGGAAGGCTTGCTGTCAAACAAGGACTGTGTTGAGCGTTGTTTCTGGAAGCTGGAGCATCCTCAGGGATGGTTGCACCAACTCTAATGGTTTCAGGAGTGGATGGGATGGGCTTTTTGGAGGGACTGTGTAGGACTGACCACCACTCTGAAGGGAGCTGAGGTAGGGGTTCAGAGCAGTGCTCCTGAGAAGGAATTTCTGTGCTGGTCTGTGTATTACCAGAACATTGAATTGCTGAAAACTGAATCAGCCCCACTGTGCAGGAGTGGGAGGAGACAGGCAGAGAGTGGAAAGTCACCTGGTGGTGGGAAGCATTAAAGAGGGCTGGGCAGAGGGGTGCTCCCCACCCACCCTCCATGCTCTGGAAAAAGCCCGCTCCCCAGGTAGAGGAGGAAGCTGGCAGTGACGAAGCACTCCGGATGTCACCATGCAATCAGGGAGGCTATTTATAGGTTGCTAATTGATTAGGGCAGCCACAGCAGGAGGAAATGACTTTCAGGAGTGACAGAAAACCGCAATGCCCAGCCAGCTTTGGAGAGGTCTCGGGGAGAGCAGAAAGTCCTGAAACAATCAAAACAGTTTGGAAAGAGGCATTTCACTGGAATGGTGGCTGACTTTGGGTACAGCCCGAAAAGAATTTGCATACCTGCCTGTGCTGTTTTTGGGCCGCTTGGGTCGGACAGAGCTGTCACTGGTCTGGGAAGCCCCATGGAAAAGCTGGTGGCTGTACTCTGCCCTGGGGCATGAGATGGAGCTCTTGGCTCTTCTCTGTAGCCGTCTCCCAAGGAGCTTTCTATCTCTTCTGAGCTCCAGTTAGAGGCTTTGTCCCCAGGAGGGGCTCTCAGTATTAGTTCATTAAAAGCTGTTAAGTAAAGCTGACACCAGCTCAGAGAACATCTTAAATGCCAGTTGATGTCCTCCTAGGTGGCACGCTTGGCTTCCTTGATTTCTTGAGCAAGATGTGTTCCCTCCAGCAAGGAGTTGGCCTCACTGTTGGCCATAAGGCTACTCAAGTCAGAGCACCTTAGAGCAATTGCAGCTTTTCCTTACAGCCTGGAAGATGCCAAGCTGATCTCAAGAATAAACCTGGGCAATATCATGTGCCTATGACAAGGAAGAACCTGTTTTCTGGAGATCCTGATGTGAGATCCCAGCCTGCAGGGATGTGAATAACGGGGAGCTGGTCCCGACCATGCCAGGGCTGCCTGAGGCAGAGTGTGCTGAGCTGGTGTGAGCTGCAGGAATGCACTGTCTCCAAGTCCGCTTGTTTGGAAATGGTGCTCTTTTCAACGGTTCTGTTATCAGATGGAGCATTTCCTTCATCAGTGTTAATATCCATGTAGTGAAACAATGAAAGGGCTTCCTATCAGTTCCAAATAGGACGTGAAAAGCTCTCAGCGTTAAGAGTAGAGGATGCTGGAATAGGGCAATGGGAAACGCCTGAGTCACTGAAATGCCTCTTTGATTCCATGAGGCTGATATGTTCAAAAGGGAAGAAGAAAAAAATAAAAAGAGAGAGAGCGGGGCTAGTTAATGATCTGCAGGACAGAGGACAGGAAGGGCCAGTGCTTGCAGCGTGGGCCCTGCAGAAGAGAGGAGCCACAGAGGGATGTCTGGCAAGGGCTTTGGAAAGTGCAGAGTGCAGCAGGGAACTGAGCACAGTGAGCTGCCTAGTTTGTTTTCAGAGAGTCGGGAGGCATGATGGAGAAAGCCTTCCCCAGCCTAACCCTGTGCCCCACGTCCTGCTGCCTCTTGGCTGGTGTGTGTGCCAGCTTTGCCCTCCCTTGCCTGAGCACTGCTGGGCCTGTGGTCCTGGACAGCCTGTATAGGGTTGTGCAGTCAGCGCAGCACAGCATGGGGTGAGGAAACAGGCCAGGGCAATGGTCTTCAGCAAAAATTAGAAGGGTTGAATATGTCCCCGATGCTCTGCGTGGGTGTAAGACATAGCGGTATCTTTTCTTCACATCTCCCTTTTGCACTGGCAGACCCAGCTGGGGTGAAGCCACTGGATGGGCGTGGAGAGGCTGCTCTTGGGCTTTGTTGAGCAGTATTGTCAGCACTGAAAAGCTGTCCTGGAGACTCTTGGTGCAGAGGCAGCACCAGCCATCCTCTATCCCATGTGCGGGAAACTCACCCGCAAGCTGCCCCTGCAGCCTGTGGGATTTAGGCTGTCAGTCCTGCTCAACTTGGGGCTGATGAGCTGCAAAGCAAACCTTTAAATCACTGTGATTTAATGGTCCCTCCAAGCACTGCAGACTTGGAGTAGGGGACAGGAAAAACTGTTTTGCAAAGCACCCAGGGTCACCAGCCTGCAGCACAGAGGAGCTGACCCTTTCCATTGCCTGTTGTCCCAGCTGGAGGACGTGCACAGCCGCTTGTGCTGGAGCTGTGTGTGCACGAAAGAGCGAGGGATTTGCTGAGTTTGGGCAGCACCTGCTGTCCTGGGACAGAAGGAGTGGGATATCCCGAGCCCACAGAAATCCCTGGCCTGGAGCAGGGCAGGCGGCCAGGGCAGGGCAGTCACTGGCTGCTCTTCTGCTGGGACTGAAGGTCTCCCTGGCTGTTCCCGCTGGCCAGGTGTAATTCTCAAGGCCACTGAACAAACACACAGGCTGTGACATGTGCCAGGTCAGGGGCTGAGAGCAAATTTTTTGCTGTTACAGGAAGAGCTACAAATATGTAACTTGTTTTCTCTCTGTTTTGCAAACCATCCCCAGTCTCCTGCAGGCAAACACCCCATGGGGCATAATGGCAACTGCCTCACTGTCCTCCCTGGGGAAACTCCTCAATGAAATGAGTTAGAAACTGCAAAGAGAAGGAACTGGAGGCGATCAGACTTACTCCTTCATGGTGGTAAGATCATTTGGCACTGCAAAGCTCAGTGAAGAGCAAACCCTTCTGCGAGGAGCAGGTTTCTCGCAGCCCTGAGAAGCGCTGTGGAGGGTCATACCTGAGGGGCACAGCTGCTCTCTGCTCAGGGTGATAGAGCAGTGCACACCCAGAATCACTCCTCTCCTGGCTGCATGGCCTCAGGTGGGAGGTGTGGAGGTGTCCCCTTGCTGGGAGGCATGCAAGAGTCCCTGTGAGCCTACTCTCCAGGGTTACGTCCTGTCCTCCAACCTGGCTTGCCCAGGAGATGCATCTGGCTCCCTGCTTCCCTTACATGGTGGGGAGACCAACCTCCTGGTGATGTGCAACACATGCCATCCCATCCCCTTGCGGCTCCCATTCCCACGCAGGACAGGGCTGCCCTTTGTGACGGGCAAGAGGAGAGGCGATGAAAAGCTGGGGGGAGACATGCCAGGGCTGGAGGGAGCCCAGTGCCGGGGGTGAGGGTGGCTGGGGAAGGCTCACACACAAAGGACCGTCCTGTCTTCACACCTGCAGGGCGGCCAGGGCGCTGACAGGGGGGATAACGCCACTGACAGAGGCATGTCGCTGGCAGATAGCAGCAAGGCGCTTCAAATAAAGGCAAGCGGCACGGTGACAGGAGACGTGCCTGGGCTTGACTGCGCAGGGGAAGGCAGCCGCTACAGGCATGGGCTGCAGACAGTGCTGGTGACCCTGTGAAGGGGACGGGGGGAGGTCAGGTGGTTGCTTCTCCTTCTCTGTCTCTACAATGCTCAAGCCTAGACAGTAATTTGGTGTTTGCTGGGATGTGTCTCGGCCAGCCTGTTTTCTACCACTGTGGGAGAAATAGGTCGTCTATATGAGCAGGGGCTGGAGCCAGGCTTGGGCAAAGACTTGGAGACACTCTCAGAAAAGGGTCCCCCCATCTCCACCTTCTTGAAAAATATACAGCAGACCCCAGCACATACATAAAGTCTTTCCAAGAGTTTGCTGAAGTCCCAGATCAGGAACCATCCAGCTACTTTTCCTACTAGTCAGGTATGACTCTGTTTGAACCCACAATCATGCGTTTCCCTTGGCCTTCTGTGTCTTGTCCAGGGCACATTTACACCCAGGACTGGATGCAATCCCTGGGTGGGGCTGGGGTCCTGTGGGAACCAACAAGGTTGAATTCAGATGGGCATTCAGCAATGTTTTGCCCCTACCACACTTTGGTGGGTTTCAGCATGGAGCTGCGGTGGGTACCCATCACCAGAAGGTGATGAGCCCAGGCTAGCGAGCCCTTTCCTTACAGTGCATGCCAAACCACACCGCTTCTAACACCGAAGTATGGACTTTGCCTCTTCTGGGAGAGATGTTGCCCAGGGCCATGAAGCTTCTCTTGCTCCCCAGGAGGACCAGGAGCCCTCAGGAGCAGGGAGCCCCCATGTTGTGGGATCGCCTCCTCTCATTGGGATGCTGGGGTAACACCTCCCTTTGGCCCTGCTCCCTCCTGCCTGTTGCCACTGGTGCAGGGACATCTGTGCCCGCTTCTCACGCATCCCCCTGTGCGTGTGGGGCATGAAGAGGGTTTAGGGATGCTGGAGGAGGGGAAGGGGGGGCCCGTGCATTCGAAAGCAGGTTGTAGATTTAGGCAGCTTGACCGTCCCTTTGCACAGCTTGAGGTCCTAGCTGCTTTGGGGACAGCTGGGCCTGGGCCGAGCCTCTCGGGTGCTCCCGGCAGCCGCCCGTGCGGGGCCGCCTCCCCCCGGCCGCGGGCAAAAGCGGGCGGATGGTGCCCTCCTGCGGCCCCGGGGCCGGGCTCGCCTCCTTCCCGCAGCACGGCCGAGGCCGGGACCCCCCAGGCTTGTTGAACCAGGCTCTGGGCCGGGGAGTTTGGATGTCTCTCCAGTTCTTTTCATTTGGTTGTCGGGATGTTTTCCCTCCTCTGGCCTCTGCTTTTCCCTGGCTTCCCATCTGCTGAACTCCCACCTCTGTACGGCAGCCAGGGGACAGACAGCTGAGACACTGCGCAGGCATCGAGCTGCTCTGGTGCAGCTCAGCCAGCCCCTTCCCCGGAGCAGGGGTGTGGGGTCCCTGCATTCCCACCTGCCTCCCCTGGATCCCCCCCGGGACCCCGAGCCTGGCGGGCTACCCTCAAGGGCTGGCAACAGACCCCTGTCTTGAGGTTCAGGGAATCTGGGAGCCTTCTGGCCCTGGGTGGGCAATGAAGGGGCCATGAAGGGATGGGGTGACCCTGAGAGGAGCCTGACAAGATGGTCACCCTGGGGTGAGCTCTGTTTGGTCCTTGGGTGTCCCCGTTGCGGCTGCCAGTGTGCCTGGCTCTGGCCCCAAGCAGGACCCAGCGTGTCTTTCCTGTCCCAGCTGGGAAGGGCTGGGTCCCTGCCAGCTTTCCTGTTTGTGTTACACCCCACCGCTCCCCAGCAGCATGTCCCTCGCAGGATGGGGTGCAAGGGCAGCAGCCCTGCCCGGGGTGCCCCTGTGGCTGTCAGGGCACTGCAACCCTGCTCCCCTCCCACCGGGACCCACTGCATCCCCCCTGACCTCCCGCAGGATGGGGACGGAAAAGTATCTGGGCTGGGCAGATTAGCTCCTGCTGAGGTCTGAGCAGCCCCAGAGTCCCCTGCAAGCCTCCCCAAGCCATCAACCCTTGGGGCTCTGGCCGGGAGGGGTACCAGGCAGATCCCAAATGTGGCTTGCAGGAGCCTTTCCCCTCCAGCTGGGTTTTGCTGCAGCAATGGAAGCAGGAGGCGATGGGCTCCCAGGACCCCCTCCAACAGGCTCTGCTGTCCTGCCCGCACGCTCGCACCAGGCTGGCGGTGAGAGATGCCTCCTGGAGCTGTCAGGGGACGACAAGGGAGGACAGAGGCTCCAAGCCCTGCCCTGCAGATGGGCTGAGGCAGGGCTGCCTTCAAAGCAAAGTGTGGGTGCTCCCCAGCCTGCTGGGATTAGAAAGTTAAGGGCCGGCATTGTTTTCCCAGGTACAGAGGGGGTGGATACCAGGCAGGATTAGTCTGGCAAAGCTTCCCAGTGTGCTCAAAGGGGCACAATAGGACCTTGAAGAGAAGAAGCTGCACTGATGACAGGCAAGAGGAGCATCTCTCAGCAGCCTCTGCCTCCTGACACAGGCGGGATGTACTTGGGGCAGGTGCTTCTGCTTTGCGGCTCCGTCTCTGCCAGGACACCCTTTCCATGTGCCCCAACACCCCCCCGTCCCCACTCCCAGCACCACTGGTCCTGCAGGCAGGCAAATGGGGTGCAGGTCTCTCTGTGTCAGGGGGAGACAGGAGGGGTGATGGGGCTGAGTGATCTCAGTGCCTCTCTGCTGCTGGCAGCCCAGGTAACCCCTGCGAGTCCCTCAGGGTCTGTGCTGCCCGTCCCAAACTGCAGAGAGGGGGTGAGCCCCGCCTCCCCCAGGCAATGTCTGTTCACAGAGTACGAAGGTGCCTGTATTGTGGGCCAGATATTTGCTTCTCCAGTTACTGGTTTTATAAATGATATTGGGCTCAAGGGGAACTAAATGCACTGTTGAATCTGGGGGACTCTGACAGTACCTTGGGGCAGGGGGAGCCCACCTTGGCATGGAGCATCCCCTGCGGCAGCCAGCTTTTTCCCAGGGCATCTCTCTGTGCCACCCAAGGCCATCACTGCCATCAAGGAGCTCTGGAGACTACTGAGATAATGGGATGTGACGTGCGCAGACACCAGCAGAGCCTGGGAAAAGAGGGGGGCATACAGGTGAACAGGTAATGCATGCATAGGGTTCTTTTTTTTTTTTTTTTTTTAAATCATTGACAGTTGGGAGCAATTAGAAGCTAAAACCTGGAGAGCAACAAAACCCCTGCCTTGCTGGGTTGCTGCTCCCCAGGGCTTTCCTTCCTGGAGACCCACACCAGCTCTGCAGTGGCTGTACTGTGCTCCAGTGCAGCTGTAGAAAGTGTGGTCACAAGGGGACTGGCAACCTGTGTGGGCACCCAGCTACTGGGTGGCACTGCCTGTCTGAAAACAGGTCCTCCGCCGGCATGCGGGGGGCCAGGCCTCCTCAGGAGGCTGGGGGATGGGCAGGCTGGATGCAGCCCCAGCAGCAGCGCTGTGGGAAGGGTATCACCCATGGGGTGCTGCTTCCCCAGGGCACAAGACGATGCCCCGCACGGGCCTGGGGTAGGGGGGAGCCTGTGCCCATGCATGGGATTTTCCAGAGCTGCTCTCCTGCTCCGTGCAGGCCATTATGTGTCTGCTCAGTCACATTCCTTCTTACCAGATTTTTGCTGAAGCCTCAGTCACCAGGAACCAAATTTAACTGAGTAGAAACAGGTACCTGAGCAGAGCTGTGGAGGTTGGCAAACTAGTGCCAGAGGCATTTACTGCAGTGTAAGGAGCTGCTCCCCAGTGAGCTGCAGTGATTGCCTGAGCTCCTTGCTGAAACCACAGCTTCGCCCAGCAGCACACAGCACCAGCTTTTGTTTGTCTGTGATAACTTATTAGCTCTGATAACTCGTTAAGTCGTGGGGAACTTGAGCACGTGCCATCACCTGCCTGGCCCAGCTCCTCCAGCATGGGTCATGCATAGGCTTGGCACCATCCTGCTCTGCAGCAGCCTGGTTCACACAACTGTGCCCGGCGGAGGCAGGTCTGCGCTGTGCTGTGGATGCACCTGAGCTGCCGGGAGAAAGCAGACAGCCACCATGGAGCCTCTGCCTTGCTCATGGCCTGCCACGTGCTATCTGAAGTGCTGCAAACCAGGCTGAGAAACAAAGAGGATCAACGCACCTCAGGCTTCTCACCCACCTGGCCCCAGGATGGCTGGCCTGGAGCAGAGACACCAGACCTGGGCTGGCCTTGCTTTGGGGAGGCTGTGGGGGATCTCACTGTCGGTGTGGTCTCATGGAGCAGCCGGAGCATCCGTTAAGCTGCGTGGGGCTGGCGTGCCATGTTTGTGAAACCTGCCGCGCTTGCGGTTGACCAGAACGCTGAAATAAGCCCGGCCGGAATTGGTGCACTGCTCTGTATCCTGATGTGGTGAGCAGCTACGACCAGCAAGGGTGGGGGCAGCCCCACTGGGGAGGCTGGTGGCAATGGAACTGTGGGGGCTTGGCAGCACCGGCATGAGGACCGCACACAGGGCCCCGCCAGCGCCCGGAAAGCTCAGCCTGGCACTAACGGAACTGTGATAAAAATGAACGTGACCAGGACAGCGTCGCGGGGGAGATTAATGTCAGATTGTCAGAGGGGAGGAAACTAAGGCGGACAGCACTCAAACAGATACTGGAGCATGCTGGGGGGGCGAAGGGGGTAGATGCTTCTTTTCCCAGCATTGCTGCATCTACAGATCTGCATCCCCCGCTACAGCCTTTGAGGAGAGAGGAAGGCACAAAGGGTTTGCCTGAAGCATGTGCATCACCTTTGCCAATCCCTGTCCTGCAAATCCTCCCACCTCTGCAGGTGGGGGACCTGCCCCTCCGTACCAGCCTGAACACTAACAGTAGCAGCACTTGCTTCCTGACGCATTGCTGCACATCTATTGTGGGTCCCTGCCCAGGCCGCGTTTGCTAGTGTTTCCCACCAGCAAAGCTTTGGCTGTGACAGGAGAGCTCTTGGCTGCAAGAAGGTGCTTCGCCATTGCTGCCCACAGGAACAAAGCTCCCCTCATCATTGTTATCAGCTGCTCTGGCCTTGCCTGCATTGCCAGAGAAGCCCAGTTGTTCAGTGTCTCCCACAAAGCCTGGTCCCCTGGTACCACCATGGCTTCTCCAGGACCCCGCAGCTTCCAGCCATGCAGGTACAAGAGCCTCTCGGAGGCCTCCTTTGCTCCATCAACTTTGGTGACCCCAGTGGTGGTTTCCTCTCCAGCCCTCCTTTCTAAGATGCTCTGTCAGGCAACGTTCGTGTCTGATGAGTCACACAGGCTTTCGCACTTGAATGAGGCAAGCCGGGTCCCTACCCAGCCTCCAGTACATCACCTTCCCTCCCTGTCCCCTGCTGTGCCCTGGGCTCTTTGTACATCTCTCCCAAGGGAGTATCCAGCCCCTCAAAAACCGCCCACGACATCAACCCAGGCTAGGCCAGAGGAAAGGCAGCCCTAAACCCGGGCTTAATTAAGTAGCCGCAGGAGCTTGGCTCCAGCGGGGCCCCGTCCACCTTGTTCACACCTTCAGCCCACATGCCTCCCATTTCTGACCCACATCCCTCCCGCATCCCTCCCTGCGCGCAGAGCGTGGGGTTTGGCTCTGTTCTGACCGGGCTGAGCCAGCAACACACCTCAGCCTCCCAAACCAGGCTGGGCAGAGGCAGGGGAGCAAGGTGCCGTCCCCAGGAGGTGCCTCCGCTTGGCCCTGCGGCCAGCCCCGGGCCCGGCCCGGCCGGCGGCGCGGCGGCCCTGCGGCGGGGCGAAGCGCGGGCCTGCAGGGACACCTGGCGGCTGCCAGCCTCGCTGCGGGCCCGGGGAGCCGGGACGGGGACCCTCGGCGGGGCAGGATTGCGCCCTGGGGAGCAGGAGGCAGCGAAGGGGCGGCGGGGAATCGCCACCTTGAAATCCTGGGGTACGGCCGGACCGGGGGGGTGCGGGGGCTCGTTTTATGTGCAGCATCCCCCGAGCAGCTGCAGCTGCTGCTTTTCTGTCGTAAGAAGAGGCGAAGGGGAACGAAAGACTTTTCCCTCCCCTGGGCTGGGTGAAGAGTCAGGGAGAGGCATTCTCCCCCTCAGCCCCTTTCTAGTTTGGTTTCCTTCTCCCCTTCTTGCAGGTCTGCAGGGGGAGTGGATGAATGGGCCAGCTGCAAGCACACGGTCATGCACCAACCGAGCTATCGCAAAAGCGATGCTTGCTCCTGTTTGTGAAGTTGGAGGTGGCCAGTGCTGGTGTGGGAGCAGACAGTGCCAGGCACAAACAGCAGTGATGGGTGACAAAATCATCTTCTGTGAGCAGTGAACGGTAAATCTTGCAGGAGCTAGGAGCTGAGAGGCAAGTGTGTGCAGTACCTGTCTGTCTCAGCTGTGCTTGCTCCCTCACCGTATTTGTTGGACAACCAGGGATGCGGAATGCAGGGGCTGAAAATCAAAGTCCACTTGGAAGTCATTAGCAAAGAGTAAGGACAACAAACTTCGGCACTGCCCTTCAGCAGATTTCTTGCCTATTCATAAAGCTGCAGTGTGGAGGCACCCTGTGGTGCCCAGTGTCCCAAAGGTAGCAAAAGCTCCTGCCTGCTCTACTCCTCCGGCACTGGGATGTCCATCCCAAGGCCAAGGCTACACCAAATTCTGTGGGCAGAGCTGGCCTGGGACACGGCATGGCCTGTGCCAGCGAAGGCAGGGGGCACTGCGGGCGCAGGAACCAGCAGGGACAGGGTGAGGAGGGAGGGCAGGCAGGCTGCAAGCCCAGCTTGCTGCCCATGGGACGTACGTCCTCCTGTGTTCCTGGCTTCTGTGGGATGAGCTAGCTGCTGCTTGTGCTCTGCACTCACCACTTGCAGAGGCAATTCTGTTCCCTTTGCCAGGGTGCTCTCGGGCTGTTGGCTGGGATAAAGCAAAGAGGGTTTCGCATCCACTCACCTGCTGGAGATCCACAGCCTAGCTTGGAAGTGGGGCTCACTCATTCATTTATCTGGGTAATGCTGAGTCTTTCAGCTCCTGCAGCTCTGTCCCACCAGCTCCTTTCCAAACAAGCCAGTTTTTATATATCCCAAACAGCAGCCCCTGCTATCAGGGACCTGATGCTTCTCCAGGACAGTGAGTTCTGTTAGGATGATCGCTCTGAAGCTCTGATTCTATTATTCCTGTTTTAGCTTTAGTATCTAAGTACTTCGCCTCCCTAGTGCTGGTACTCACTTGATCCTCCATACCTGAGCTCATATCTTGTCCCTGCTAACACACACCTTGTAGAGTCGCTCTTTCAGCACCACCTCCTCTAAATCCTCCTCCTCAGCCCCTTCTGAATGCCTCCAGCTTGTATGATCTCCCCTGGTACCAAAGGTTACAATAAAAGTGTGTTGGCATAAACATCAGTCCCTCAAACAGCAGGAGAGTGTGGTCTTGGCTGCTTGGGACCCCATGGCAGCAGCAGCATGGGTTAGGGAGCAGAGGTGTATTCCCAGTGACCGGCCATGGGTTTGTCCTAGTCCTTGCTGGCATGCAAGGAACAGAGGTAGGGGGGACAGGGATGAGTCCCCTTCCACAGCGGTGTGAGGAGGGCTGTGCTTCTGTTGCACAGCCCCCAGGGCAGCCAGATGAACCAGGTGCCTGCTGGAAAATGACCCTTGGAGGAAAATCCACCCAGGGATTTTCATGGCAAGTTGCCTGTGACCCTCACCCTGAGCAGCTGGCTCTGGCTCAGGACCAGCCTGCCTTGCAGGAGCCCTGCTAGCCCTGAGCTCCTCATTGCCATTTACTTCACCAGTCCCTTTTTCTCTTTGCGTGGCAGGTTTACCAGAGAGGTCCAAGCATCATCTTTGCCATCCCTGCACTGAACTGTTGTCACCATGATGCTGCTCTGTGAGCGGTGAGCATGAAAATTTCACCCTGGAAGCTATTTGGTAAGCCGGCATCTCTGGTCTTCAGTCCAAGCCCAGTGAGCCCTGGACCACTCCAGTTTGGACCAGCTCAAGAGTCAGAAGGCAAGAAGTGCCCATGGCCTTTTTGCTTGTGTACCTGGCTGACAGCAAAGACTCGTGCTAATGATGAGCACTGGGGCAGAGCCTTGCACAGCCACCCAGTAGCCTCACACAGCCAGGAACTGGGAAGGATGGGGAGAGAGGATCAAGTTGTGTCCCCCAGCAGATGGATGTGACAGGGCTGGGTGATCAGAGGCATGATGACATGGAGGCAGCTGGCAGAGCCCATGTGCCTGGGCTAACATCTCTGCTCTCGGTGAGGAGGGACCTAACGCAACGTGTGGTGTAGCTCCTGCTTTAGCGGTGAGCTTGCTGCTTCTCTGTTGTCTACCTCTGTGCTCTTGGAGGCATTAGGAGAGGGTCTTCTCTTTTGAGTCTCCCATGCCATGCTGAACTCAGAGGTATGGGATCTTCTTGAGTTGCTGTTTGCTCAGGTCAGCTTTCCCCAGCCTGTGGCTGTAGGGTTTATGCAGCTGCATCCCTGCTGGCCAAGCGATGCTCTGCATCTCGCAGCTGTGCCATGTGGGCCACCACCACATGCAGCCCTTATGTCCCCATGGAAGGAGAATGCTCCCCATTGCCTGTGGAGCCCCTGGCATAGCAGGGGCTTCAGGCCAGGCACCGTGCAGAGCTGTGCAGGTGGCACCTATGGAGGACATCCCCTGAAGCCACAGCCATCAAAGCCAGGTCTCACCCACCACAGCAGGCAAGGCCCACACCAACCCTGTGGTGCTTCTCCAGCCATGATGTGCACAGCCGCTGCCTTCAGGAGGAGGAGGCAGCTCAAAAGTGCAACACTGGGCCTGGCGCAAGATGGCGGAGGGGCTGGGTGGGAAGGATGGGGGTCCCAGCAGGCCCACCATAGCCCCAGTGGGGTGGTCTGCCTTGGCCATGCCTCGAGACCCTGGGGTGGCCCCGGAGGAGCTCCCTGGGCCCAGAGGACGTTTCCTGTTTGCTGCCCGTGCTGAAGCATCGGCCCTTCAACCGCCGCCAGTCCTCCGCTTCCGGCAGGGGCTCCCGCCCGGAGCCCCCCTGCACTATCAGCTCACCAGATGCCTTTTTCAGGATACTGTGGTAAAACTGTGCCGGGCAGGCGCTGTCATTTGGGGTTTTCTCTCGTGTCAGCCTCGAAGACAAATTGGATGAGGAGGAGCGAAAGGGGGGAAAAGAAAAAATAATACATTTAAACAAAAAAAAAAAGAAAGGAAGAAAGAAAGATGCTCGCCACCATCCCCAGCCAGGGCTGGCCCACATGCCAGCACGGCAATGGGTCCACCAAGTGGCGGGGCCAGCAGCGGGCCTGGGCCAGGGCAGGCTGAGGTGGCCGGCATGGCGGTGGGGCAGCTGGCATGGTGATGTGGCCTCCCCTGGCAGTGTCGGCCTCTAGTGGTGGTGGAGCCGGTGAGGTGCCACGGCGGCACTGTGGTCCCCACGGGCCCCACCAGAACCATGGGGACTTTCTCCCATCCTTCCTGGCACTGCCGCCCACTGGGACGTGGTCCTCCTTCTGGTGCTGCCGCCTAGTGGGACGTGGTCCTCTGCTGGGACACGGGCCGCCCTGTGCTGGCAAGGGAGTGGGAGCTGCGAGAGGCTGTATGAGACAGCCCAGCACCCCTCAGCCAGCAGCAGCCCAGGGTGACCCCAAAACAGCTGGGTGCCCCCCAGGCCACTGGTCTGCAGCCACCAAGATGGTGCTGAGCAGCTGCCAGACTGGGCAGACTTGGAGCCAGGCAGCACTACTGGGGATGGAGGGAGGGAAGTGGTGAAAGAACATGTGGGGAGCTCTGTCTGTCCATCTGCGGAGCCATGCAGGGGGTGGCTGCCAGGTCTGCCATGGGGCTGGGGTACCCAAGGTGCTGTGCCCCACTGCTGGGGATGGCCTGTGGACAGATGAAGGGGACAGACCATGGATGCTGTTTAACCTGGGAGGTCACCAAAAACCCCTGTGCTGGTACAGGGTGCGCACATGGGTGTGCATGCAGGTGTGTGCTCCCCAAGGCTGTAACTTAGCAGGTAGCATTAAAGCACATCTGCTTGCATGGCATTCGGCATGTGCTCCGGCTCTGCCTCCCTGTGAAGTGGCGGGGTCAGGTCAGGAAGAGGCATTGCTAAACCAGGTATACTTTTGGACATGCTTCATCGGGGCGTATGGAGAAGTGGCACCCCCCAGAGCCAACCACAGACCTGCGGGATTTACCCTGAGTTAAGCCTGGTGATTTTATTTGGTTAGATGAAAAAAAAAATAATTTAAAAAATGGTGGCTGGTCCCTGTGGAGCAGAGGGGAGGTGTCAGCACAGGGAGGTCAGACAGGGTCGATGGTGCGGAAATACTACTGGGCTATCCCCACCCACGGAGGATGGAGGGGGGCTGGCTAGGGCTGGAGGGTGTGAGTGGGAGTTACAATGCACCTGACTATAAAACCCAATTTTCTCTCCAGCCCCTGAGTTTGAGCATCCACTGAGGATGTGTTGGATCTCCTGGGTGGGTCTTCAGTTCTGTAGTTTCCTTGCAGGACTGTAAGTGAGAAGCCAAAGAGGGAGAAATTGTTCTCTGGCTGCTGGGGTCCCGCAGGAGAAGCTTTGGGTGCGGGTAGCACCCTGGTGAGAAGGGGAGCTGTGGGGTGTGGGGAGGCAGGGGTGAGCAGCGGGGAGGCAGGGGAGAGCTGTGTGCCACCCCATACAAGGCAGGTGGCTGCACTGAGCTGGGGACCTAAAATCATGGCTGCTCGCTTTCACCGGCAAATCTTGCATTTGTGTGGTTTCCTTTTCCTTTACATACTTCTTTTTTCCTTCTCTCTTAATTTTGTTCCCTGTGCTGTGGAGGCAAATTTCAGCCCTTCCAACCTTTTGGTTCCAAACTCCGCACAGGAGCAAAACTAATCACAGAGTCCCAGCAGGGCTCAGCTTTAATTACCCATGAGATGTTAATCTGCTAGAGGGTCTCAAGTGCTCCTTTATCCGAGCCTTCCTTTTCCTTCTGCTGCTCAGCGATTCCCCTGGCGGATGCCTCCCAACTCCTCACAGCCTCCCCAGGCTATTTTTTTCTGAACAAGATCACAAGTGAACTTCCTAGCCCAGAAAAGCTTCTGTGCAGAGCAGGGGAGACAAAGCCCAGTCCTTTTGCAGCTCTCAGCCTTCTGTGAGAGGGGTTTCAGAAGCAGCAGGAGGATGGAGGTTGTCCTCTCCATCAGCTTGGGATTCCCCCTGCCCACTGGTCTCAGGTTGGATGGCCATGAGCACAGCTGAAGGGAAGAGGAGCCCTCGTGCCTGGATTCCCTGGTGGCAGTGCTTACATTCCTGCCCAATGTTGGCTGTGATGCTTTGGGAACCTGCAGGCTCTGGTTCCTCATGCTTGATGAGCTGCCAAACCTGGAAGAAATAAGGGATATCCTTGGAAAGCAGCAGCTGGAGTTCAGGAAGATCCTGAAGCCAGCCAAAAATGGTGCCAGCAATGCCAGTCCTGGCCAAGGACCTGCAGACTGGCACTGGTGGCAGAGGCCAGCATGGTGACACTGGCTGAAGGGTACAGCAGCTGTAGGAGCAAAGCAAGCACAGCCTAAGTCACATGGAGGAGAGACTGAGCTCCCTGATGGCTCTGCTGATGGGGATTTTTTCGGGCTGCCCTGCTACTGCTCCTTCCTAGGAAGTCTGTCCTCAGCGGGCACCTTGGGACACATATCTGGCAAGGGGCTGCTTCTCTGCTTGTCACTGGGGTCTGAGCAGGGAGATCATTTTGAAATGTCCTTGGATGCATTTACAGTTTGTAAAACCCAACCACAAGAGAGAGATTTTGAAGTTAAAGCCCCTCAAACCCTCAAAGCTGAGGTGGAAGATGGCGGGAGATCGACAGCTGACTGCCTTTCTGGCCCAATGGCCCTTCCCATTTTTCTCCCACCCCATGGATTGGAGGCTACTCCCTTTAAATTTGAGAGAGAAAGTACTACAGCCCTAATTGATCCATTTGCTGCCATCAGCTGCTGTTGCTCTGGTTTTTGCCCAGCTCCTGCAGACCACGAACTCCTGGTAGGTGCTGTGGTTTTTCCTCCTCCTTTTCTAGTTTATTCTCAGGAGTAAATTTGTAGGAATCCAGAAATCGCCTAGTTTCTAGGTCACTCTGCTGCTATTTGTTGAAAGGGTTCCCTCGCGTATGTGCTGCTGTAGGCTGTTGTCACAGGCTGCAGATGCCCAGCTGCCCCTTTCAACAGGGCTTGGCAGGGAGGCTGTGTGTTTTGGTTGTGAGGTGCCTTCTTGCTGCGGATCTCCAACAGTTCTCGGGGTTGCTGGCACAGGGGAGCAGGTACAAATGTTGGGAACCACTATAGGGGGTGAAACTCACCCTAGGCAATGTCGCAGCATGTGTGTCTCCATCCTATTTCATAACCCAATTGAAAAGTATGTAGGAGCCAGAGCCTGCCCCCCCATGGGTCTCTTGCCTGCCCCCCCATGGGTCTCTTGCTTGCCCCAAGGACCCGCACTAAGCCCCAGAGCGAGGACATCCCTGGGCCACTCACCCCAAATTGCTCTTTCCCTCCCTTTTCATGAGCTGGCCCTGAAGGAGCAGCACTGAAAGCAGAATGGGCTCAGGGTGCATGGTGTGGGAGGCTGCATCCACCTGGGGAGGGCAGCAGGAGGGAGCTGCGTGGAGAGGAGCAAAGCATCTGTCTTTGCAGTGGCTGTTTTATTCTCAGCCTCTGGAATTAGGGCAGCTCTCCTCGGGGACCGGAGGCTTTTTTTGCTGGGGCTGCCTGCATTCATCCTGTCTATTTATAGCTGCTGTCTCTGCAGCTGTGGTTTCCATTAACAAGCAGGATCTGAAGCTGCCCAGCAGCCATGAGAACTGAGGTGTGTGCTGATCAAGAAGAGCCCCTTGGAACAGGGAGGGAAAGTCACAGAGACACACGATCAACCCGACAGGGCTTTGTAATCGGTGCAACAAGCTCCACTGTACCTCTGGGGGTCTGGGCTGCTTGCAAAGCCAGGCAGAGGCAGTATGTGGGGAAGAAAGGGTGGGACTGCCTTTCCTCTGCTGGGGGGATGGTAAGTTAAGGGCGTCTCTGGGATCATCAGTTTGATCCCTCTTCTCTTCCCCTGGACCTGTCTGTGTTGGCTCAAGTGCAACAGACAGCCCCTGTCTGGCTTTGGATGACCTTGGTACCTCCCTGAGTACTGTGCCTGTGTTTTGACCCAATGGGTTAATGATGATTCATTTGATTTTAGCTGTTGGCCATCCCCACCCTGGTCAGGCAGAACTTGTGGTTTCAGGGCTCCCAACAGCATTTGCACAGGGAGCCGAGAGGCAGGGATCTAGGCTTGTGGACCCTGCTGCAGGGTGAGGTTTGTGGACACGGGAGGGAGCTGGCACCTGGCAAACTATCTGGTGGGCACCTGGGCTCAGGCCTGCAGCAAAAGGCTCCTGACTAACAAACCCGCTCTGGAAGCTGTGTGGCCTGGGGTAAAGGGCTTTCCTATCGACCACGTCCTCTGTAGGAGGAGAAAGGCATCCCAGGAGAGGATAAGGACAACTTTTATCCAAGATAAGAGAGGCTAGTAAGGGGCAGAGACAGTGTCTGTGACAGACACCTTTGCTATGCAGGCCAGGGACGGAGGGACAGGCAGTGTGGGTGGCCTCGCAAAGGGCTGGAAAGTGTCCAGCTGCTTACGTGTGTCCAGGCACAGGGCTTGCAGGCAGCACAGGGCCATGGGGGCTATGTTTGCCCCACACCTCACACAGTGCCAGTGCAGGTACTGTGGCACACCTCCACTCTGCAGCACAGCCACTTTTGGCACTAGCGTCCTCAGGGGTGGCTCAGATTGCTCTGTGGTGTAGCTGTGTGCCTGCCCAGTTTGTTAAGCAGCCTCTAGCTCTTCTGCTGAGTGCATTTCCCACAGGTGGCTGCTCTTGCCCAATGGAAAGGGCTGCACACCACTTAACCACCCCTGCCCTGCAGAAACATCCACCCATAAGCAGCTGTCTCCACCTGTAGCTCAGGGCAGGGCATCAGCAAGAAGGAAGTCAGAGGGACACACAGCCCATTCTGTTCTTTTCTGGTTCTTTCTGTATTAGGATCTCAAACCACTTTGGTAAAAAACTAAGCCATGCAAATGCAGTAAGGAAGACATGTATTGCTGTCCCTGCAGCCAGCTCTGAGGTGTTTAGCATTGCACTGAAGCAGATAGGCACAGGAAAAAAAAATTATGAGGCTGAAATCAGCAGGGAACTGCATGCACACCCCAGGGTACCCAGGTGTGAGCGGCCTACTTGGGCAGCACAAGGGATGCAGGGACTGTTGCCGCATGCGGCACGCAGCAAGAGGGGTTATGTTGTGTGGGGTTTTTTTCCCCATAAGGGTGTAGGTGTATACACATCCCTAGGGAACAAGGGCTTGGCTTTCTCCCTGCCTGGGTCAAGGCCTTGGGGGTGGCAGAGCTCTGCCTTCAAGGCACACAGCTGACAGGAAGCAGGAGTGGTCAGGGCTGAACTCTGCTTCCCAGGGAACTATGCTGCCTGGCCATGGGCTGGATAGGGCCACCCAGCCCCTCTGCCTCCCCCCACCCTGGCACAACACATAAAGGCGAGGCAGTGGTGGTTTTATTTCAAAGTAGAACAAAGATGTCTTTTATTCTTTCTGGAGATGCAACATTCAGATTTGCCATGAGCGTGTCTGCGCTCAGACTGGCTGTTTGAGTGAGTTTAGTCAGGGCACATATATACAGGTAAAACTGAAAGTGGTAGACTGTTTTACAACCTGGCTGAGTCTCACCTCTGGTAAAGAAACCCTGTTACCCAGCCAAACAGCATGATGTCATGGTCCCTTGCACAGCACATGTCGCTGAGCAGACAAGCTCTATAGAAAAATCTAAAAAATAAAAATGTACTTTCAGACATTTCACATCAACTTTTCCCCTAATTTTGCTGGGAAGGAGTTTTGGCTCAAAGTGTATCCACTCCCAGGCTTCTCATCTCCATTCATAACTCTCCCCTTCATGTGGTCACTAAACCAGAGAGTTACAGTGCATCAAGGATGTTGTCAATTTTGGTGACCAGGTCCTGGCGCTTGTTGGAATGCATCTTCTCATTCTCAATGTACGTGTCCTTCTTGAGCTTGCCAGCTACCAGCCGCTCAGCCTCAACCGAGGATTTCAGAACGAGCTCCTTGACTTGGCCATCAAGCTTCTGAATCTCACTTACCTTACAGGGTGAGAAAGAATGGGAATATTAGAGGAGATGACAAACATCCATACAGTGAAGCTGGAATAGCAGAGATGGTAAAGCTGGAGCAAAAACTGAAGTCAGTGCTAAGTGGAAACATCTCCAATCCCTGAATATTGCCTCCTGAGCCATCACCTCTCTCTGGCATCACATTATGAGGAATATCTCATGAATGGATAATTAAGCAGTGCAGATAAAGGGGCTCCAAGGACCCAGGAGCCATACTGGCAGGAGACGGGTGCAATGACTGTTAAAGTGTTTAATGACAGCTTTTTAAAGGCTTCAAGCTAAATCACAACTATGACAGTTGGAAGCTGTGTCCCTATAGTTAATGGTGTGTGAGAAGCAAGTCTGCAATGACAGAGCTACTCTTCGAGTTAGTAACAGATTAAGCAAGGTGGCTGTTGGTTGAATGGACCTTAGAGACTAAAGTGTCCCTCACTTGGGGTTAAGTGGCTGTTCCAGGTAAGTGTTGAAATGTAGTGGAGGAAGAAACAGAGAATGGGCATGTACTCACTGTGCCATGGCTTTCAACATGGTACAGCAAAATACCCCAAGGAGCATCACATTACCAAAATTCTGTCAGCACCAAATTCACATGTGCAAGAAAGTAAGAGATGAGGGAGAATATTTTGGTTTGGCTGGTGTCAGTAGTAGTCAGAACTGATAATGTGTTGATAGTTTCCATTTCTGCCTAAGTGTTGCTGCCATGAGCTCAATGAGATGCATCAGGATTGCGTTACAAAAGCATTAATCTATACTCATGCAGCTGGTTCAAGGGCTGTTTTAGAAATGGCACAAGCAGCTGTTTACCAGCAGCACTTACAGGGCTGCATAACCAAGATTACTGCAAAAACAACAAACTGATCTTCACACACCCCCAGGGATCAAGACATTTTGGGGGGGAGGGGGGGGAGAGGAGAATTATCCAGGCTGCAGAAACTAAACCCCAAATTAAAACACACCAAAAATACTTGATAGAGCCAAGAATGGGAGACCTTAAAAAAAAAAAGAAAAGAAAAAAAATAGAATTTCTTACTTTATCACATAAGTCAGAACCTTCTGTTTTCAGTTTAGACTGCAGAGAGGCTATTTCATTTGTCAGGGCCTTGTGTTCTGTCTCCAAAGACTTCTTGCCACTGTTCAGCGTGGAGATGTCCCGTGACTGCTTGTATTTATTCACTGCTTCGTCAAAGTGACGGTACAGCCCAAGTCTCTTGTTCACAAGAGTAAGCACTTGCTCTGTGATGCAGGCAACCTTCATCCTAGCTTCAGCAGCTGGATCCTGCAAAAGGACAGAAGGGAAGATCAAAGCAGCCATATCTCTGATCTGCATCAAGCTATACTTGCAGTCTGCCACAGGACTGTTACAGCAACTGCTCCCTTTGCAATTAAGTCAACTGACAGCAATTAGGTGAATGGTAGAAGTACTGACTAGAGCAAGCACCTTTCAGCACTCAGTCTAGCCCAACAAATAGCTTAACAAAAAGTAAGGGAAAACATTGCAGAATGAGAATTGTGGACGTCACTGCTTCTCAGAGGGATCCCTTTTTAACCAGAAGGTAAAACTCTGGTTAGCCTTAGCATACCAGTTCAAACCCAGCAGAAGTATCAATGCTCAGGTAGCATAAAATCAGGACACCATTTAAGCATCTAGTAAAATATCCAATCGGCAGGATCATTCAGTGAGAACTACTGGTACGAAAAATCTCCAGCCATTAGCTGAGTAAGCTATAATGCTCCCACAGGGCTCTTCATCATACAGCACCTTAGTGATGGAGAAATCCAGCCTCACATAGACAATCACAGTGAAGAACAAGATGTAAAAAGCTCCAACCACCAACAGAGGCTCCTGCAGCATCAAGATTTTGTTGAAGGTATAATGAACCTAGAAGAGAAGTTTGAAACACTGAGCAGTGACTGATATTACTGTGGGGAAGAACTCTCCCCAGGCAGCAGCAGAACTGGCCATGCAGTCCAGCAAGTATTTATTTCTGGAAACCAGTACGGGTGTTTTGACCATGCTGCTGAATTCAGAGGTGGCACAACTGCTTAGACAAACCATGCACAGATGCCACACTCACCACGATGTCTTGGATGTGCTGCTCCACCAGGTTGCTCTTGTGTGCCACAATAACCGGACGTCCGAAAGTGTCCAGATATGTGTAGTGAAGCTCGTCTGAAGCACGATTGATTTCATAGGGACTGTCCACATGGATATTCCTGCGGATAAAACCAGACAGTCCCGTATGACTCTACAGTGTTTGAGATGATGTAACCTAGGATTTGGCTGGCCAACTGTGGCCTCTAGCACAAGGCCAATTATACAGTTTAAACAACACTCTAAAAGGAAGCAAAGCTGTATTCCAAGTTCTCCTCCACATGCACCGTCATGGTTTTGTTTCACTGTCCTCAGGCCATTACAGTAGGCTGGAGAATCGCCACCAACACAACATTGTCTGCAGTAACAAGCCAGGAATAATGACACTTACTTGGCACCTTCTGGCAGGACAATCTTGACAGTCAGAGAGTCTGTAACTTGCTCATCAAACACGTGGTCGACAAACCTCATTTTCAGGGCATACTGATCACCTAAGAGAGTGCAGACCAGAGGGTGGCTACAATTCCTCAAAGAACAAGGGGCAACCTTGAAGCTCAGCTCCTAACAGAAGCAAGAGCAGAATTCTGATGGATACATTGTGCACCAGGGGGCACTAGCTCACTCAAGTATATTTTAAACAGATGTCTACAAAAACCTGAAGGAAGCACAGAAAAGAAGGTGGATTTGCATGTTCTAGAAATAATAGCCAGCAACTGTTGTTGCTAAGGTGCAATGTACTGCAGCTTTGAGTTCTTTACTGTATAGCAACCACCTTTAAACACAGAGAAGAAGGTTTCTTATTCCCTTCGCCTGAGCCACCCACCAAGATTGTAGAGGTATTCATAGCTTGGCAGGTTATAGCCGATGATGTAATGGGTTTTCCATCCCCCAAAAAGCGGGAAGCGGGGACGGATCTCCATCTCCACAGAGTCATCCAGGACAAGGAGGTGGCTGGTGGAGATGTTTCCGATCTCATCACGGTAATAGACGTCCTGAGCAGCAGCTGGGAGAATGGTCTGTATGAAGAAAAACAACAGTCAGTACATCGGCTAGGAGTTATTTCCAGTGAAACTGGCAAAACCAATAATGGCTGTTAAGCATCGAGAAACTGCACTCCCACATGAGATGACAAAATGGCCATTCAGTTGCACTGAGTGGTAAAATTGTGCTATTATAAGCAATCGGCCACAGAAGTGGCTGCCAGCACTGAAATCACTTGGCCTCTAAATGAATGTGCTTTCTCCAGACCAGTTTCAAATATCCCAGACAGCAAGGGATCTCATCATGCCCACCAGGACAGCAATTCCCTTTTCACTCCAGCCCACTGCCATAGCTCACTGAGCTTGCTGGCTTTACGCTCAGCAAAATGAGATTTCTGTTTGGCTGCACCACCTTAGAGAATTACAACAATCAATCCTGGAGGCTTCAAGCAGTGAGAAAGGTTTTGGTTCAGATGAAAACACATAACACTTTTCACATCTGGCTAGCAGAGCCACAGCTTTAACTCCTGTTGAGTGCTTTGTGAACAAGGAATGAATGGGTGAGTTTCCAATTAATACTGTTCAACTTGATGAGGATATGACAGAGAAGGCAACCCTGCAAGTAAGAGGGTGGGAACAGAACGAATAGCCCTTGTGCAGTGGAAAACAGAAAGCAGAGCTGTCAGCACAGCAATTAAGGGTTTTAGAGGGTCCCCAAGATTCGAAGGGTGCGAGTGTGGAGAAACACTACATGCCCTGGTATATGCAGTTTGTTTGGCCAATAGATGCAATAAAGCATATAACCTCCTAATTGTACCTCCAAAAGCTATTCCTACCTAGCATGAGCCTTCTCTGAAAATAGATCAGAGCTTTAATATTCCCTTATTACTTGGGTATGCTTACCAAAGAAAAGGACAACTGTATTTCCCCCCCGCCCCGCATTGAGGATGTAAAAAAGCAGGGAGCCACAGTTAAAAAAAAAAAAATTACGCAAAATGTCAACCTTGAAAGACTTGACAGAAGAGATTCCACTGTCTGGCTGTCTCTGGTAGTCATATCTGGAGAAAGGCCCTTTCAGCACTGCTCCTGTGTGCTTTAAATCAACCGTCTCTTCAACTGCAATGTTCCCCCAGTGAGACACCTCGATGACTCTGGTCATACTGGTGATGGTCAGGAATGGACTATTGTTTTCATAGTGTACCTTCAGAGTGTCCTAAAAGGAAAAAAGATAAAACTACTAGACCTGAAGTAAGGGACAACAGCCCCTCACAACTATGTGTCTCCATGTCCCACAGAGAAACCTCCCTGACACTCTGCAGAGAGGGCAAGCTGACTGCATGGGCACACAGGGCACTGGGTACCTGGGGTGTACTCATAGGTGACACCCTGCACATCTGGGTGAGTTATAATGGTGAGGGGGCGGGAGATGCAGTCTTCCACAGTGCAAATACACCCCTACCAGAACCATCACAAACTGGCTTGGTTTGCCCTGTGGACAGCAAGCGGCAGTCAGCAATCACATTTGTATTAGGAGCACCCTGTTGGAGCCAAGCCTTGTTCCTAGCCTGCACACAGGCTAACTCAGGCTTGACCTGCAATTCTTACACAAAAGCCTCCACTTCCCACTCTCCAGCCTCTGAGATGCAGGTGCCGTGTTTGCAAGATGCTCTCTACAGAGCCACAACCTCTTTCCACAGACATTTACCTGGCTGTATGGAGGAATGTCCTTGAAGGGGCCATATTCAATCATGTCTTCAGTGCGAGAAGGGTTGCCCAGCTTGGTGTAACTCTCCACGTTCCTAGAGGCCAGTTTTACCCGGGTTGTTTGGGTCTTGGTGAAATATGGCGAGTAGAAATAGTGATTTCCTTCAAAGACCACAAACTGCTTCTCGCTTTGGGTGATATGGGTAGGGTAAGGCTGCAGGACATGCGTGAAAACCATTTCAACAGATACGCGGACCTTGGCTCCTGGTGCCAAAGGAGATGGCAGCTTCACAGAGAAGAATTTTCCACTGGAAGGGAGAACAACAGGCAAGTCATGTGAGATATCCTGAGAGAGCAATCAGATCCAATTCCTGCAACATTCCCTGTGGATGGGAGCCCATATATCACATATATCATGTGTGATCGGGGCCAGTACTTTATCTGCTCCTCCAAGATGTTCAGATGTCTTGTCCCAGAGGGTGTGCTTACTCTGGACAGTGGAAGCAGGACAGAAGGCACCACAGGGTGAACTGCGTCCAGGCACAATTACAGTCTTTGCTTCACAAAAACACCTGGCTCCTGTTTTGGAAGGGGAATGCTGACGCACTCCCCTCCCTAGTTCTGCATTTATAAAACATGCTTCAGCAGAGGTTTTTCCATTCTTCTCCAGACAACAAGAATGATCTGAATAAGAGGAAGCATGTGCAAATGTCCACAAAACAAATCACAAACACTTTAAGCACCTGTTCCCACGAAGTCTGCTCATTCTCCGCTTTTTTTCCCACAGGATCTGAAACTAAGGAACGGCCAGAAAACAAGCATGGTTTTGGACTGAGGTTCTACAGAAAGGATCAGGATTTCACCAAACCTTTAGGGATGCACCAGATGGACTCAGGTCATGATAGAAGTGAAGGGACTTCACGTCATGCCTGATGGCCCAAAAGCAGTATCACATGAGGCCTCCAGATATGTCAGAAACCACGGTCTACCTTAGCAACTTAACTCCACAGCTACTGTCCTGTTGAAACCCAGCAGCACCATGCTTCTGACCCACTTTACAAGCACCCTTTATTTCTCAGCTCTCACGGCTCAGAAGGCACCTGTCTGCCCAGTCTTGCAGGGGCACAATATCCCAAGTTTGGCAGCACAAAGCCTCATGCAAAAGATGGCATCCTCTCTGCCTGCAGCAGGCAACAGCCCATGCTGGGCCACAGTATCTGTGCACTGTCGTACTCTCCACATCACAGACTAAGAGTGGTGCTCTGGGGACACAGCCAAAGAGTACTTGCAATCTCTCTGTAATCCCAATTTCCAATCATTTGAGAGCTCAAAATGGAGCAATGAGTAAGACTGCAACCACAGCTATAATACTTCTTACCTGATGTCCCTTAATAAAGGAACAGGACATTACTTAAGGCACTGAGTACAAGAGACAAAGCACAGCTGAGGCCCCCTGAAGGCAGGTGAGTTGCATTTATCAGAGAGAATTTTCTCCTTATAGGGCTCTCCTCTCACTGGGAGCCATGGGTGACTGTGAGAAGCAGGTATGTGCAGCTTGTGCTGGGCTCAGTGCAGAGATCTCAAACCATATGTGCTTTCTCCCAAGGAAAGACCATCTGAGGGAGGGGAATGACTTCTAATAGGGTCTCTTGGGCTGCAGGAACTGGGTTTGGCGGCTTATGTGAACTGTGCTTCCTGGCTCTGTAGCACCTCAGGATGCAGCGTGACTACAGAGCGGATCTCTTCAGGAACAAAAGACTTGTTCTCTAGGTATGTGGGACTGGGGTAGTACTTCTGCTCCACTGTGAGGACAATGGTGGAACCCCCATGCATACCTCTAGGTACTGATCTTAGAGGGTGACACTCACCTTTTGCCCTTAACTTTAGTATCTCTCACTTCCAAGGTGTTTTCCTCCTCTTCCTCACCCTTTACCTGTTCCAAAACAAGAGATTGATTCGTATGCTGCTGTTTAAAAGACTTAATATGTTCAAGGCAAACTCCATACAGTCCCTATCTGCTTTTTAGGGGGATGGCTGCAGAAAATGCAAGCTGACAGATAACTACTTCATTTAACAAAAAAACTGCAAACAAAGCCCCCTTTTATAATGTTTTTCATTAACACAAATTGCAGTGTGGTCAGTGTACAAGAACAGGTAACTGGAGACTTCTGTTAACTCTCTCAAGTTCACCTCTGCCCAGTTCCCAAGCCAGCACAGTCACTGTAACTTGGGCAAATGAGAACCTCAGTCAATTGCTTTTGCAATTTCTCTTGTATGTTTTCTATAGTGGCTGGGGAGCAAGCAGGCCACGGGAACGCGAGTGGATGAGCCAGCAAGCAAAGAAGAGATCAGTGCAAATACTTCTGGGATTAGAAGAACCCTCTTGCACGTACATCCCGTGGGATAAGAGGCTGGACCCCGTCCCGGGGCCTGCGCTAGCTGGGGATGCAAGCACTGCTCCCGCCGAGGGGCTGCGGCTGCTCGCGTTACAGCCGTAACGACTTTAATTAGGAGCTGTCTCGCCTCCCTCATCGCTTCCCAGACCTCACCGCCACAGCCATTCACACCCCCGCTCTGTTCCGCTTAACGTCAGAAACCCTCAGCTTCATTGTTTACAAGGCAGCTGGAGGGGCAGGGCGGCCAGCGGCACCCGAGTCACCGGCCAGCGCCGGCCGTGGAAGCCTCTCCGCGACCGCCACGCCGGCTGCCGGCGGAGCCCACGCGGAAAGCGACAGCCGGCAGCGCCCGCAGGGCGGCGGGGCCGAGAGCGCGGCGCTGTGCCTACGTGTCCCCGCGGGCGGCGGGGCCCGGGCAGCGCCCGAGGCCGTGCCGCGGCCCTCCCACGGAGCGGGGCGCCGTCCCTCCCTGCCCCGCGCTCACCTGCACGCCCAGGTAGGCCAGGCGGAGCTCCAGGCCGGGCTCCAGCGCCAGCAGGAAGGCGGAGGCGGCTGTGCCGCCCGCCGCATTGGTGAGGCTGAGCTCGGCCGAGACCTTGGCCAAGTGGGTGCTGAGGTCCACGGTGCGCCGCGCTTCCTCCAGCAGCAGGTCGGCGGCGGCCCCGGCTGCCGCCAGGCAGAGGAGCAGGCGGCACAGCAAACCCGCCATGGCCGACACGCCGCACGGGGAGGGCACAAGATGGCGGCGCCCGCGCTGTGCGGGGAGGGCACAAGATGGCGGCGCCCGGCGGGGGAGGAGGCTTACGATGGCGGCGCCCAGCAGCGCTTGAGGGCCCCCCTCCCCCCCCCGCCCCCCCGCGGG
>JANZLQ010000037.1:10719783-10762963 GCA_026212715.1 Elanus axillaris | reverse complement strand
CCTCCCCCCCCGCCCCCCCGCGGGGTAGGGCGGCCGCGCGAGTGCCTGAGGAGAAAGGCCCGGCTGGAGGCGCGGCTGCGGCGGGGTGGTTCCTTCCACAGGTCCGGTGCTGGCTCCGGCCTCCCGCTGCCCCGGGCGGCCGCCTCCTTTCCCCGGTGCTTTCCGGCGCCCAGGGCCGGCCGGCAAGCTCGGGCGTTCTCGCGGTGCGGCTGGGCCTGCGCCCTTGCTGAGCTCCCAGGCCTGGCCAGGCCTTGGGACCGGCCAAGCGCCAGAGGAGCGGCAGCCGTTTGCTCGGCCGTGCTGTGGAAAACCACTGCGGGGCCTGAAAAGGAGCAAAAAGCGATTATAACTAATAATCCGGGACGCTCAGGGCATCCACGTGCTTTTAAGTCTCCTCTCCAGCCACTGCACAAAGCAGCTCTGGTTTTGCCTCTTTTTTAGCAAAAGCTGGCTCTTGCCAGGGCTCTGACAGCGGTGGCTTTGAGTGGCCAAAATGGTAAAACCTGGTGGTAGTAGGGGTGGGGTGGCACTGGAGAAGGGCAGTCAGCATGGGTGGTGCTGGGATTTAGCACAGAGCATTGCACAGAGATGCGAATTTGGTGCTTTTGATTATGCTGCTGAATGAATGAACCACAAATTGGGACAGTTCGTCTTGCTGGCCTGGCATGTGGATCGCTGTTGCTCTGGAAGGCGAGGTTTTAACACAAGTGGATTTTAAGCTGAGTACAAATCTGTGAAAAACCATTGATAATTGACAGTTAAACAAGGCCGGAGTAGAAATGATGCAGTCAGTCAAAACACTGTAACCAGTCCTGAACTTAGGCAAAGAGAAAATGTTAGTGGTTTAACACATGACTGGGAAAGAGGCGATTGACATTTTATTCTTAAACATCTAAAGCAGATAAACGCAAGGAACGGATGTTTTCTGCCGTGATTCCTGGAGCAGGGCTTTTGCCTGTGAGCCCTGTGGGACAACAGACTTTTCATGTTTGCATAATGTGATCCAGGACTCGACCTTTCTTTAAGATCCTAATATGAGTCACGGAAATAATTCTTTGAATTGGACTGAGATTGCCAAGTATCGGAAGGGGATTTCCTAAATGTTGTGAGGTTGGATCTGGAGTCAAATAGCCTCTTGGCAAAGGCTAAATAAAGTGAGGTATCTCCTGGTGTGCTATGTTCAAAACAGCATCACCCCTTAACTGGCCTTCCCTTTCTCCCCTTGCTGCTGCTTCAGTTCCTATTATGGAAGTTTTCTTGGCAAATTACTTCAATTTCCCTTTGATTTATTTAGGCACCAGACCCGTGAATTTGGCAGCTGGCCCTGCTAGCATATCCTAGCACAAGCGGGTAGTTTTGTCACCGTGCCTTGGGTGACAGCAGGGCTATCTTCCAGCAGCACAGCAGGAGATGGTCGCAGGGGCGGGTGTCCACCTCCTCAGCCTCGTGCTTCCAGCTAGGGAAGTGTTCCAGGTCCCTCTGCTCTCCAGGAAAAGCATGTTTATCTTGGCCCTCTTCTCCAAAGAGCTGGGTTTTGGGGCCCCAGAACTGGGTAAGCAGGTTCAGGGAGAAACAACCACAAAACATGGAGGGTTGAGCGAAACAGCCGGCTCTAATTTAAGCCTGGCCAGCAGTGCTGCATTTGGGGACTCCCTTCAGTTGTCTGGGTTAGTTTTGCTGTGGAAAGTTCCTCTGCTAGGAGCGGCTGTCATTGTCCTTCCTTCAACCCCGGCCTCTGTGTCACAGGGAATAAATGAACTCCAGGCTGCATCTTTAATAACATGTGCAGCTCCAGCCTTTATTTCCCCTCTCTCCCTCAGGGCAATTTCTCCTGGCAAAGGGAAGGAAAGAAATAAGTGCACGTTCCCCTTGTGTCTGGAGATAATTGGGCTTCAGTCATTACATCGCGGGCCAAAGGTTGCTTTCTGATGGGTTCAGCCCAGAGCCTGGATCTGAGCTTGCTGGCAAATGCAAAAGTTTCAACATCTGACCCATCCCAGACCCTGGTGAGCTCTGAATCAGGCTGTTATACGCTAACCCTGTGTTCAGATCCATTTCTAATTGTGATAATTGAGTCATGCCGAGCCCATGCAGCATCTGTTCCAAGACTTAAGCCCTACCACGTAGGCTAGCTGTTGCCTTCAGGCTCGCTTCAAGGATGAGTTTGGCTCTGCAGGCCCCTCACTGCTGCCCTGCATGTTGTGCAGACCTTTAAGCTTGCACTGAGTGGTGCCAGGCTGTTGTTCCTTTGTGCATGGGTTCACTTAACAGCTGGCAGCAGGCCCCTAGCTGGATGTGCTGGTTACAGTGGCTGGGATAGCTTGCGGATAGCTTGCAGGCTGTGTTCAAGCAAGGAGAGGCTGCTTTTGCAGGCGAGGAGTGCTGTGAGCCCCGCTGTCTACTCATTATCCCAGGCTGTGGTGCCTGCATGTAGATCTGGCCACCCACGGCCGGTGCAAGCAGCAGCAAGAGCCAGGAGTCCAGAGCTGCTTATTTTTCCCTCTTTATGTGTTGTTTGTTGGGGTTTTTTTTAATTCTCCCCTTGTGAGGAATGCCCCCCTCCAGCAGTAATGGCCCACAGATCTGCGGGTTGGGAAGTGGCATGAAAGAGGTTACCAGACCCCTCTGCTATCCAGGCACTGGCATAATGCCCCAGCTCCTGGTGACAGTGCTGTGGAAGAGAGTGTGTCGCCCTCGGGGACACTGAGCAGTGGGAGGGGAACAGCCATGGTGGAGCTGGTGCCAGCCCAGCCGTCTGCGAGGGCTGAGGGATGAGAGCGGTCTAATAAATGCCTCTGGCAGAACTGCACCCCAGGAAAAACCCTATGCTCTTCTGTTTTTACAGGGCTGATGCCAAACTCAGAGCTGTGTCATCTGTCAGAGCAATTTGTTCTCAAGGAGGAAAGGAGAAGTTGTTTTCCTGAAGGAGTGAGTTTGCTGTGACCACAGGAGCACACTGAAGCCTGTAGCAGCAGGGAACAGGATTTATCCTGGTGTGATCACCATACCAGCGGGAAGCTTGCACCAGGAATATGCAGGGACCATGATATAATGTGTTGATCTCTGAGGAGCCGAGGTCAGGAGCAGGAGATATTAAACAGAGCTGTGCATGTATAGCAGAAGTCATCCTGGCAATACCTTAGCCTATGGATTTTAATACAAATCTAACAGTGATTCTGAAAAAAACACAGGCACGTGGCTGTTGTGATGACCAAGAAAAAACTCCATGCTTCAGATTTTATTGGTGTTTCAGTGTTTAATCCTGTCCGTGTAAAATCAAGGCAGCCTTCTGGCTACCAGTGGGAGGCAGAGGGCACTTCTCTCTCTGTATTCAATCCAGAGCGAGGTTTTGCAGTTCCCAGCCACGAGAGTGCAGGTACAACCTGGCTGAGTGATGGCAGAGTTTTCTCAGCCTTACTAAGGCCCTTGAAAAGCAGCTGGCAAAAAAAAAAAAGTCTTCCAGTTAGTTATTTTTACAACCTCATTTTTCAACTAGTCAGCACAACTCACACTGAGCCTCTGCCAAGCAAAACACACTGTAATTCTTGCTTGGGGTTCGCCTGTGATTTCCATGGGAGGGGTGGGCCTGGAGGGGGGGCTGGTTGAGGCTCAGCTCCTGCGCTTTGTTCGGCTGCCCTGGAAACATGTCCCGCCTTTGCACAGACTGTGCTGATGGGGGACTGTGTGCTCAGGGGCTGCTACTCTGGGGTTTCTTCGAGTTATTTCAGGAATCTGCAGTAGCGCCCCTTACAATAGTCACCTTTCTTTAAAATAGTTTCTTCCTGGGTTTAAAAAAAATAATCTGTTTTCCGTCCCGCGTTAGACCATGAGACTCAGAAAAACTAATGGAGAAAACTGCCTTTACACAGTAATTGTACAAAGCATTGGGAATCACAGAGAAAAACCTGCTGGAAGAGAATGGAAGGGCATCTGTGAGTCTTGTAAAGGAGAGAAACCACTGTGTGGCAGGTATTGTTGCAATAGGGAGGAAAAAATTACAGCAAGGAGGACACTTCATCAGTATAAAATGTACTTTTAACTCTGTTTTTAAAGCTTACTAGAAACTTAACTGAAATAGCCATAGACAGGCACTGGTGGGCTGCTAATGGCAGAAGTCTGCTACACATGTGCGGTTAAAATACAGAGCTTGAGCAAGGAATGGGTACATTGCCCACTCAAGGCGACCTGCTTCGCCTTGGGTGGCTCTGGATTTTGTTACAGGATCAGAGCATGCTTTGGGTAGAGGGAACCGTGCTGGTTGAACTGTATCAGATAATAAGGCTGTTTTCAGGGCTGCCACTCAAGTACTTCCCAGTGCAGGCAGGACCTGGATACCACACCTACTTCGAAAGAACCCTAATGTGGCCTGCCCACATCTCACCGCAGCTTGAAAATGCCTTTGGCAGATAGGTGTCTGCAAAACCAGGGGAGGTGTAAGGAGGACGGCGTGCAAATCTTGGTTTGAAAAGACAAACGCTGCCTTTCACAGAGAACCAGGGGGGCAGGGAAGCTGCTCTCCTTCCATGCTCCAGAGGAGGCCGAGGGGTCCTAGCCATGGACAGAGAGGGGCGATGCTGACTCCTGAGGCAGCAGCTGAATCGCACTCTTGTGCTGCAGACTGGCTGTCTTTGGCTCCTCCTGCCAGGGTCTGGCAGCAGATCACACCTCTGCGAACTGCTCATTTGCCCCAGGGCTGCAACCTCCCAGGGCCAGTGGTGGAGGCAACAGCACCCGTGTTTGGCAGAAAAACACGGGGACAAATGCCACGAAAGAGCATCCAGTGGAAACCCACACGCTCCACGGTAGGAGCACCCATGCGGCTGGCGGGCTAGGCATGCTGGGGTCCTGGCTGGTATCTGCAGGCAGCGGTGCGGCCACTTCTGCCCCGCCGGGGCTGGGAGATGGAGTTAGTTCTCAGCTCTGTGGGGTGGTGGCAAAAAGCCTTGCCTAGCCCCACCTTGCCATGCCCCCCCGGCCCGCAGTGTCCCCCACTCGCCCCCTCCCAGTAGTGCCTCCGCGTGTCCGCACGCCGCCGCCAGGGGGCGCCCAAGCGCCCCCGAGTCGGGGAGCGCCGAGGGGGCGATGCCGGCGCTGGCGCGGTAGCGTAGCACCGCCCCTTGGAGAATACCGTTCGCTACGCGGGGGGCGCAGAGTCTGCCCGCCGGCCGCGGGGCAATGGCCGGGCGCAGGGGAAAGCCCTGCCTGGGGGCGGCCGGGCTGCTGCCGCCTGCCGCTGCTGGCTTAGCCGCCCCGTTCGCTGCAGCTCTCACGTTAGTAATAACAGTCAGTGAAAGGGAGGGCCCAGTTCTTTTCCCTTCCCGCAGGGTCCTGGCAGGAGCCCCCGATGAGGTGCATCCCCTGGCTGTTCACGATGGGCAAGAGTCACTCAAATCTGCGGGGGTAATGGAACACCTTACCAGCATCCACTGCAGGGATCAGCAGGTTTCACAACATCACCCCGGTGTCGTCGCCAATCTGCCAGGCTCTGGGGCATTCCATGCATCTCCTGGGGTTGCTGCAGGAGGTGGCTTTTGTCCCTGGGGTGAAGGACTGGGAGAGGTGGCACGCGTCTCCCCCAGGTGGAAGAAAGGCTGTGCAGTAATGCAGTGCCCCGGTGCCATGGGACTGTGGTGTGATTTAGCACCCGATCTCTCTGATAAGTGGTATTGCATTTTTCATTCTGACTGTTTAAGGTCCTGCAAATGTGGTACCAGGACCCACCTCAGAGCAGCACCATCCCAGAGCCACGATCCTGTCCTCAGTGTCAGTGAAGCCTGGTGAGGAATTGTGATTGGCCCCTCTCAGTACAATAACTGAGCTTCCATCTGTCCATGGAGCAACTCCTCTTTCTCAGCTTATTTTTGGAGAGGAAAGCACTTGCTGGTGTATTTATTTTGGAAGCCCGTTGTTCACATAGAGTTTAAACCTGGATTTTAAAGCTTCAGTTTTGCAGGATCCGCCACAGACAGTGGGAAGTTGAGGATCCTGTTAACAGCAGCAAGAAGGGGTCATTTGAAGATTGGCAGCTCTTGCTGTGCCTTCTGCTTCCTCCAGGAGCTCTGTGTTTGAGCACTGCTTGCTGTGAGATAATGCAGATTTCTCACCAGGTTACTAACTTTTGGAATCTGCTGGCAGGGACTTCCCTGGATGATGCTCTGTGAAGTGCCAGCTGGGATTTACATTTCTCCTGCAAAGGCAGCCCCTGTGCCCCTGCCAGGCTGAATCAAAACCTCTGACCCAAGTCTGGCTGTTCATGGACCTCAGGTGTGCATGTTATGTGGTGGTCCGCAGTGGCCCCTTCCCCAGAGACAATCCCATCGTGCCGTGCCAGATGGCTGGTGGTGATTCCTTCCCACCCAGGCTGTTTGATGTGTGACCCCAAAAGAGGGAGCATTAATCCCCTGTGAACAGCATTGGTCTGCCACGGTGAAAGCAATCAGTCTTTCCTGATAGAAAAGACATTGATGATCAAGGAAAAAAAGAAACCTGAGGATAAAAGATCATGCCTTCTTACTCCTTTCTTTGCCAGCAGGTCTCAGGCTCCTCACACACAGCTTCCCTACCTGCCTGCTAAGAAATGCCTGATATGGTGTTTGCATTGCTTTTCCCTGAGTTGTAGGTATTGCTCTGCAAACTGATCCACTGCAACAGAATGGCAGGCAGTGGAGCACGTAGCCCCACACAGGTCACTCAGAAAGCAGCTAAAAGACAGCCTTAGCCTCTGCCTTGTACTCCAGCAGGCCAGCCCAGCTCTGATGTTGGTGTGGCCACGGTGTCTGAAGCAATTTGGCAGAGGGCAGGAGTGCAGACTGGGCAGAGCAGGTGTTCCTCAGGCTGGCCTTGTGCTGGTGTAGATGGATTAATGCATCTTTTGTAACCTGATTGCTCTCAGGACTTCACTGAAGAAGACAAACCCAGAGAGCCTATTCATCTAAACAAAGTAAAAGGTGCTGTTTTCTATTTGCCAGAAATTCAGGCAAGGATATGGAGCCAGCCCTGAGCACTAGAACAGTGTAATTGAAGCTTTAACACCCACCTATAACCATTTCAGTTTTAGGCAATTGTGCTTTGCAGGGCATACCTTCAATTTGGTGGCTCAGGGATTTGCAAACAGTGAGTCATAACTCCCTGGGGTCAAAAATGCAGCTGCTGAGGCACCAGGCATTGAAAAGTGTTGTCCAAGATAAAAGCAAAGCAAACCTCTCTGCCCACACACCCTTATCCTTCAAGGCTGAGTATCTTTGTCACCCTCTTCGAAAACATGCACTCAAAATTATACAGGCTTCTCATGGTTGCCATTGATACGGAATTTACTTCTTTTAGAGCAGACAAGAGGGGATTGCGAAAATCTGTGACTTGAAAGAATTAAGGCAGATAGATCTGAAGCTAATATGCAGCACCCTGTGCTTGCAGAGAGGTGGCTGGTGTTTGAGGAGGGAATCATGCTGTGGGACATGTCTGTGTTCTTGCCAGGGAGGGTCCCAGAAGAGCTCCCAGGGTCTCTGCAGACAACCCCTGGCCCTTCACATCCAGTATGGACCTGAAGATCCTGGAGAGCATGCATGCAGCAAATTTGGTTCCTACCCATGGAGCGCTGTCTTTGGGACACCTTTTGGTGCTGACTCACTGCTAAGGAAGAAGTGAGGTGCAAGTCACCTGTCCTATAAAGTGTCCTGCTCACAGTGGTCATGTGACACCAGGCTCCTGTCCCATGACACATTCTGGGTACAGCAACAGCATGACATGGCCACCTTTGCCACAAAATGCCTGGTTGCAGAGCTCACGTGGCTGGTCCACCCCATCGCACAATGCCCTGTGCAGAGAGGAGCAGTGGCATGCAACCTGTGGATTCTGCAGAGCATTCCAGGCACTGCCAGCCATCAGCCTGTCCTGCCTGTCCCCATGGCTTCAAAGCCACTAGTGTCATGAGCTGAGGGGTCTCAGGCACACCAGACCTTCACTGTGAAGGCTTCAGACCTTGGTAAGTAAGAGGTTGTAGAACCTGCTGCTTTGGTAACACACTGCTCTAACAAAACCTTGATTCCTGAAGAAAGGCCAGATCTCTAAAGACCTGTGCAGTTCTGTGCTGGCTGTGTGCACCTCTCTCTGTACCTATTTTTATACCATTCCTATGGTTTAAAAACCTTTCAGAAATGTCCATGTTTAGAGGGACCCAGATCTGACAAAGTAACTGACTCACTCTGGCCTCAGGGAAGTTACTTCACTGCCTGGATCATCTTCTCCACTTGAGTACTGAGAACAATCATCTGAAATTACCCGGCATACCTCCAACGCAGCTGTAAAAAATTAATTAGCTGGTATTTAGCACCAGCTGTAAAAGTGGGAAGGTGTTGGTGTTTTTGGAGAACCTCTGTAGCTGGAGAGACCAGCTGGGAGTCCTGCAGGGGACTCGGGTGATTGTCACTATTTGTGTGATCTTGGGATTACGGTCATAAATAGGATGTAAGCATCTCTCTGCCCCCAAGCCCAAAGTCTGGACCATCAAAACACTCCTTTGCTTTGTGACACTTGAACTTTCCATGGGCTTTGGCCTCCACCAGTCCAGACTCCAGGTAACTACAGTGGTGCCAAACGGGTAAGTGCAAAGCTGTGGAGTGCCCATTTTACACCATGGCCAGCAGCATGTCGTTGTTTCTCCCTGCCGTTCTTGCCAGGGCCAGCATAGGCACTTGTCTAAGGGGTTGTCCCCTGTGCTCAGCATGTTGTCCGTAGTCTCTGTAGGAGGCTGACTCAAAGGCAGAGCAAGGGAGAGATCTGGACCTTCACAACTTTGGGAGTGAGCTGGCATCTAAGGGAAGGTGCCAGCATTGCCACCCCCCAGTATCAAAGAGATCGCAGCTCTGCAGTAGTTTTCTGGCTCTTGCTATTGAGGAGGGGGAAGCTGTCAAATGAGTCCAAAGCCATTTCTTTTATGTGCTCATGTCTCCTGTGTCTGGTGTGAGGGTAGGTGGCAGAATCAGGCGCTGCAGCACTGCGGGTCGGCCCCCACCCACTGTGTGGGGCTCAGGCTTCAATGGCTGCATTTAGACCCTTTATCAGTGCTTTGTTTTTTTAAGATGTTCAACCTCCAGCAGCTGCATTTTATCAGTGAGTACAGACACTGGTAATCCCTTGTGCTATATGCAATGTCCTCTGCACCTCAGCAGAAGCTCGAATTGGAGATCTGCCATGAGATAACATGCCTGCAGTTCCTCCCATGGTTGGTATCTGGTGATCAAGTCTTGTCCAGAGCTAGCTTTTTGCTTTCATGTGTTGCTGCTGTATGACTTAGAAACCAGCTGAGGATTGCAAAGGTGAAAGCATTAGTAGATTACCGGAGTGGTATTTGTACTGCAGGCAGGGATTAGAGAAGAGGGCAGGCAAAAGACTACGGCTGTACCCTTGCCAGTGGAAACATATACATAGCCATGCAATAGCATAAGATTTCTAATGAACAAAATGCCAGCAGAAGCAGGTTGAATCTGCTTTAGACAAGATAAATCAAAGCATGACAAAGTTTGGAGTACAAAAGCAAGATATTGTGTATTTGCTGCATTTTAGTTTCCTTTTTTTGATTTTAATAAGTTAGATCATTATAATGATAATTTGAGGAAGCTGGTCTAGAAAGCCAAAGGTGACAAGAGGGAAGTGTTGCATACCTAGTTGAGAGAGGACAGCTTTGTGTAGGGATTTCTGGACAGTCAGTTTTCACTGAGCAGTACAGCCACTGTGGGCTGGTGCTACATCTTTCTGGGCACAGAGGCAAAGAAGGGTCCCAGGGCTGTGGCCACTGATGAGGATGAGGGACTGCAGGACTCTGAAGAGCTGAAATATGCTGGACATGTATCAGAGGAACAAGCAGGCTCTCCCCAAGCTTTTAATTTCACAGATGTCCAGAGGCAGGATAGCTGTGTGTCCACAGAAGAGGGTGAATGCATTAGACACTGTGGGGAATGTCAAGATGTTCACAGCTAATGTCAAGGATTTGTAGGTACTACAGCTAAGGTGATGTCCTCCCTGGACCTCTCTGCAGGCCACTCCAAAATCAGCAACCAGCAGGTGTTTTTGTATCCCTGTTTGTTCTGCCATCTTAAGGACTAAGAAGAGAAAGGGAGGGTCCCTTTTTGTCCAAGGACAAAAGCAAAGAGATGGCATAAGACTTATCATGTTTTATTGTCTCTAATTGGATCAGGAAGATTAATAAATAGAGATTAGATGTCACAAAGGGAAGAAAATCAAAGATGGAGACATTCTTACTCCTGGTTTAGAGGGATGAGTGCATGAAATAGGTTGAGGTTTCTGCACTGGTAAATGTCTTAAGACCTGTCACTATAACCTTAGATAGCTGCTCACCTGTGTGAAGGTCCCTCAAGGATAGAGAATGGATTTCTTCAAAGCAGTGTTAGTGATTGGGAATGATTGGCATTGGGTTTCAAATTGATCCATTTTTATGGGTTTTAATTGGGCTTTGATATTGTGAAAGTAGGTGGTCAGATGAGGAATACAGTTTTCTTCACAGACTACTGAAACTAAGTGTGCTGGGCTGCTTGCTGCACCACGCTCTGGTTTTTCCTGGGCCACACTAATGTGTGTGTGTGTCTGTGTATGTGTGTGCGTGTGTGCGTGCAAGGGCCAGGCAAAAATGCGAGAGCCACAGCTCAATAATTCTATTTGCCACTTTCTTACCACTAGCAAGGACCTCTCTGCTGACATTGGTCCTCCCCAGTGCCAGGATTCCTACGTTCTTCAAGGCAGGCAGGATCTTGCCTCGTCAGCCTGAGAAAATGCTGCATTCCCACAGAGGATCAGAAACTCATCATGAACAGCTATTGCATGACACAGCTGTTGGTCATGCCAAGAAAGTTAGCAAGTGACACAGGAACTTGGTGTGAGGTTATCTTCTGTGTAACAAAGGTATGTAACAGATGGTGCCAGGATCCCTCTGTGGTAGAGAAGGAAGGAGGAAATTTCAACCAGTTTTTGATTGCTTTTCATATTGTGTAAAAAGAAAGAAAAAAGGAAATTTCTAGGAAAAGAGAGCTGAGGAACACTCTGTAATTCGCCATTAATGTCTGCCCATAACAGCCCAGCATGGGGGGTCTCCTGTTAAGAAATGGACTGGCGTGAGCCAGTGCTCTGCCCCACCAGCTGCTGATGTGCCCATGCCCCACAGTCCTGGGGCTGAGCTGAAAGGATACTTCCCTCCCCATCCAAAGTAATCATGTGTGTTTGGGAGGGTTTTCTCCATCATTTCGCTAATCAAAGCTCTTCCTCTTTTGTCCAGTCTGTGTTTTAACTGGTATCAGGTTCTTCTGCAGCTCTTTGCATCTAATGGGTCACCTTAAAAGCACCAATAAACTAGATATCACAGGCTCCCGTCTCTTGTGAGATGGACTGGTAACAGTGATACACTCCTGTAAGTGGAACAATGAAGGTACAAACTGGTAATGAACTTGCTGGCATCATGTGAGGAAAGCCCAGCAGCCCTGGCTCCCATTCACCTTCTCTTAGACTGCATTTCCAGAACTTAAACCAGCCCAAGGAGCAGCAGCTGTGTCCTGCCTCACCCCTCCTTCCCTTGCATGAAGCTAGTTCAGTGCACTAAGCTGGCAGAAAATTAATCTGTGCTGCTTTTATTGCTAGTTATCAGCAGACTCAGTGCTAAAGCAACTCAGGGCAGGCTCAGTCAAGAGCTGGCACTGGCATACAGGAGGGAGAGCATGATGGTGGGTACCTGAAGTGGGCTTAGGGCTCGGCTGCCCTGTCAAGCAGACGCGGTTCCTGCCGCAGGCAGCACATGAGCTTCTCTGGGCAACAGAGATGCCGAATCAGGCTCAGGCCCCCATGCCACTGTTGTCTGATTTTTCTAAAGTAGGACACTGTAAGGACACCCCTTGTGCTCTGCAATAGATACTCCTCAGAAGGGATTCAGGCCAGGCCTGACAGGTAACAATGACTTTAACAACACGCTTGCTATGCTGCGCTACCTTTACACTATTGATCTCAAACTGCTTTGTGAGCATTAATGAATCAAACCTTGCAGCATCTTTCCGAGGTGAGCATTCCCGTTTCCAGGTGACACACAGGGGAACTGCATTACCCTACAGAGCAGTCAAGCATTTGCCTAATGGTATGTGGCAGGTTTGTTTCAGGACAGAAGGAAGAGCAAAGGTCTTCTGACTGCCAGTTCTGAGATCTCTCTCCAAATCAGTCCCTGTCTCTCTAGAGTTGGAAGCAGTCTGCTGTATACTGTTCAGAAGCTACTTTCTTTTTAATGTAGCTATAAGTAGTTTTGTTCCTTTTATCTCTTTTATTAACTCTAAAAATGTTTTTGCCTTGGTTGCTTCAGTTTTTGTTTTCCTGAGTTTACAGCTTAATGAAACCCACAATAGCCATGGATGAACCAATATTCAGAGTAGAAAACACGGATTTCTCTGGTATGACCAGGATGGCTGTTCTCCCCTGTATTAAGGTGCCAGAGAGTTTATATTGGCCCATGTCACTTGCCTGCATTATTGATCTTGGAACTGGTTACTGCCTGATTAATCAACCTGAATGTATCTTACATTGTCATATTTTACTGTCTTTTGTCCTTAGAAATGCTTTTGCTACTACCACACTAGATCACAGCTGCAAATAAAAAGATCCCAAAGAACAGATTTGAGCCCTTGTGTCCCCATCCTTTACTTTTGAAAGCATGAAGTGGGAAAATCCCTCCAGCCCTCTGCCCTCAGACCTCTGAGGGCAGGGTGCAGTCACTGTTTGTAGCTCTGGGGCAGTGACAGGTCCCTTCCTACCCACGCCCTCTGCGCCCGTGCGGGCATAGCGGCCTGCGTGGTACCACGAACAACATCTGGACTCCCGGTGGGCGCGCTGGGCCGGGCCCGTCTTCGTACAGAAACTCCCGGCTTGCCGCGGGAGGCCGCTAGGCCCCGAAGACGGGGCGGGGCGCGGCTCGATCGCGGCCTCGGCGACCCAAGATGGCGGCCGGGAGCCCGCGGTCACGTGACTCGCGCTCTCCACCGTTCCCCTTCCCCCCTACTCCGCCGGCTGCCAGGCGGCGTGTGACGTCAGGGACAGCGGGCGGGCCCCGTGACCGGAAGTTGTCGGGGGGGAGGCGGAAGTGAAAGCGGGGAGGCGGCTGGGCCCATTAAAGCCGACCGAGGCGAGTGGGGGGTGGCAGCGAGTCTCGGGCGGGCGCTGTGGCACACGCACCAGGTGAGGCCTTGCGGGGAGTCGGGGCCATGTCCGTGCCGCTGGGCCGGCGGTCCCTGGCCTCGGGCGGGGGCGGCGGCTCCGCCCCGGCCGCAGGAGTCGCCGGGCGGGGGGCGCCGCTCGGGGCCCCTCCCCGCCGCCGGGCTGGGGAGGGGGAAGTGCCGGGGCCCTCTCTGCAAGGAGCGGGGCGGCGGGGAAGGCGCTGCCTTCGTGCTCCCCAGGCCGGCTCTGCCACCGGGGCCTGTCCCGCCGGGGAGGGCTGGCATTCGCCGCCCCCGTGGCGGGGTCAGGCGGTCGGCGCTGTCGGGTGGGAAGCTCCCCGGAGCCGTGCTGGGCCCGGCCCGTGGCTTCTGCGGGAACAATAGAGCTAGGCCGCGGGGGTCTCGCCGGGAAAGGTCTCCTCGGCGCAGCGCCGTGGGAGTGGGGACCCGCGGGCCTTCCCCGAGATGCGTGTTTCTCGAGGCCTTTGTGGGAGCCTCCTCTCCTGAGTGGTGTAAAGAGGCCATGAGCGGTACCTGCCAGGGAGGCGAGCGTATTGTCTGACATGTGGTGATGCCGCTGTAGCTTCCTCTCAAAGCGTGAAGAGGCTTTGGGGCCGCTGGTGGCCAAAAGTGGTCTGAGTGCTGGTCTTTGGGGAAGCGCTGGGTTGGGGTGGTGAAATGCTGTTCTGGGTGGTCGGTGGATATTGCTTTTATGATGGGCAGGCTGCCCTGGGAGCAATTAATGTGACAAAACAGGCGGCTGAAGAGACTGGCAGTTATTACGAAAGTAGCTCGCAGCATGTGTAAAGCCTGAGTCAGTTCTAAGAAGTATTGGAGTGCATGTTGGAAGTGCTTTTGGCTGTGAGTGTATAATAAGGTAAATAAAATGATAGATATGTTATTAGTCTCTAGGTATATAGAGACTAATAAATATGGAAATACCTAATCATTGTACTTAGCACAACTGCACTGTCTTCCCTGTAAATAGAGGGACTAGTTTAGTAGTAAAACAGCTGTAAAAAGGCTGTCTTAATCTGAAGTATGATGGGCAACCTCAGCACTGAAATGAGTCTGTCTTGCTCAGTAACTCCAAACCCTTTGAGTCAAAGCTGGAATTCTCAGTATTATCTCCCTGAAAACTACAAATACCTGCTGATAAGCAGTGCTGTTGTGATATGTGTGTATGAGGGGTTTTGTATGTAAACTGAGAATACATGACAGAACTAAGTCCTCCCAACTGTAAGCAACCTGTTCTTTGACAATTGCCAACATGGAAGCTTTAAAGCTTCTAGTACTTGCTGCTAGCCAGCCAGCTCTGGCCTGTGCCTAGCACTCTGTGTATCCCTGTGGCAACTGGGGCTGGGGGCAGTGGACAGCTCTCTTTTTAGGGGAGTGGTGCATTACCAGCTATGCCCCAGTGTTTGGCTGGCTATGACTTAAATGCTTACTTGCGGCTGTACCATGTTCACAGGCTGCAGTGGTACTAGTAGTGTATGATAGAAGCTGCAGCCTTGCTGTGCTTCCAGTAGAGCCAGGCTGCTGGAGTCAATGTACCCTGTTCTCTGAGTAGCTGTATTTGAGGTTAAAGTGGGTGGAGTCATTTGAATATTCCTTGTTAAATAATCGGGACTTCATTGCTGTACTTACTCAGGAAGAACAAGTATACTTGTCTCTTTTTTTTTTTTTTTTTTCCCCTCCATCCCTCTTGTGACTTCCAACAGCTGACTGAACACATGACTTGCCCTCCATGAACTAATGAGTAGATCCACCATGCCTGGCCTGAGTCCTCAGAATCCAAAGCAGCTCTAATACTGTTACTTTCAAGTGCTGCTCCCCCCCCCCTTTTTTTTTTTTTTGTGCTATTATGTTAATACTCTACTTCTGGTGTAGAAAAGCTCTAAGATGGGGTTAATCTAATCCCTCAATAAGGAAAACTTTAAAAATCCAATAGCGGTTTCTTGCTCCTGTAACCTGCTGTGAGAAGTGTAACTGATAAGATGCAAGGCAGTAGCTACATTAAACTTTTACTGTGGTGTTGTGCAGTGGTCCATGTCCTCAAATACCCTACTAATAGTTCAACGGGGCACACTGAGTTGTACCTTAAAAGGCAAAAGTGCCAAGTTAAGAATTTAAATAACTGTGTTGCAGAGGCTACATTACAGGCATCCCTGCCCTCCTACAAAAGCCAATGAATCAAACTCTACACTGAGTAGCACACGCATATTACAACACTGATGAATCCTTAACTGAAAGTGGAAAAATGTACAAGCTCTGCCATAGACCCTTGTCTGAAATCATCTAGGGAAGATACCACTTTGCTTGGCTTACTACCCAAAACGAATGCCTGTGGGCAAGAGGGCTACTGGATTCAATTTCTGCAGCACCTTCTTAAAGCTCCTGTTTTAAGACTCTTGTGTTGGAAGGTTACATGAATTACCTGTTGGAGCAAATCTCTGGCAAAGCTTGTCCTTGAGGAAACATGACAATTACAATCAAACCATCTGTGCAAAACTATAAATAGCTTTGTCTCTAACATGTATGGGATTTTGGTCTGACTTCTCTGTGAAAATGAGACTAGTTTATGCAGAACTTAACATTTGGCTGTAAACAAAATTGCTTGTGCTTGATTAGGGTGCATTTTTAAATGCTGCATAGTGAGATAGGTGTCTGGCAAGCCTTAGTTTGGGAGTAAGTGCTGTGGAATAGGGTGCTTAGCTGTTTACATTCTATAAAACTGGTGGATATGTGGGCTCATGGATACTTACTGATAGTTGTCCCTGCTGTTATAGCAATTTTTTTCAGTAACTGAAGTAAATTACCATTTGATAAACAAGTACAGAACCCTCACCTTGCATGCTGCTAGTGTTCCCCAATGTCCTCTGGGCTTCTTCTTGGCTGTGACCTGAACTGCTCTTAAGCCCTTGTTACTAGGGCCTGATGGACCAAAGATTCCCTTGCAGAACTGTAGAGTAATTTAAAGTTTGTTGCCTTGATGGATAAGACCTTACCAGATAAGACCTTACCTAAATGCCGAACTTGGCTGGGCGCTAGCATGCTTGCATGCTGCTTGTCTGACAGCAGTCCTGCAACCTTCAGAAGCTGAAGTACTTCATCCTTGCACAGCATTGTTTTGATAATTGCAGTTTAATTGCCTGATGAGTTGGAGTTCAGTTGGCTTCCCCCTGCAGCTTCCTAAAATGATCTCTTGTAGTTGCTGTATAACAGTCTGCCTTCAGACATAGTTAAGTTGTGACAGTAGATTGTGAGGATAAAAGGGTCACTTTCTGCAGTGACAATCCAAGCATGAGCTGTGCATCTCAGAACTGAATTAAGTATGGATAATTAATTGAATGACAATAGTTAATATACCATTTTCAGTTCTGCAGTTAGGTGCTCTATTGAAGATCATATTTCCCTTTCAGTGCGCCTTGAATAAAACTTCCAAATGAGTGCCCAAGGTCAGTGACTCCACATGTGCTGTTCAGAAATAGCAGGCAGTGAAGGGATACCCCTCTATCACATGGCTGCTCTCTGGCTTCTAGCATGCTTGTTGCTTTTGTGCTCTGTTTGCGGGGATGCAGCTCAAACCCGGTGTGCTGCTGCATTTTCTGCTCAGTGGAGATCTGCCGTGGTGATGTCATTGTTGCTGTTAGCGCTGTTCCTGTGAGACTGCTCCTCCTCTCCAGTGCCAGCAATGAGCGCTCTGTCCATGGGGGAAGCTGTGTCAACACTGCTGTTGCTAACTCACGGTCAGTGACTGGGAGGGAAGCAAACTCCTCAAGGCCACTGGAGTGTGTTGATTTACAGCTGATTTTGAATAGCCTTGACTTCTCTTGCTAGAGAACCTGTTCTCAAGGCCGTGGCTGTTTTCACAGGGCAGTGAAACTTCAGGAGGGGTGCACTGCCTTTGAGATGGGATTGAAGTGTAAACTTGTGGCACAGATGCCTATTTATATAATTTAAAGGTACTTGATATAGTGAGTGATTTGCTCTTGCATCTCCATAACTACTTGAAATGCCAACTGAAGGTGACTAATTGTATCTGATGGTACTTGCATGAGTTTCAAGCAGAAACTCCTAAATGAAATTGAGTAGATCTTTATATTGTCAATTAAGAAAACAGTGTATTTCTGGAGCCTGTCTTATATCGCTGCATACTTTAATTTTGGTCACTTCACAGACAAACTAGACTAGTGAAGTGGTGGACAGAAGGGAAGGCAGGCTGCTGGAGCTGCCTTCAGATGCTACCTGGCTGGAGTACCTGGATCTTGGTTGCTGGGGCTACCAGTTTATCTAATGAGTCTGTCCTGAACCCTTGATCTCTCTCCAGCTGGGAAGCAGCATCCTCTTGAAAGTAACCTGCTTGGTGCTTGTCTCTGTCAAGAGGGTTGAGTCACTTGACTCTGTATCTTGCTCTTCCTCTTGGCTTCCAGACACAGGTAATGATATCGGAAGTCCAAACTGGCACAGTGGTAACAGTGTCTCAAGCATGAGCAATGAGATGGTTGTAACTGAGGCTTGCCTAGGCTTGATTTCCACCCCCCACCAAGAATATGCAGTTCAGCAGCATCACTTTCTTAATCTCACCATGTAAGTCACTTCACTGAGGCTTTTTTGGTCCTTTGTGGAGCTTTGTCAAAAGGGTAGCTGAGCTGGTAAAGTATTGATGCAGGATCTGTGTAAGAGGTATGAGGCTATGAAGTGTCAGTCTGAAACGGAGTCTCTCCAGTAGGAATTCCTTATTAGGGGCTGACTCAGCTGTCAGGGCAAGCGACCTGTTACACTCCCATCCTGGGACTGGTACTGAAATACTTGTCCTTCCTGCTCTGCAAACTGCATTAGCATAGTAAGAGGTACTGAGTGTGTGGGATCTGGAGTTCTGCTCACAGATCAAGGTTTAGTTCTTAGATTGCAACTTGTCCCTAGAGGAAGCCGCCTCTCTAGAACACTCATTACTGAGAACAGCAACTCCTGGAATAGATGTACAGGAATAAGGTTTTTGCCATTAGTGTTGGTCTTGTACTTCTCCACGTCTATGTGTCTGGTGGTAAGATCTCCTATTGGTATTTGTCTTATCTCTTCTATCAAGCTCCTGCTGCTGAAGGAGGGACAATATTCACTCATGGATCTGAATCTCGGTTGTAAGCTACAGGGTCTGGCAAGCCTCCTGAGGGCCATTGTTTGGCTTGAAGGCCTGAACCCTGGTCAAAGTCTCCCTTCAGTTGCTTTTTTCCTGCCCAGCCTCTAGGAACTGATGGGAAGCTAGCAGCCAGGAGTAGATAAACAAGGCTTGTTTACCACTCACAAAGTCTAAGATCTGTGCTTTGCTTACCACTGCAAAGGTTATCCAACACCTCCAATCTGTATTTCTAAAACTGAAAGCTTGACAGGAATGTGTGAAACTTTAGGAAGCTGTAGACAAAACTAGAAATTAATCTTGAGTACTTGGAAAAATACTGTCAGATATGGTAAAGATCTAACAACTTTAATGTTTCTTAGTGGCCTGGCTAACTTGCAATATTTTGAATTGGTCAGCCTTATCTTTTGGACACAAATATTAAAATACAGCTGCCCTTGGCACTGTGCTTGGTTTATAGAAAGTAATGGGGGAATTGTGTTCAGTGGAATGGCCTGACATGAGAACTGTGCTGGGCTATTGGTATTCATATAGGGGTTACTGAAACTGTTGGTTGGCCCTGCTGGTTGGGTGGCTGTGTGCCAAAAGGCTGACAGATGTGACTGTATAAACCAGGCTGTATGGGTGCTATAGCTATGTTCCAGTTAGTAGTATAAGATTTGTCTTGCTTGATTTGAAAGCTCTCCACCAAGGAGGCCATTCTGGTAGAGGCATGGCAACATGAAGCTATACTGGTATAGCTGAAATTCTTTGCGTAGGCAAGGCCCTTAGTCAAGACACATGGCTTGTTGCCTAGTGTCTCCCAGCAGCCAGCAATGTGCTCAACTCTCCTCCCACATCCTGAGATTGTCTCCCCCAGGGCAGAATAGGGGAAGTTGAGCTTGATCTGATAAAGGGGGAGGGGTGTTAAAGAAAGCATGCCTGTTCTTGTAACAGCTTGATCCTTGGGGAAAATCAGCTGGGAACTACCTGAAATCCTGTAGGATTTACAGGGGATCTGCTTCCTCCTGGAAGGTAGGGGCACAGCAATACTGATTCTTGAATGACAATGTAACTTGAGCCTCCAAAAGAAGGGTGGCTGAAGATCTTCAGACATTTGCTGTCAGCCTGTTAGGGCCCTGTATCTGTCTGCTCATTCCTGGGCGGAAGATATCCTGTGGTATAAGGGCTCTTCAGTTGCTGAAGGAACTGGTGGACTAAGAAACTTCGTGACTGGAAACATCCAGCTTTCAGTGAAACTTGTGGGTATGAGTTTCTCACAGAGCTGTCTTCCTATAACCTGAAGACTACCACTTCAGCAGCACTGGCTTTCTGTCTGGGAATCCTGGTCTTGTTACTGTGTGGCATTAGCTCTAAAAGGGCCTTCCTGCACACAGCTGCTGTTTCCAAGTAACTGCTGAGGAGATGACGATGGTGATCATCCTCGGGTTGCTGAGGGGCAAAGTGATCCACCCAGGATGGCCATCCAGCATAGCTGGCTGCATCACTTGGGACACTTCCTGCACTCCCTTCCCTCCCTTTGGCTCAGGGTGTTTATCACCTGGAAGAGCTTACATGTGCTGCTGTAATCTTGGGCTAAGCATCAGTCTAGGCAAAGTACTGTTCTGTAGACATCAAGAAATTACCTCCAGACCTTTTCCACTGCTCCTAAGCACACTGATTAAACATGCAGAGATGCATCTGCCTTGGTACTACTGTAAGCAAATGCATTTCCATGCTTGTTTTGCTCCCACTTTCAAACCATGTAGTCAGATCAGCTTGATACCTCCTCAAGAGAAGGTGGCTGCTGTGATATCTAAACTGGTAGAGATCAGCTTCTAAGCTTTATACCTTCCTGGATGTGGGGTTGCAGGCTAGTCCTACATAGTTTGGACTTTTCTAGGGTAGAGTCACAATTCATAATGGCAGCTTTAGAACAAGAAACTTGTTGAGTTCCACATCTAGTATTTAACCATTGTGCAGGCATAAAACAACTCTGATCTGGAGGAGTGCCAGGAGGCGTAACAGGGCTGTGAATCAGTGAGGCTTGGACTGGAGAATTTGGCTTTGAGAACTTAGGCTTTGAGCCTGACTTATCATATGCATCAGTGCCTCTCAGGAATGCAGTGCTCTCCAAATCTCAGCACTCTCAGCCCTAACTGAGCTGCCTCTGAGCTGAGACCTCAGGCAGGGCAGACCCCTTCTTATGTCCAAGTCCTGCAATTCCACTGCAGACATGGCTCCTACTAGCAGCATTGCTTCTGCCTTCCCTGTGTCATCTGGACTCTGGCAAACTGGCCATTGGTGTATCTGCCTCCAAGGAGCTCTTTGAGCCCTTGCCTATAGCAGGGATGTGTCCTAGAGCCTCCAGTTGGGGACTGAAGGTATGTCTGAGGCAAGCTAAAACCTTGTTGCCACTGCAAGGAGCGTCTTCCCCAGCACTGCCTCTGGAGCTTCCTTCACCACACCAAGAGCCTATTCTGCTCACAACTGTTTCAAAGCTTTTTGCTTTCCAGCTGGGTTTCCTACATGTAGCTGTCTTAAGACCATGTTATCACAAGCAGGATGGAGCAGAGTGTGTGTGGGCCTGGTGTCTATATCCATCTGGTAGCTAGCTTGCAGACCAGGTCAGTTGGCTATTAGCACCATGTCACATCAGTTTGGTTCTCACATTGAAGCAGCCAATGAACTGAACTTGAAGCCATGTTGCTGAGCTGTAGCTGGCTGCTGCTGTCTGGTTCCTGAGCTTCACTTGGTCCTAGAGCAGCTCCTCCTGCACTGGAGGCTGCAACTCCATCCTCAAAATGAGGTGGAAACTTACGGCAGCCAGCTGTAGTCTAAAAAGGCAGTTCCTCTGGGATGCTGAAACATGTTTTAAGATTCTATTTTGATCTGAGCCATGTCAGTGTGCTAGCAAGCATCTAAAGCTCTAGGCTGTTCAAGAAGGTGAAGCTTTTGGCTTAGGACTTGGGGGTGGGGGTGGGAGACACTGGACAGCATACCTACACCTGGTAACTTGCAATATAATGTTTTACACAAGGTATCAAAAATTAATTTGTAGCTGAGGCTCCCAGCTCCCTGAACAGAGGTAATTCCTGCCTCAGGGCTGACTGGGAAGGGCACCAACTGGACAGAAGCCTGCTCTGGGTGAAACTGCAGTAGGTAGCAGGCAGCCTAGCTGCTCCTCCAGAGGAGGGAATGATGAGCTGTACTTGAGCTCTTGGCTGTGGGCCAGCAGGAGGGAATATGTTGGTTAGAACAGCAACATAGATGTGTGGGGAGGAAGGAGGTGGAAGGCAGTTTTGAGATGCTACTGATAATGAAGCAGCTAGAGTGTACCCTTCTGTGAAGCTGTCGCAGGAATATCTTGCAGCTGCTTTTGGTGTGGGCTTTGCTTTAACTGACTGTTGTTCTGTGGTGCATCAGTGAGGCCTGAAAGCACCTCTAAAGCACCTCTGACTGTTTGGACTGTAGAAGCCCATTGCCCTAAAAAGCAACCTATTTACAGATAGCAGTTCTTGCAAGTTGTCAACCCAAATGGCAAGATGTTCCTAATTTACTTTTTAGGCACAAAGCCAGCACATGTCCCCACTAAAAGTGAGGCTTTCCTAGATGGGATCTTCCAGCCCGCTGGGGAAGCTGAACTCCTATTAGACCTATCATGGGAGTGGAAGAGGGTACTGTCCTGCTTGTGCAGCCCTTGCCAACGCAAGACTCATTGCTGTTAGAACTTCATGTGCTTCTGTAGCAGTCCTCAGTGCAAGGATGCTAGGTACTTGTCTACTTGTAGAGCACTCAGGTTTGGTAAGGAGAACGTGCAGGCTCTGTAACAGTAAAAAAAAATAAAAACCAAAGGCGGACTTATTTCTCGTTTCTTCCTTAAAGGCAACTTGGCTCCTCTTAAGCCATGTTCATGTGAAAGTAACAGCCCCTGCTGATTGTCCTCTGGCTGGTGCTCAGCTTTTTTCCAGATGAAAGGATGCAGCTTCTCCTCTGCTCATGGGCTGTTTCACTTGTGGGAGAATAAAACTGAGATGTTAAAGGCTGGTATTTGCAGGTCCTAGGGAGGCATTCATGTTGAATTGCTCAGGCTGTCACTTGTAGCTTTGCATTAGCAGACACCTGGTTAGCAAAGTCTGTGTGACCAGTTAGTTGGAACCAAGCTGTTGTTACTAAATGGTATTGGTAAAATTTGTTCAGCTCCACCTTGAGCTCCTGCTGCAACTGAAGATTGAGGCTTCAATACAAAGAGTGTCTGGACCACTTGGGTACTGTGCAAGTGGAAACTGTGATCCTGGTCAACTAATGGCAATTGCAGACTATCTTGCCTTTCCTCAGGATGAGGCCTTGCATTTTCAGGGTAGCTGAATTGGAACAAATTCATGTGTCTACTCAAAGCCTCAGCTAAACTTGCTTGATAAATCATGGCAGGGTACAGTGTGACCATGGGGCAAGTGATATGTGCCAGTCTGGTGTGCTTGATCCTGTAAGAACAGGACAAACATCCAATGAGTGTCTTATTTCAGTGGCTGAAGGTCTAAGCACACATAACCCCCTGAGGTGCTAAATATGCTACGGAACTTGCTACTTCTGGGAAGAAACTGGTTCTGACTGAGCTGGTCCTGAATCATTCTTCCAGCTTGAGTTTCCTTGAAGAAATGCAGAACCATTGAAGGGGGAGAATAAAAATAGCTCTTTAGTGCAGTGCAGAGACTTAATGCTTTGCAACCTCTTCCATGCCAGAGAACAGTGAGCAGAGGTAGTGTTTCTGTGTCGGAAATGCACTTAGCTGCATTTCAGGACACTTTTCCTGCATTTCAGGGCAGAAGGTTCCTCCAGTGTTCAAGTGTGGCTGTCTTCTGCTCAGTCTGGTCACTGTGGTGAGCCCCCTGCAGTGTGTGGTATCCCCTGATAGAGTACACATCTATCCAGGTTGGCTTTCTCAAGGTTGGGTGTTTTTACTAAAGGTCCTGTGATATAGTGGGGAAGTGGATTCTCTGCTTATCAGCCACAGCACCCAGAACAGACCTGCAGTGCTTCAGGTTCAAATGTGCCTTTTTGTGGAACACCTACTTTACTCATGTGCTGCCTGCTGGCACAAGGGAGCAGAACTAGGTATTTGTAAGTCCAGCAGTGAGTTTAGCTCGGCTTGATGCTTGCTCACTTACTGCTTTGTGCCTTGTTGGCATAGTGTTAAATATCCCTGGTAAAGGACACAAGGTGAGAGGTGTAATCCAACAATTTTGCTTCAGTGTTCAGCTTGTTTCTAGCAGAAGGTGCAGATGGCAGGCTGGTAGATGCAAAAGCAGAGCTCCTGGTCAAATGTACCAGTTCTTCTAGCCTCTGCATAAACATGCTTTGGTTCTTGGTTAGGATTGTGACTTAAACTTTTTAATAGCAAAGCTGCAACAGTCAGGACTGCTCTAGCTGCTTGTCAGCAGGTTCAAAACTGGTATGGGTATGCCACTGCTTAAGGAGCAGTTATCTTCCATGGAGGTGAGATTCCCCCCCCAAGGCTAGCTACCATACTAAAACTGTGCATGAGCAACTTAACAGGGTGTTGCTATTGCAAGGCCTACTTCTGTTAAAGGATAGCTAATCCAAGAGATCTGGTGGGCCATCAATGCAAGCTCCTACTGTTCTTTGCTTTTACCAACCTAAATCCTTAACCATCCCTTTCTGCTTTGAGTTAAAGCTGCTGTCTTAATATAGCAAGTGAAAGGACAGTTGTAATGTACTCTGAAGCAAGAAGGGAAGCCTAATTAGATTTGGTATAGGCTTTATTAGCTCTTGCATCTGAGGAGCTGTAGCACTATGGAGCTTTGTAGGACAGTTTTTGACTCTTCATTTCAGATCAGCTAAGCCAGTAACACCTGCAGGTCAGATGTTAGGGGTTCTTCCTTGCTACTCCAGCAGGCCAGTGTTAGAAAGGTAATAATGCTACTGTGGGAGAGAGCATGCTATATCAGGCTTAATCTCATGAGGGTCAACATACTGTTAATGGCTTGTTTGCTTAAAGGGATAGGCATTAAAAATTGAGTGGAAGGACTCCTCTCCAGTATTAGAGGCAGCTCTGTCATTCCTTTGGCACCAGTTAAGCCAGGAGGAAGAATGATTCTGACTGGTGTCCTGACTGACAGAAAATTCCTGATGGCTGCTGAGCAGGGCTAGCTGGGTGTGCTGGTAGGCTGTGTTCTGAGCAGTCATGCAGGTGACCTTGCTCCAAGAGACTTCACACAGTGTAAAAGAGGACTGATGTCTTGGATCAAATCTTAACAAACAGGCTTTTCTTCATCATATCTCTGAAAAAGGAAGTGTTTGTTCAGAAATGCTCCCGGGACTGGATCTGAGCCCTCTGTGAGCTCACACACTGCCATCTTAAGGGCTTATGTGACTCTTACAGGATGCTGCTCTAGAGTAATTATACCAAGTATCTTAAAGCAAGACAAGCTGCATATATAGTGCAAAATAGTCTTAGACTTGGATACCACTGACTCACCACTATCAGTTTTGATCTCAACTCAAGCTGAGCTTGGTCTTTGCAAGACCATGGAGGAAACCCTTGGACAGCCTCTATCTCAGCTTAGCTCTGTAATTTAATGTTTCTTGCAGGTGTGACTGGAGAAACTCCTCATGTGAGAACTGTTCTTTCAGGTATTCAAACTTTCTTTGTGAGCTAAAGCTACATTCTTCTTGGTATCCCTTAGATATTTGTGGTTTTTTTTTTTACTAGCAAGGTTTACCAGAAATGAGATCTATGTAGCTTAGAGCATGTATGTGGGCTCCATTTCTGGGACAGAAGGCAGTAATCAATCTACTTGATGCCATGTAGTGTGAGAAACAGCCTGTGTTAACAAGGGAATAATCATAAATTGCCTCTGACTTCAGGCAAGCAAATCTTTGAGTACTGAACCTGGCTTAGGGTTGGTTGCACCTTGTTCTATTGACACAGCAAAGGGCATGCTGTGACCAGGATTGAGTGAGGTATTTCTGAGCTTTCTTGAACTGCAATGTGTGGAAGCATCCTCTGCCATGAACATGTTGTATTTGCTGTTGGCTTAGTATGAACTGAAGTCACCAAAATCCTTTGCATGGTGTTAAGAAGACTGTAATAAGGCTTCACTTAACAGGACCTTCAGAGAGCACTTAATGTCATTCACTTCTAGTATCTCAGCTTGTTAAAAACACAGGCTGGAAGCAAACACTGAAGGAGGCATGGTATCCTGTCCTTGGAGTAGTTTGACCCTTTGGGCTGGTTCATAAGAAACCCCAGTTAAGATAATGGGGGGTGTCTTCAATCCATCTAGATTGAAGATCTTGCTAGGACCAGTCAGACCTCAGTTTAGCACAGATAGCTGCTTTAAAGCTGGAGCTGCTGTTGGAGACCTGCTTGGCCACACAGAACATGGTAAGGATAAGGGAAATAGCAGAGTTGGTGCTGTAGAGAGCAACTTGATGCTAATTAGAGGGGTTTCTTTCCTTAGGAAGGTTCCAGGAGATCAAACACTAGTACTTCCTCCAAGACCTGGAGATGTGGTCTCCTCTCCAAAGGTAACATCTCCTTGTACTAGGCAAGGAATAACTCTGAAGTGTTAGTCTGCTTATACCTGTAATGAGAAGATTAGTAAGAGGGCTTGGCCCATCAACTGACTGGGCTTCAAGGCAGCATTGATCAAGCCTAGTAGAACATGGGTGGGAAATTCTGGGCAGTGTCCACTGCTGGCCCCTGGCAGGACTGGAGTTCCTCACTGTCTCATGGCCCAAACCAAGTACCAAGCTGAGGCAGCTGCTTCTGTGCTATGGCTCATACCTATTGCATAACCTGGGATGGAAGCTGAGTGTCTCAGCTGACTGGTGTTCATGAGGCAGTAATAGGCCTTCACACTGATGGGGTAGCCCGTCAGCTATGACAAGACAGTGTCAGGTCTGACTCAGACTTCCTTCCCATGTCTGCAGGTGGCTGCTCAGCTGAGCTACTTCGAAGGTAATGAGACTTGACAGAGCAGTTTCCCCTCCCTTCATAGTGGGACTTAAGGCTGTGTTGAATTTGGGTGCTAAGCACCCAGGGTGATTTAGTGTTGTAATTTAGGGCTCTGCAAATCCCTCTCTGAGCATGAGAACTAATGCCAGCTTGTCCAAAGCTGCTTCAAATACCAGGAAGCAGTGAGCTGCAGCAGCCAGTGGCAAGCGATACTAAAACACTCAGGAAAATAGAAGCAGTACATGCTGGGTTCTGGCACAGTGGCTTCAGGGTGAGTTGTTTTCCTCCTGTCCTGAGGAAAACGGGTGACTCTCACACTGAACCTATAAAGATGTTTTCCATGACAGTTCAGTGTACACAGCTGTCTTTAAGCTGTTTCAAAGCTCTGCTCGTTTGCTTCTTGCTCCATCTGGGCTGATTGTGCTGCAGGAGTCTCTGGCTTGGCTAGCATGTGTCACTTGTGCTATGTGCTTTGAAAACACAGGAGGTGCGGTCTGCTTGAAGGAGCTTCCATGGTCTGTTCTCCCCACGGCCATAGAGGAGACAAGCTATAGAGTGGATCTTGGCAAGAGCAGAAGCAGGACTAAATGTTGGGGTTGTTGACAACTTTCAGCTGGCTGTATCTTTGCTAGTATAACTGGGCTGCCAGTTGGATCATTGAGCAATGCAGTCCAGCATAGCCTTGGAAAAGAGAGGTGTTTACACTTGGAGAAACTGTCCTGTGCAGGCTCCCTGGCATCTGTTAACACCCATCTAAGGATAGTATGAGCTCTATGGGTGGCCTGTCACTGCTGTTCACTCAACAGCCTCTGGCTCTTACCTTCTCAACAGTGTTTCCCATCTAGATGTATCACTAGATGCATGAGGTGGGTGTGGTCCAACAAGGTGTGGCTGAAAGTGCACCACTACCTGTGTGAGCTGCAGGAGGGCTTTTTCAGTGTCTGCAGCATTCACTGATGGCAAAGTCTAAAAGACTGCATGTCTTCTAACACTCAAAGCTTGAAATGATTAAGACCTTTTGCAACTAAACTCTGCATCTAGTAAGAGGCCTCTACAGCTTGGAGCATGTTACCTTCAGCAGTAGTGGGATGAAGCAGGTTGCAGTTATCTAGCAGCTTAGACTGTTGTGTATCCCAGGAAATGCATAGGACTGAGCTGCTCAGAAGACTTATATATCCATGTTGTAGAACTGAAGGCCTCCTTAGCTGTGAAAGTCAGGAATACCTCCTGAAGAGTAGGAGTTGTGTGGTGCAATGAATGTGGTGTAGCAGGATGGGAATTTTAGGGTAACCAAGTTCCTATATAAGGGCTTAATACCTGAAGCCTGTTGTCAAAGGGTCTTTGAATTTGAGGAACACAGCTATAACTGTCTTCTAGCTGTTCTTGCTGTACAGAACCTGCAGGGCTATTCAGTGAAAGCTGAGGAGTCCTCGTGTTGTGGACCAGGTCAGTAGCAAACCAGGCTCTGTTTTCTGATCAAGCCAGAGCACCTAAGAATGGTTTGTCCCATCTGATCCCCAGAGGTGGGGAGAAGGGCCTCATGGTAAGAAGGGCATGCTCAACCACTAATAGCAAGACTTTGTAATTGCTCTCACTGCTCTAAAGCACATCAAGAAGTGTATTCAGGCCTGCTGCAGCTGATGTACTTCTAGCTTCTTCACCAACCTGAAGGAGACCTGGGAGCAAGTAAGAGCGTGGATCTCTGGAGTTCAACTCTTGCTAATTGGATGGACAGTTAGTGGCCCACTCAGAGCCACCTGCCTATAAAGTGGACTGCAGTCATGGCAGGTTGCAACTGAACAAACAACTCGTAATCTAAGACAGCAATAAACTGAATGTGGTGAGGTTTGCTGTAGCCTACTTGTCCTTCCACTAAAGGTGAGGTGGCAGTAGTTAGCTTGATAGCTCTTGGTAGCAGTTTGCCTTGTAATTCAGCTGTTCAGCTGGCCTGTGTGGTTGTGTTGGGACTGCTTCAACCACAGTGTATCCTTCGGGCTCAACACTTTCACAAAGCACAGCTGCTAGAGAAAGCTATTGCTTCTCCAGGCTGAACCTGAAAGGTGGAGGAAGCCCATTTTTTTTCTTTCATTTTTTCCACTGGGAAACTACTGAACAGCATAAAAAAAGCTTGTGTGGTATTAGACACATCTCTGTTTACATATCACTTAGTGGCATGTATCAGAATTAGTCTGTGTTGGGTGGGAGCTAATATGCTCTACTGCACTGCCTCCAGTGAGGCTAAGGGAGATGGCCTAGGTGAGTATACCCACAAAGTGCCTGGAAATAGGATCTAAAATGGACTTGGTACTGTAAAGGACAAGTAAGTGTTTGGCTCATCTGCGTGTTGGTATTAAGTTGCTGCTACTGGTCTGACATGGTCCTGCCTATGAAATGGGCAAACACCTGGTTAGTGCTCAGGTGTAGCCTTGAATTGAAGGAGTCTGGTTTCAGGAGTGCTGGGCCCTGCCCTTTGCTGGTTCCTTGCTGGGAGTCAGGTTTCTCAGACTCAAAACTTGCTGCTTTCTGCCTTGAATTACATGCTAATGGTGTCTGATGGGATTGTTGCTCTTCCTTTCTAGTGTAAAAGATGACTTCTAGGAAGAAAGTGTTACTGAAAGTCATCATCCTTGGAGACTCTGGGTAAGTGAAGGAACCTTTAAGCTGCCAATCTGCACCTAGCTGGAGTGGTGCTCTTGGCTAGTGGGAGCCTGGATACACTGTAAGAAACCAGCAGTACTGGGAGGAGAGACTTTACAGCCCCAGATAGCTGTGTTACCTTATAGCTTTAAGAACTCTTCACTACCCTCTGTCCTGAATGTGTCCCCACAGTTTAGTATCTGGAAGTCCTGCCACAATATTAAACAGGAGAAATCTGGTGGGCTGGCCGTTCCAGTAGCAGAACTGGATAGCCTTTCTGCAAGGAGGATGTGGTGTTGAAATGCACATTTCAGTTAAATAAAACAAAACAAAAAAACTCCAAACAAACAAAAACCCCAACAAACTGCTAGTAAGCAATCTTAGGTGACTTCTTAAAACTCTGTCTCTGTCAGAGACAGTTTATACTGAGCCATCTGCTTAGCTTCTGTCTGATGTGGCTAGAGCCTGCCCCTTAGAGTGAAAGGCTTTGGTCTGTGCTGTTGAGCAAGGAGTCTGCTCAGCTGTTACAGGTTACTTGTGGTGCAGGCTGTAACCTGATTCCCATGACATAAGGCTTATTTATACCACTGTGCCCAGCAAGCTGTTGGTCAGGGAGTGTTTCTCAGCTACAGAGAGGGCATGTGAGCCTCTAAGCTGGCTCTCTGGGGAGGATCTCCACCTCTGGGTGCCCAGCAGCGGTGTATGTGAGCTGTTGCCACCTGAGATTGCCTGTTCCTCTACCTCCTCCTTCTGCAGAGGCTGAAGATGACTTTCTGGTGGGTTTCTCTGGGGTACTTCATCTTCTTCCGGAATTGCCCTCATGACCATAATGTGATGCATACTCCCTACTGAGGATCAGATTACTGGTGGGGAAACAAGGTTCCTCAAGACTGTAATCCTTTGTATCCTTAGGTAGCTAATGCTCTTACTCAGCATGTTGCCTCAGCATCTGTTGCTGTAAAAGCCCCTTCTTGCAGAGATGGGTGCATTTTCCCTCGCTGAAAGGCCAGGAGGCTATGGTGGAAGGCAAAGGGCACTGGGATGTTCTGTTCAGGGTGGTTAATTCAAACACTGTTATAGAAACAGCCTACCTAGTCTTTTTTGTCTTTCTGTACAGGGTGGGAAAGACATCACTTATGAATCAGTATGTGAACAAGAAATTCAGTAACCAGTACAAGGCTACGATAGGAGCAGACTTCCTGACAAAAGAGGTCATGGTGGATGACAGGCTAGTGACAATGCAGGTAAGGAGTGACTGCTTCCTGCTGCAAGGGGTGCCTGGCTGCTTAGGCCACACTTGTGTGGAAGTATCTGCTGGAGTGTAATCCAGAGTGGTGCAGCAGTCAGTGTACTACTAGGTGTGAGTCTCATTTGCACTGAACAGCTCTTGGCCATAGGTGCTGCTGGTCTTCTCTACAAAGCTGTGCATGGGCTGAACAAGGGAAGGCAAAGATCAGTTTGGGCTCAGCTAAGAGCAGCTTTGCCAGGCCCAGTTTAAAAACCAGCATTTGGTACTGTCACTAAACTAGATCTTGTTAGAAAGATGCACTTCCCTAGTGTTCAGGAACTGGAAAAGGCTGGGAAAGGACTCCTTAGTCAGGTCAACTATTTGTGCTGCTGTGAGTCCTGTGGGTATAGTGTTAACCTGCTAGTCTGCTTAAGTGTCTTGTATCTGAAGCTTCCACCTCTCTGGTGAGACTGACTGCAAGGCAGAAAAAGCCCTGTTGCAGCCATCAGAGGAGTGTTTGGACTGTGCTGGTACCCAAGTGCACTCAAGCACTGTGGGCAGGTCACCTGCTGACCCTAATACCCAAGTCCTGCTTGCCCAGAACAAGGATATCTCCCTTGCTGAGGCTGAACACAAAAAGGGTTAACTACCTTTAGAAGGGTGTTTCTGGCTCTTGATACTTGGTGCCTACAAAAATTCCCAAGCCTTTAGGTGCTCCTCTTTGTCTAGCTGGGGGGCTGTACATGCCTGCTGGGGAGTTTTGAAATGAATGCCCTAATTGTGGACTAACTATGTCAGAGAGAGCTGGCTTATCTGCCTTGTCTTTTGCTCCAGATATGGGATACAGCAGGACAAGAACGATTTCAGTCTCTGGGAGTTGCCTTCTACAGGGGAGCAGACTGCTGTGTGCTGGTGTTTGATGTCACAGCCCCCAACACATTCAAAACCCTAGACAGCTGGAGGGACGAATTCCTCATTCAGGCCAGTCCAAGGGATCCTGAGAACTTTCCTTTTGTTGTGCTGGGAAACAAGATTGACCTAGAAAACAGACAAGTGAGTACTGTGACTTGCTAGCCTCCTCTTAAGAAATTGCTGGAGTGGGAGACCTTGAAGGAACACAGGAGGGTTATCTGAGAAACAGGAGTGGGAGGTGCCTGAGTGTGGCTCAGCTGTTGTGTGCCACTGGGAAGAGTTTCTTCTGCCTGGAGAGGTCAAACCCCTGTTCACAGCATGCTCCTGCCCACTGGTGGAAGGATTGCAGCAGCTTCCTGTGTAGGTGCAAGGAGAGGAGCTGATTCTTCTCCTTCAGAATTGCTGAGAAACTCCTATGGGAGCAAGTCCCTGCTCTGCAAATGCCTGAGCAGTCTGTGCCCTCATCTTCCTCAGGTGTGGTGCTCCCTGCCCTGGGGCTGAGGGTAGTTGGTAGTGGGCAGCAGTTTCCTGTGCTCTCTATCAAGGCTGTAGTTTTGATGAGGTCAGAACTGCTGTCTTAGGTTGGATATGAGCGGGCTCTGGCCTTGCCCTAGAAATAAAACCCCCTTCTGTGTAGCTGAAAGTGGTGATGCTGCTCTTTATCCACCCAGGTAACCACAAAACGGGCACAAGCCTGGTGCTACAGTAAAAACAACATCCCCTACTTTGAAACCAGTGCCAAGGAGGCCATTAATGTGGAACAAGCTTTCCAGACGATTGCACGAAATGCACTTAAACAGGTAGGGAGGGGGCTAGTGGTTGCCCTCTGCCAGTGCTGGTCCTGCCCACCAAGCTCAGCTGCTGTGGGCAGCCTTGGGCTCTCCAACAGCCTGCTCCAGCCAAGAATGGCTCCTTGCATGCTAGGAGCTGTCCACAGAGCCATGGCACTAACTCCTCCCTTCTCTCCCACTAGGAAACCGAAGTGGAGCTTTACAATGAATTCCCCGAACCCATTAAACTAGACAAGAATGACCGAGTGAAGGCTTCTGCGGAGAGCTGCAGCTGCTGAGGAGAGAGGGAGGGGTTGAGCACAGTCCTTCACAAATGAATATCACACTTAGGCCTTCAAACACACAGCCCCTCTTCTGTGTTTAAAACGAAATTTAAAAAATTTCCATCTCCAGCTGCCAAAATCCACCCATTTTCCATGAGCATCTGTGAGTCCCGTACTTCAGAGCTCGTGTCCCCACACCATCCACATCACACTTCATGGTAACAGACCTTTCTCTTAGTTTAAAATGGAAACTCTTATGTATGTTTGGAACTGAATCTAATTCCAGGTGTCCAATGGAGAGAAACTGTTTACAGGTAATCTGTGTAACAAGTTACATACATTTTTAACTGTCTCGTGTTTTCCCCTGTGAAGGCTGCAACTGGAAAGGCTGATTACCCATAGTTCATTGCAAGCTCAGCACTCAGTCCAACTAGGTTGAGTTTTGTATGTATCTCTGTTAATGCTTGTTACTTTTAACTAATCAGATCTTTTTACAGTATCCATGTATTATGTAATGCTTCTTTAGGAAAAATCTTATAGTACATGTTAATATATGCAACCAATTAAAAATGTATAAATTAGTGTAAAATTCCTGAATTACATGTTCAAGTACTGAAACACAGATTGTGTAGAAAGTGAGGAGGACACTTGTGAACTGCAGCGTGCTAGCAACACAAAGTCCAGATAGAGGCAGTATTCTGTACAGTAGAGATGAACTATGTAAGCCGCCTTGTTTTGAGGCCAAAAAGGCTTCATCTTCTGGAAAATCTGTCTGGCTTCCTTGTATCTAAATTCTCAGATTTGCATAACAGCATTGATATGCACACTGGATTATTGGATTTAAAATTAAATACAGCTATGAAATGACCTCATTTGTTCACCTCCCCTACTGCTTAACTCCTAACATCCTGGAGCAAGTGTGAGAAGGAGACAGAGCTGAGGTGTCCCAGTGGCTCTTTGTACTGTGGAAGGAGCTCCTCTCCCATCTGGGTTGTGGTAGCTCATTCTTGATGAATGACCTGGACTATGATCTTCCCTTTCTTCTTACTGACTGCTAATCTGGATTTTTGGTATGGAAAAACTTGGCAATCTAGTCCCTTTCCTCTCTTCCTTTCTTCCTGGTATTTGTTCTTGCGTTTGTAGCTTGCTTAAATGGAGCCCTTCTACCTGTTTTCCAGAGGTCTACATTCTAGTACGTAGGCTGAGCTCTTATGTAAAGAGACAAACATGATGCCAATAAACTTAACAAGAACAAACCTTCTTGTTTACTCCTGTTTCTGACTGTCTTTTTTTCCTTCACTAACATGCTTTCTTTCCTCTGTCTAGTCACCATTTTAGCAAGCCAGTGCCTGCTAATTGAAGGATGTTTGTGCTTCCTCCTTATTATAAAGTCTATGCCCTCCAGATGGTTTTCAGGAGTGGGGTGAGCAGGCCCTGCTTGCTCGGCTGACCCGAGACTGTGGTAGGGCAGCTACTCCTCTGCTTTTCTTGAAGCTGCTTGCAGTGGCAGGAATGGTGCTGGATCTGATCACTTTCCTATGAGCACAGTCCTTCAGCCCTGTCCTGGGCATATGAAAACCTTTGTGGAAGGGTGGAGAGGAGGCCAGTGCTGTTAAAGGTCTTGCTACCCTCCTGTGGGAGGGGTTGGTGAGAAGAGCTGACTGAGCCCTTCCCAGCTCACCAGTTAGGTGCTTCAGCTGGAGGGGAAGCAAGGCTGGTGTAGGCTACCATAGAGTGAGTTAAGATGAAGCCTTTAATTTCTAGATGCTGGGCATGACCCTCTGCCTGCACTCAGCAAGGCTGAGCTCACTACTCGTGCCCATAGGAAGATGGAAAACAAAGTGTAGAGAAATGAGGCCAGTTATTTCAAGAGCCTTCTAACAGTCTTTGTGCTCTATATCCTATTTTACAGCTTTGTCCTTATCATGCTTTTCTCTCACTTGACTAGGCTTTTGCTGTCCACATCAATTTCAAATAACTGCTCTGCAATAGCAATGTGTCCTGGTGGGACCACTTTCCTGTCTGCATCTTTTTGAAAGACTCAGACCTTCTGCTCATTTCCATTTAAAGCATCATTTGATGCTTGTTTTCTGTAGACACAGTTCTAGTATGGAAGAAGCCAAGCTGGGGGAGGGGGGAGCAGTAACTATAAAGTGATGTTTTGGGGAAAGGGGATGGTCTTAATTCTGTGCCTGCCTCCTGCTGTTTTGGCCTTGGGTGGTGCAGCTGAGGCTGAAAGGGCTGCTGCTTGGAGCAGCTGTGGATGTGCCCTGAAGAGATCCTACATGTAATCTCTCTCCCATTGAATAAACTGGCAGTGACACAAGGCAAAGGGAGAGTGCCCTACAGGGGGTGGGACAGCTGTGGAGCTCCTTGCCACAGGATGTTATGGGTGCTAAAGGGGAGGGGAGGATTCCATTTATGACCTACAAACCAATCTTTTTGCAGGTGGGAATATGATATATATGCACACAAGTTTACAAAAAAAAAACCAGTGTAGGAGGCAAGCAGTGTGGGAATTAGTGCCCTTGCTGTTACACTCAGGGCTGATGCTGTCACAGATGGGGACTGGTGCTCCTGCAAAAATCACTTACTGCCATCTGAAGAAGCCTTGGACTGGAGAAGCTGACTGGACTGATTGTGCCTGCAGGGTGTAAGTGTGCTTGAAACCACTGTTCAAAACCACTCCTAGCATCAATGAGGCCTCACGGCTTTCACTTCTGTGCTGACCTTTTTGCCTGGTGAGTTGCAGGTGCAGTGATGATGTGTGCAAGGGTGACTTGCTGCTGGGCAAATCGCAGAGGCAGCCTTGCCCTGGAAGAGGCTGAGGGGTTCAGCTGATGCACTGAGGCAGCTGAGCTAGAGGGCTGATTTTGCTCTTTGCCCAGGTACTGGCTGGGCAGGAGGGAGAGACCTGAAGAAGGAGGCTGGCTGGTACAAAGGGAGGGGTACTGTGCCCCAGTCCACACCAAGTATAATACGCAATAGCTACAACCAGTGCCCTGAATTTGCAAAGTGGCATGATCCTGGGCTGTCAGTGGGTAAAACTGTGAGGTTGTGGCAGGGCAGCCAGGTGTGGGGCTTGGCGGCTGCTGCCTGCCGAGGGGTTGGAGCCATTTGTGAAGGCAGCTGTGTTTTCTGAGATGCTGGTGCAAATATGAAAGCCGGGGAATCACACAACCACATCTCTGCTGCAGGGGCTGGGGTGGGGGGGTGAGTGGCCTCAAAGAAATTAAAGACCGACTGCCGTCACGTGGAAAGCAGTGCTGAGATGGCAAATCTCAGAGCGTGTGCCTTGGCAGAGGCACCCGGGTGGGCTTCGGGGCTGGACGTGTCCAGCATTGCAGCCTGCCCCGACCCTGCAGTGGGAGCCCTCCTGTCTGCCCAGCGCCCGCTGCCGCAGCCACCGGGGCGGGCAAGGCACCAGCTGTGTCTCTGCGGGCCTGGAGCCCCAAACGGCCCCCGCTGCTGCCCCAGCACCCAGGTGTGCACAGAACCCCCGGCGTTCACCCCCGGGCTCTCCTGGGGAAATGTGTGATACAAGCACAAAAATGTGTTCGGGAGTCTATAGGTACACAGAAATACGTTTAGCTAAACATCTGCATGCGCGTGGTTTACCATTCTGACACACTGACACAAGCAGTAACGCGCCTATGTATATATTTATCAAGACACATCTTTCCTGGGCTAGAGAGCAAAAGAGCAAGGAAGCACAAGAGCACAAACAAGATAGCATGGACACAGAGAGTGTGCGTATGTGCATGTGTGTGTGTTGCAATGTTCTACTTGCACACGGATCCCAAGGCTCAGAGGTGGAGACCACAAGTGAATTTAGTTATAGGTTGGCATTTATGAGACATACGTGGTTGCAGGCTTACCGATGTACACACATGCAACATAAAGTATTTTTTCATATACATATATATACGGAGAAAGAGGAAAAATTCTCTCACACACAGATACGGCTTCCCTCATTTTATTTATGTATTTACATTAAAACATTTAAATATGAATTTATAGATGTAGATATAGATATACACACATGCAAACGTGTATGCCTATATTATCTCACCCCCATATATGGAGACACAGAGATGATCATACACAGACACATTTGAAATTATTTTACACTTATATGCTTATATTCGTATGTGCATGTGTGTGTTTTTTCTCTTTCTCTCTGTCTACACACACAGATACCCCCCATTTTATTTTTTTTTATTTACACACTTATGTATGGTTTATATCTATTTTTATACATATTATATATATTTATATTTTTATATATTACTTCTATATTTCAGTGGGTTTTATATATATATAAATGGGTCATACATGCAGGTGCATGTATGTGTGTAGGTTAGCTATTTTTATATTTCTTTGAGAAAGAGAGGGGGAGGGAGGAAGGGAGGGAGACGGGGAGACAAAATGAAAGAAAATACGGACATGTAAATAAATATTTAAATAAATTTGATATAGAAGTGACTATGGGGATATCTGCATGTGAGTTGGGAGGGGGGATGACCAGCTCCCTTGTACTCTCTCTCCATATACACAGACAGAGAACATATATCAAGATCGATATACACACACAGATATATGTGCATCCCAGATATTATATATGGGGCTGGAAGAGAGAGTGGGAGCAATCACAATCTCACACATACAGATATCCCACATGCATTTTTTGGGGTGGGGTAGGTGAAGGGAAGTGGTTTTTTTACCATTCTCTTTGTAGGTCTTTCTCTTGGGGGGAGAAGGGGAAGACTGATAGAAAATAGACACACACAATTAGTTACATATATAAGTAAACAAAGTATATGTGGCAGGGATATGGAGAATGCTGTGTGTGTGTGAATAGTGTACATGCTCTCATATATGCATATGCGTGTGTGTATATATATACATATATAGCAAGAGAAAGAATACATGTGTGAACAGCTCTCACTGTAAGTATGTATGTATATATGCACAGAGAGAGAGGGTATTGTGTGTCTGTAAGTATATATGTATAGATGGGGGGATACTGTGTGTGTGTCAACAGCTCTAATTACGTATGTTACAATATATAAAATCACATATTTATGAATATGTGTGTGTGTGTTATGTATAGCAAGAGAGGGTTGTGTGTTTATGTGAACTGTTCTCTCCCCATGACTTATATATGTATATGTGCAGAGAGAAAGGTGAGTGAACAGGTCGTTCTCCCCTCCATATGTAAGTATATATGTATGTGTGTGTGAGATCAACTCTCTGTATATATATACGTATATATATGCATGTGTATACACATATAGCAGGAGACTTCGTGGGAAGAGATCTCTATCCCTTTCTAAGGGTATATATGTACATACATGTAGTGAGAGAATGATGCACGTGTGTGAACAGCGCGTGCACGCTCACTGTATATATGTGTGTGTGTGTAAACAGCTCTATATATGTATACATGCATATATAAAGCAAACTATATGTGTGAATAGTCTCTCCATATGCATCAGTACAGGCATATCTATAACAAGAGAGAGTAGTGTGTGTGTGAGCACAGCTATAGCTTGCTCTCTACATATGTATATACATAGAGAATCTATAACAAGACATAAACATATATAGATATATATTTATGACCCCAGAGATTATACATGGGGGAGGGGGGCAAGAGATAGAATGAAAGAAAATGTGTGTGTGTGTTTGAAAAGCTCTTGTTCTTTTTCTCAAGTATATAAACAAATATATCTGAATATATACACACACACATCAGGAGACAATAACGTGTGTGAATGGCTCTTGCTCATTCTGTGTGTGTAAAGCCCTCTCCCTTCCTGTATTTATATGTATGCACATATAGATGGAGATTAAGGGGGGGGCTGGGGTGTGAACAGGGCGCAGTATATACGCCTCTGTGCATGTGTGTATATATAAAGAGAATTATGTTTGTATGTATGTGAACAGTCTCTCTGTATATATATATATATATATCATGAAAGTATTGTGTGTGTGAGAAGAGTTCTCTGAACAGCTCTCAGTATATATGCAGGGGGGAGAGAGGGGAAAAGAGAGAGTGAGAGATCTGTTACCTGCCCCCCGCCAGTATCTAAGTATGTATGTGTATATATGTGTGTGTGCATACAACGAGAGAATTGTGTAACTGCGTGAGTGAACAGCTGTCTCTCTGTATATATGTATATATATAAATATATGCATGTGTGTATATATATAGGAAGAGAATTGTGAGTGATAACAGCTCTCCAAGTATATATTTATATATGTAGTGAGAGAAGTATGTGTGTGTGAGAACAGCAGTCTATATATAGAGTGTATATATGTTTATATGCATGTATATGTATGTATACATACAGCAAGAGAGGAGTATCGTGTGTGAACAGCTCACTAAGTATATACATATGTATGTATACATATGGGGAGAGAATAGTGTGGTTTTGTGCAAATGGAATGTGCACTAATTATATATGTATAAATGGAGAGAGGTGTGTGAACAATCTGTGTATATATGCATCTACATATTCATATATATAGCAAGAGAGAGTAGTGTGTGTGAGACTGGCACTTGCTATCTCTACTTATGCATATACATACAGAGAATATATTGATATATACATACATATGCATATATTTATGCACCTCAGAGATGGGGGGAGCAGGTGGAAAGAGTGATGGAAAATTTGAGTGATGGAAAATGTGGTTGTGTGTATGAATTGCTCTTGCTCATTTGGTTATGTATATGTGTCTAAAAATACAGATATAGCAAGAGAGAGAATGTGTGTGAACAGCCTTCTGCATATATGTATCTGGGGGAGGGCAGAGAGAGAGTAGTGTGCATGCATTTCTGTGTGAACAGCCCTCTCTCCAAGTAGAGATGTAGGTATGCAGTTCTCTAGCGGGGGTAATGTGTGGCTGTGTGTGTGAAAGTGCACGCTCACTCGCTTTCTGTGTGTCTATCAGAGAGAGCAGATCTCTCTTCCCCCATACCAATGTATGTGCATATGTGTGTACGCATGCGTAGTGAGAGACTATTGTGTTTGAACGGCTCTCCCCCCCTTTCTCTAGATAAGTATGTGCTTGTATGTATATACAGTGACAAAGAACACTGTGTGTCTGTGAACATCTCTCCCTCCCCATATATATGCATGCACACATATATATATATATATCTTGCTCAAGAGAGAAGTGTCTGTGTGAGAGAGAACAGGTCTGTCTTTCATTACATATATATGCATATTTTTTATACAGTGAGAGAATTATGTGTGTGTGTACATTCCCTGTTTAAAAAGGGAAAAAAAGGCGGCCTCGGTAACTACAGGCCAGTCAGTCTCACCTCTGTGTCCAGCAGGATCATGGAGTGGATCCTTATGGAGAATGATGCTAGGGCACATGGAAAATAAGGAGGTGATTGGTGCTAGTCAACATGGCTTCACTAAGGGCAAATCATGCCTAACAAATCCAGCGGCCTTCGACAACAGGGTTACAGCATTGGTGGACAAAGGAAGAGCAACAGATGTCATCTACCTGGACTTGTGCAAAGCATTTGACACTGTCCCACATGACATCCTTGTCTCTAAATTGGTGGATAAGGAACTGGCTGGATGGTCGCACTCGAAGAGTTGCAGTCAAGGGCTCGATGTCTGAATCGACAAGTGGAGTTCCTCAGGGGTCGGTATTGGGACCGGCACTGTTGAACATCTTTGTTGGCAACATGGACAGTGGGACTGAGTGCACCCTCAGCAAGATTGCCGTCAACACCAGGCTGTGTGTGTTGTGGTCGACACTCTGGAGGGAAGGGATGCAATCCAGAGGGATCTTGACAGGCTTGAGAGGTGGGCCTGTGCAAACCTCATGTAGTTCAACAAGTCCAAGGTCCTGCATGTGGGTCAGGGCAATCCCAAGCACAAACACAGGCTAGGCGATGAGTGGATTGAGAGCAGCCCTGAGCAGAAGGACTTGGGGGGTGTTGGCTGATGAGAAGCTCAACGTAACCCAGCAATGTGCACTTGCAGCCCAGAAAGCCAGCTGTATCCTGGGGCTGCATCAAAAGACGCCTGACCAGCAGGTCAAGGGAGGTGATTCTCACCCTCTACTCTGATCTCGTGAGACCCCACCTGCAGTACTGTGTTCAGCTCTGGGGTCCCCAACATAAGAAGGACATGGACCTGCTCAAGCAAGTCCAGAGTTGGGCTACAAAGATGATCAGAGGGCTGGGGCACCTCCCTGGTGAAGACAGGCTGAGAGAGTTGGGGTTGTTCAGCCTGGAGAAGACAAGGCTCCGGGTAGACCTTATAAAGGCCTTCCAGTACCTACAGCCGCCTTCCAGTCCCTGAAGGGGGCCTACAAGAACGGCGGAGGGGGACTCTTTACAAGGGCATGTAGTGATAGGACAAGGGGTAGTGGCTTTAAATTGATAGAGGGTAGATTTAGATCAGATGTAAGGAAGAAGTTCTTCACTGTGAGGGTGGTGAGGCGCTGGAACAGGTTGCCTAGAGAGGCTGTGGATGCCCCAACCCTGGAAGTGTTCAAGGCCAGGTTGGACGGGGCTATGAGCAACCTGCTCTAGTGGAAGGTGTCCCTGCCCATGGCAGGGGGGTTGCAACTGGGTGATCTTTAAGGTCCCTTCCAACACAAACCATTCTATGATTCTATATAAATGTGTAGGCATATATGCCTCTATATATGTATATTTATATATAACAAGAGAATTGTGTGTGTTTGAACAGCTTACTCACTCCCTAAGTATACATGTATGTATAAATATGTAGTGAGGGGATTGCGTGTTTGAGAACAGCTCGCTCTGTATATATACAGTATATATGCACGTCTGTGTGTGTGTGTATGTATGTACATGGGGGTGTATATATGTGTGAGAGAACAGTGCGCTCTCTTTGTATACACATACACACACACACACACACGTGTGTGTATATAGCACAAGAGACTGTGTGAACAGCTGTCTCCCTAAGTGTATATATATATATATAGGTATATACATGTAACAATTTATGCATGTGAACAGCTCTCCCCTTCTCTGTATAGACACATATATGTGTATATATAGCAAGACAACAGTGTGAAGAGCTCTCTCCTTAAGTCTATATATGTAGTGAATTATATGTGTGAACAACTCTGTATATAGAGTATATATGCATATATATGTATACATATAGCAAGAGGAGTATTGTGTGTATCGTCTCAGTATGTAGATAGCCATGCACCATATATATGGAGAGAGAATAGTGTGTGTTTGTGTAAGCAGTGCTCTAATTATATATATATATATATATGCATATGTAAAGAATTATGCATGAACAGTCTCTCTGTATATATATGCATGTATATAGAAAGAGTACTCTGTGTGTGAGAAAAACTCTTGCTTGCTCTCTACACCATTCTCTCTCTCTCTCCCCCTCTGTCCACAAGATTATACATGTATATAGGTTGGGGAGAGATAGAGAATGATAGAAAATGTATGTGTGTGAAAATAGCAAGAATACCTCTTGCTTTTTTTTCTCAAGTATATATGAATATATAACTTTATAGAGACAGCAAGAGAATAATGTGACCAGCTCTCGCTCACTCTGTGTATATATGCATCTATGCATATAAGTATCTAGCAAGAGAGACTACTGTGTATGTATTTGTGCATGAACAGCTAAGTATAGATGTACAAATGCAATTCTATGTATCGGGGGGTAGTGTGTGTGTGTGTGTGTGAAATACAACACACTTGCTCTCTCAGTGTGTGTGTGTATATATATATATGTGCATACAGAGAGAGAGGGTGTGTGAGAAAGAACAGGTCTCATCCCCATATAAGTATATATGCATGCATATATGTGCGTGTATAGTGAGACTATTGTTTGTGTGTTTGCACAGCATGTACTCTCACGCCCCCCAGTTCTATATTTGCCTATGTACATATATAGTGACAGAGAACTATGTGTGTACCTCTCACACTCTCTCTGTACATATGTATATATGCATATGTACACTGAGATAGAAGTGAGAAGTGTGTCTTTGTATGTTTATAAATATGTATGCATATATGCCTATATATGTGTGTATATATAGCAAGAGTAATTGTGTGAGAAGAACTCACTCCCAGTATACATGTGTATATGCATATACAGAGCATGTGAGAGGAGCACGCGTGTATGTGTGAACAGCTCTCTTACATATGTATACGAGAGAGAGAGAGGTGTACCTGAACAAGACTCGCTCTCTGTGACTATATAAGTATATATGCACATATAGGGAGAGAATCTGTGCGCGCTGGGGCTATTTTTTCCCAGTCTCTGTGTATCTCTCCCTCTGAGAAGCACACATAGACATACACACACAGCCTCCCCCCATATATATTATTCAAATATTTGTATCTTCGTATACTCATACATGTGTGTTCTGCTGCCTACCACCTCTTTGGGGGGAAGGGAGAGGAGCACCCACCCAGGCACCCTGGGGGCTCTGTGCCTGCGGGGCTGTGGGGTTCACCCATGGTGCGTGCCGCTCGCGCTCATGGCCACGCAAACGTGCGCCAGAGCATTGCACTGCCCAGCCCCTCTCTCACGCCCCCATCCACCCGTGTGTATTTTCTTTAAATATTTATATGTTTATGTCAATATTTTAAAAATACATACCTAGGTGTGTATAGGTATGCGTGCACTTATGTTTCTTTTAAATTTACATATAGCTATTACAATAAATAATAACTATTACATATTATATATATATATAAAATATACATGACATACACATTCCCCCTATACAACCATATCATATCGCCAGCTTAGCTGGAAGTTTCCATTTGGTTAGAGCATTACATCTACACACACACACACGCAGGTTTGCATCTTCCCCATACGCACACGTATCTATACATTACACATTCTAACCCCCCCACCCCGCCCCTTGCAGCCGGGGAGGTGGGTGCCGCATGGCGGGGGTGGGCATGCAATGCTGCAGCCGAGGGGCCGAGGGGCTCCCGCTGCGGGGGGTCCCGGGGCCGCGGCCCCCGCCCAGGCACACCCCCGCCCCCCCAGCACCCCCCCCA
>JANZLQ010000037.1:10682443-10702820 GCA_026212715.1 Elanus axillaris | reverse complement strand
CCCAGTGCAGAGGCACAACACTTCGTATAATCAGACCTTAAAAACATCGTTATTTTATAGACAGAGGCCCAAATACAGCTGGACTGTAGAGAACACAAAAGCTGCTCTAGTGAACGTGATCCCTATTCTGCTGTCAGAGAAAGAAGCATTGCCCGTGGGGGCTCGGTGTCAGGGCAGTCCTGGAAACGGCGGTTTATCCAACAGATGCCATGACCACATCCACGGGGAGCTCCTCTCTGCTGCGGGCAGTGACCTGCATCGTCACGGTGTCGGTCAGGACGAGACGAGACCGCACCAGGAGGTCATGGCCACCCCGGAACACACCTGGAAGGGAGAGTGGGAGGAAGGAGTGAGTGCTCCCCCGCAAGCCTAAAAATGAACACTACTGCTTGGCAACGGCAGGTTTCCCACAGGTAGTCTGGCAAATTCCCAGCACTGGGCCAGGGGAGACCCTCAAGCAGCACACCTCTCATTCATTGTAACATACCTGGGACTCCTGCTACTGTAAAACTCATGAAAGCAAAGTGTAAAATAAACTCCAGCTGAGAAGAGATCCAGGCACTCCTTCAGTGACTACCAGTCACTCCCCAGAGTGACAGAGCTCCTGTACACATGCATTTTGCTGGGCAAGGATGCTGTCTTTTTCCGCCATGGGCTCACTCCAAACCAGGATGCCACAGATCATGAAGACAGCAAATTACACCCAGCTGAGCCTGGGGCTGACCCCAGCATCCCCCCGCCACAGCACCTTCCCTTATCCCAACACCGGCTGCTCTACACTTGTGGAGACAGAAACCATGTCAGGCACAAGCCTCCAAATCCTACCCAGAGCGCACTTGGCTCCATCAGAAATTCCCGCCCCAATTTTCAACAGGCAGCTCTGTGCGACCTCCCAAAGAACTGCTCCTCAAGCAGAGACCTCACCCCACAGCTTACCTGCCAGATACAGCGTGTGAGAGTTCTTGTTATCTGGCACTTTATCTGATCGCTCACAGGGCTGCATCCCCAGGAACTTCACGATATTACTAACTGCCTCTGTTAAGAAAAAATAAATAAAACAGGCTCCACGTCACAGGTATCTTAACAGGGTCACACAAAGAGCAGCTACAGGACTCAAGCCCTCCCTGCATGTTAGGGTTCATGTTCCTCATCCCGAGGGCCAGTATCGTGGTTTTAGAGGCCACCAGGGAGGCAAAGACAACACACAAAAACTTCACTGGCACACAGCAGTTCTGTTGTCTGATGCAGCAAAGGTGCAACAGAAAGAAGAGAGTGAATGAGTCAGACAACGGAAGTAGGAGAGTGCAGCTTGCTGCACACTTACTGCACAGCCCTGACAGCCTGCTTGCTTCTCTGGGGGCAGATGCAAAGGGAAGGAGACATCTTGCAGGAGACACAGGTCTTCAGGAAAAATTTGAAAAGGCTTCAGGGAGGGTATTTGAAATCCCAAGGGACTGTGCAAGGAAGCACAGAGATGGCTACAGGACAAGGACACCCTTCTAGGCCATCAAAAGGACCAAGTTCTTACAGGCTTCTCAGGAAAAATAAAACAAATCTTTAATACATGATGAAAGAGAAGAGGGCTTAGACCACAAGCCTGCCCACCAACCTCATGTCTTCTGCTCTTTGCACCTTTTCTTACTGGTCTTGAGAAGGAAGTGGGAGCTCACAGCTGAACTATGGTCTGTCTGCTTGGGAGATTACAGTGTGAGAGCAAAGCAAGATGTTCTCTTGCCCCCCCCCAATCCATCCTGGTCTCCACAGGGCCCAGAATAACTCATTTGGTTTTTTGAAACCTGAATGAACTTGTTGTCACAGTAACTGTAGCTCCACATTTAACACCTGTAGTGAAATAGCTTGTGAAGGGTTTTGCCCCATTAGCCTGTCTGTGAGAGATCTAAAGTGAGCCAGACTGTGCCTCTGGACTCTGCCTGCTAGAGGGAATGTTAAGACCTCTGCTGGGCTCAGACACCCCCTTACCTTCAAGGGTTTTAATAGCAGATAAAGTAAAGGTCTCTTCCTTTTCATACTCGTCACCCACTTCATCCCAGGCTGCTCCAAAGTTTGGCTTCAGAACTCGCTGGATGTGATCAGCCACTGTCACCTCCAGGTCTTCAAGCTGGTGGTAGAAGAGGTGCAAGTGAAACATGGTTATTAACTCTGCTCTCTCCAGAGTGAACTTTAGACTGGATTCCCTGAGCTCAGGTGAATGTAGGAGACAGCATCCAATTCCACTCATGGACGAGCCCTGCCCCTTCTGGTTTGCTTGAGCAAACACTGCTTGGTTGAGCAATTGCTAGGCATGACCAGTGGCTTTCCCAGGCCATTTTCAGGGTTTACAAAGCAGGTCCCCATTCTGAGCAGAGCCCTTGGCCTGACAGAGATCAAAGCACTTGACAAACATCCAAAACAGAGGAAAAAACAAAAGCTAAGAAATACCTGCTTGTGCTCACACAGATGCAGCATTTGCTTCCCTGGAATGCACATAAGTTTGTATTTTGCCCTTCTGGCTTAACATTTTGTAGGCTGGTGAAGTACAGTGAGACACTGCCAGATGCTTGCTATCACCTAATGATGCATGCCGGGTTAGCTGAACTGCTGCTGTGATTACATCTGTGCAAGGGAGAATGGGGCTTGTCCCTTCAGAGCATGTATCAAAGGGCAGTCAGTGCCAGAGCTGGCCAGACACCAGCCTGCATTCATTTTAGTAATCACTGCAGGAAAGAACCTCCTCCTGATTCTAGTTGAAACACATGGAAGAGTTAGTTTAAATATCACTCAAATACCGCAGTGACTGGTGGGAAGCAGAGAGGGGTTAACCCCACATGTTCCATTGGGGGAAAACCCTCCCCACTCCTGGGAGGACTCTGTGTCCTCAGTGACTCACTGCATAGCAGTGCCTCTAATCAGATTCACAGCAGTGACAGGCAACGCATAGAAAACAGCCTCTGGAACTAACAGGGCAAGCTGAGGTTGTGTCACAACATCCCTTCCTCTCTGGAGGGTAAGCACCACCCTCTGTGAGCCTGTCTCAGTTTCTGACCAAGCATAAGTTCAGCTTCTTCCTTTGTGGTTCAGCTTGTTCCTTGTGCCTGCCTGGAAATGGCAAAGCCTGGAAAAGAGGTGCTTCTGCAGCATCAGTTCTTTCATCAGTCTCGGTGCTGTGGAGGGAAAAGCCCCATCTTCCCCAGAGGAAGAACAAGGACCGCAACCTCCCTGTATCAGGCAAGCCACTAGGCAATTAACTGCACCACCACAGAGAGCAATTCATGGAGAACAAATGATGACCAATGTCCCTCTGTCTCCACAAATCTGACTGTTCAATTGTTAGAGCCTGTAGGACACAGCCAGCCAAACCTGGAGGACACACCATGGCCTCCCAAAACATAGGTATTCTGCAGTCAGGTGTCTGTCTGGAGAGCAACAGGAGGATACTTTCAAAAAAGACAAAGCAAGCTCTGCAAACCCACATCTGTATCTTGGGACAGACACCACAGAGACAGCAAGAACCCCCCGCTTCATGCAATGCTGCCCACATCAGCATCAGTGGTCACATCACTGCTTGCAGGGATCCGAGTACAGATCACAAAAACCCTCAAAGTGACAGCAGTTTCCACGATCAGGTACACATCCACCTCCTTACCACATACTCATCCTCGTAACCCTCGTCGTCCGTCTCACCCGTGTTGGGATCACAGTCTTTGACAGTGAACTTCATCATGCAGCTGAAGGTACAGGCCACTGGAGGCAGGGGAGGCAAAGGCAAAGCTCACATTACCACCAGAACTGCACTCCCCTGCAGCAGAATGGAGCTGGGAGGTTTGGGGCAGCTGGGTTCTCCCAGTCACTGTCAGCAGCACAGGCTTGGCCAGTGACCTAGAGAGTGCTCTCCAACAGTTTCTGTCTCTCAAGGACAAGGTATTTATTTGTAATATTAAGGCTAGCAAACAGTGATAAAGACAGGGTCATGATGGTTGTACAAGACCATAATCCTCAGATCAAGTGCTATTACTGATGAACCTCAAGTTGTGTCGGGAATACTACCTAAACATGTCCCACCAGCACTTTGTGAAGAGGCAAGATCCTTATCTAGGGAAGGTTCATGTGCCTCTGAAATGAAACCACCTTGCACTGGCAACATGGCAGCTGATTAATACCACTCACTGGGAGAAGAAGCGATGACTCATCCCTAAGAAGACAGGCACTGCTGGGTGAACAGCAGCAACACACACAGGTGAGCCGTCCCAGAACACAAACCAGGGAGACCAAACACAGGTTCATGTTCTTCATAGTCACAAATGAGGGGATGTTCAGTTCAGATAAACATCCCTGAAATTCTAGCGGTTTGTTTGAAATACCCCTTTGCTACTCAGAGCATCTGGGTTCTCACAGCACTTTACAAGTACCAGCCTCCCCAACTAGAGGACATGCCAGGGTGCATGTGAGATAACTCAGCAGAGAGCTGAATGCTCATCTGCCAGCTCTCATAGCCTGACTTGACAATGCTACAGCACAAGGTAACCAGGATAGGAGAAGGGAGGCATGACAGCCCCCAAACAGCAAAGAGAAGTCATGCTCAGCATCACTCAGGGCTGCACCCACACACAGGCTATAAATATCTGGCTAGCATGCAAGGTAGAATGTGTGGGGGTGAGCAATACAGTACACTTAATTTGGGGTACATCAGGAAAACACAGAGAGCAAACTGTTTACCTGCTGTCGGATCCTCTTCAGATAGTGCCACCAGCGTGTAGCAGGTAGCCGGCTGGTTGTACACCAGGGTTTTGGCAGTTACATAGCCAATGACCTCATAACCCTCTGTTGGCTCCATCTGCACCGTGACATTCTCCAGGATCTGATCGTTCAGAGTGTTCGTGCAGTCAAACTAAACAGGGAAGGGGAAAGCAGCAACAGCTTGAAGCTCCTCGCTATAGATCTAATAGTAGACTCACTTTAGGCAGAGCGAGACCATGGTGTCAACTTGTGAACCCCTAGCTCTTTGTGTTTCAACATTGCACCTCACTATCAGCTAGCTAGTCATAGGGCTCATGCATTCCAGTTTAGTCACAGAGCAACTGTGACTAAAAACTACTCATTTAAATGCTTTAGGGGAGAAACTAAAATCCTACAGGGGATTCCAGTGCTCCAGCAAGCTTTTGTGTTTTTTTTTTTAAGGAAACAACACTTAAAATGAACCAGCACACAACTATCCAATGCCTGTCCTCTGCAACCCAGGCAGGAGCACAAATTCAGCGTGAGCAGGGATGCATCAGCTTCTGCCTGTTTCAGTTCACCAGTTAGTACGGAACTTTTTCTTCTAAATGTACTTTGTCCTTTCTCCCTGGATGGTAATTCCCAGGTTAACTCTTTGCTGTATGCAAATGTGAGTACTGGTTGCCTGCATGTCCTCACTTGATGCTATAGGGACAAAGTGCCCCACAGCAGATGGGAAGATGATCCTTTGCATGGCTCAAACTAGGGATAGTTTGAGCAAGTTTCAGCAAGCTTAACGGCTTCAGCAAGTTTAAACTTGCTGATTAGACTTTATTCCGGCTGCAGTGACAAGTCACTTAACTTCATACAATTGCATCTGGTGGATAGACAACAGAAACAAAGATCAACCCCTGTGAGGACTATGTAAGCAGTTCTGAGGTTTCGAGGAAGGAGCTGGCCAAGGACAAAACACTGCTGCTCACAAGCTAGCACAAGACTCACTGTGTCTTGAAGTCCCCAAGGCCTAGGCAAAGATGCGGGTATGTTAATCCTAACTTCTCACATGTAGCAGCAGGGCAGTACAGCCAAGGCCAAGATGTACTGATAAAAGTACCTGTACTACACAGGTTAAAACAAAACGTAGGGGATGAAAAGCTCTCCTCCACCATGTCCTTTTCTTGGATACCCTTTTCAGCCTCTCCAATATAGTAAGCTTCACTCTTTTATGCCCAAACCATGTGCTTGGGGCCCCTGAAGAAAGGACATGGCTCCCCTTGCCAACTGCTTACTGAGAATAGCCCCATCTAGTGCTTGTTTGATTCATTTTGACTGTACGTGTAAGCATCGTTCAGCCACACACACACACACACATGCTCCCCAATTAATTTTTCTGGGACTCTGCTGTCCTGGATGAGAAACTAAGGACTCTTCATTGTCATGATGTGCTCTGAACACAGATATCCCTGAGCCATTTCTTCCCAATGAGCTTTTAACCAGTCAGGAGCTTATTTTCCAATCCTGCTTCAGGCACCACATGCCATAGCTACCCACCTGGAACACCATGTGGCTGACAAACGTGTGCTTGGTGCAACGAACCACATACTCCGTCTCCAGCTCTGTCAAGGCGACAGGCTCTGGGGAAGACTTGAAGAGCGGGCCCAGTCCCCGAAACTCTGGGATCGCCCCCAGTTGCTCTGAAACAGAGGACAGAAACCATTGCCTTCCCCAACCCACAGGAAGGCATTAGCAGTTTCAAAGCACTCACTTTAGTTGCCAGAAGCTGCTGCAGCAGGGAACTATCCATATAAAACCAACCATAAACATTCACTAGGGACTTTTAAAATTAAAGGCAGAGTCACCCTCTGCTCATGTCTATTGCAAGATAGAAGGAACAGGACTGCAGGTTCCCCCACCCCCAGGAGTTAACAGCTGACTTAAAGTTGGGAGCTCACATCACTCTCTGAAAGGAGATTGGAAAAAGCCAGAGGGGTGAAGGCAGGCTTAGCAAAAAGTGTCTATATTTTTCTCACACACAGGCATAGGAGAGGCCTTGCATCAGTTTACCTTGGAATATTTCTTGCCGTGTTGCTGCCACCTTCTCTGGCTGTTTGACTACAGCAACAGGGGCATTTTCTGCAAAAAAAAAAAAGAAAGGAAACAAACAAGTAAAACCAAGCAAAAGATTTGAAGGTGAAGAGTAAGAAGTAACTAAATCAAAAAACAGGTCAATGTCTGGAGAGGGATTTGACTAAGGAAAAAAAGTGAGCTTGTTTCTTATCTTGCTATGGGCTAGACACCCGTATTTAACTTCCTAAATACCTTTGGAACTGCAGCAGCTCCTGTGAGGATTACCAGCTGTTACTATTATTAGCAGTTGGACTAAACCGAAACACTAATGTGGGAACAACCAGATTTGCTGGTCTTAGTCTTTACAGAAGATGTAATCCCACAAAATTCACATAGGATGGAGCTCAGCAATTCCCCCAAGCCTAATGCAGTCTGTTTTCGAAGGGCTGGAGCTGCAAGGGAATTACTAGCAGTTTGGACCAGCATTCAGGGGACTGCTCCTCACCTGCTCTTTGCTCAATGATAGGAGCTGTTGCCAAAGGAACAGATTTCAAGTCAAAGGGTTTCTCAGAGGGCTCCAGGGTGTACTGATGCAGAGCTCTCTCCAGGCCAGGGATGGACACTGTCAAACCTGGGGACAGAAGGGACAAGTCACTGAAACCACAGATAATGCCAGCTCTTTGTCACTTGTTAAACAGGAAAGAGGTGTGGACTTGTTTTGAGGAATTCCTGCATTACCATTCAGGATGTAGCCAGCATTGAGGGCTTTCTGCTTCTGCTCCAGAACATTTAGGTAGAAGGTGGCTCTGTCTCTCACTTCATTGTCATCATCCATCACACACCTGAGAGGAAAGTGGAAAACTTTCTTCAGTGCAAAGCAGCAGAGTCCACAAAAATGAATCCAGGTGACTAACACACCTTACCGGGCCAGAAAGAATATGCCATAGGAGACAACCAGCAATCTACTAACAATTGTTTTGGAAAAGCAATCATCTGCCACACTTGGCTTCTGTCCACTTTGTGGTGCTGAATGCAGTGATGATCCCATCATAGGATCCCATGTACCCACTGCACCTTCTCAGATCCACAGCTAGAAGAGACTAGACATGCATGGGGATGCTAACAAGCTTTCAAGAAAACACCATTTTTCACCCAGGATATACGAGAAACTCTGAGGTATAACTCACCTTTTCAGTAACACCAAGATACTGGGTAACATCTCCTCATTCTGGGCTCCAAACTTGGCCAGGGCACTTACAGCACCTGTAGCACAAGTCATAAAAACAGAATTAGAAAGCAAAGAGATCAGCTGAAGTTTCCTCCATTTCCCAGCCTTAATCAAATGCCATGGCAGAGATACTAGCACCAGTATAAAGCATTACTGTGACGAGAAAGAGGCAGAGGTGTTACAGCAAAGTGCCTGCAAACCTCCTCTGTCTAGTTTCAGAGTCACTGCATCTCCCTCCCCATTTCTCACCTGCAGGCCACCTCTTCCATCAGTACTACTGCAGGATCTTTGCTGTGTAAAAAGATCTGCTCAGAACTAGAGCAAATCACAATCCTCAAAAGCAAAGGTGTTCATACACTATATTTCCTTGAAGATGTCATAGGGCAGGCAGCTTTCCAGGTCTGTCTCTTACCTGCCCGGACTTCTTCATGCTCCAGGACAACCCTGTTGTAGATGAAGCGAATGTATTTGGAGGGATTGTTGGTTTTGGGCCCTTCCTGCCCCAAGAGGTGGAGGATACGAGTGGCCAGCACAGTGAACTCGCAGTCCTCGATGAATTCACAGAGGTGAGACAGGCCTGTCTCTTTGCTCTCTGAGTTCTCTTCAATGATGCTGATGATGCAGTCCACAATGGCTCGCTTGTATTCAAAGCCACCCTAAGGAGCAAAAGGGAACTGCTCAGCTGGAAATCTCAAAGTATTTTGGAGACTCTGAACTAGCCAGACAGAAAGAATTTCCTTTGAAAAGGTCACTCATACTTAGTGCTTTTAATCTGTGTTTGAAAGGAGAAGAGCAGTAATGCTGCCTCTACTTTTGACCCTCTTTACACCCAGAGGACCAGCTAATATTCAAGCTCCCTTCAGAATGGCTGCAGTTAAGAAAAAAACAAGTCCTAAAGAGGGTAAAAGAATCCATCTGCCTGAAGGGTTTACATCTCCTTCAAAATCCTCTGCTGCTAGAACTAGTGCATAAAAACAGCCATACGGGAGGAGAAAAAACCCAACCCTCTCCCCTTTAGCACCAGACATCTGAGGATGAATCACAAGAGAAATATATTAAGGATTGTATCTGCCACAGCAGGACCCAGCAAATAGCCCCATTAGTGTGGGAAGACAGGTAATCAATACCTCCCCAGGCACACCCCATAACCTGACATGCCATTAATGCTTGGTTATCTTCAGACATTATTTACTATTGTCCTCATACACACCAGGGGATTAAACTGCACGCCATCCTCTGCCAATTACATGCAGTGCTGGGCATTTTGGGGGTTCTTTCTGGAGCTGCTTTGGATTAAAAAAAAGCTTTAAAACAGAATGGCTTGAACTACAAAACTACATTCAAAATGATACCATCCACCCACAGAAAATCTGGGAAAGGAGAATCGTCCATTTTTCACAGGAGCAAAATGAGATGCTCTGGTTTATTCCCAAACGAGAGGCTGTAATTGGCAGAAAGTGATGTCAGAGCAAGCAGTGGTGCCAGCTGTGTTGCAGGCACGTTAGCTCACTTAGAAATGGCCTCAGCAAACCTCTGTAAAGCTGTCTTTCTGCAATTTATGTCTGACTGAATGCAGAGAATGGTTATAGGTACTCGTGATCCCTTCACTGCCACAGCACAGGGAACAGAACAAAAGTGGTCCCGTGTCATCAATAAATAGGTTGTTATCAAATCTGTGTACAAGACAAAAGTTCTTGGAATTTGCTGTCAAAGTATAAAAGAAAGCTGGTTCAAATGTGAAACACATGGACTGCCAACAGATCTGCTGTTGCCTGCATTTACTTTGAGAGTTAATAAACTCCCAGAAAAATCAAAGAATGAAAACCACATTAAAAATATGCCTGGCAGTATGCATATAACTATTGTGCACAGCTGGCCATTTCTGCCAGTTAGACTACAAGCCTTTTAGAGAGACACTTACTGCACAGCATTATCAGTAAAAGCTTGACTCTCACGGGGGCCACTGTGCAGTCCTGCAGTTCATACACACAAACAAGGAACACAAAGTAGTTGTCCTGCAAACTTACCTCTTCCCGAAGCATAGTGAAGAGAAAGTTCATGAGGACAGCATGTTTGCGAGGGTACTTCTGACACAGTGCATTGATGGCCTGCACCACTACAACCTGGAGGAAAAGAGGGGCAAGTAAAAAAGGATTCTGTCTCACCAGGCAGGGAAAAAAAGTTGAATTGTGTCTATTTTGTGCTGGTCCCTAGCCTGGAAACTACTGTTTTGCCTTTAGTTAGCCAAGACATGCAGTTCCAGGAGGTAAAATCCTAGGAATTGATGGAGATTGTACCATCCAGCCCCTAGCAAAAGCCCACACCCTCTGGAAAGAAGAAAAAGAGATTTAATTCTTAAAGGGCATCTTCCCAGAAGAGGGCATGTGACTTTGGAGCTGGGTGTTGTACAACTGAGGCATGGCTTAGGCTGATAGCCTCAGATTCTTTCTCTTCCCTGCAAGTACTCTGCAGCTTAGCTCCTGGAAGGAGCTCCATGCAGGTTTCAGTGTGCACACAAAAACATGGTCAAAGACCAAGGGGTTCCTACAGGAACCTGCATGTCCCTCCTCCTCCCACTTCCTTACTTTGAACTCATCTGAGATTTCTGACATGAAAGAGGAGATCTGCTTCATGAGCCGGTCAATGCTGCTCTCACTGCCAGTTTTCAGCAATGTGGTGATGGCCAGGGTGGCTATGCTGCGGTTGGAGTCTGTCACAAGGTTCTCCAAGTCTAGATTACAGGCAGTCACAGCGGATGGGTGCTTCATGGCCACCTACAGCAGAGAAGGAAGAGTGGAAATCACTCAGATGCAAAAGGCTGAATTGGCAAAACCCACCAAGTCTCTATAAGCTCTCGCTCCTTCCTGTAAAAATAAATGCTACAGACTGTACATGAGGGTCATCTCAGAGAAACAACTAATCTGAGGTTAAAGTAACAAGCTCTTCCTGCAGAATGGCATCTCTTGCTGGAAGAGAAGCAGTAGTAATAAATCTTTCACTATTTTTAACTCTCTCATTCTCCTCTATATATTAAGAAAAGAAAGCTATGAACTCCCGACAAAAATTCAGTGAGCCTAGCTGTGCAGAACAGCTTTGTGGGTGAAAGCACAGCAGTTACTACACACTGCCATTCTGCCTTTTTCTTTAGAGTTTACAAGGTCAAGGGAAAAGATGGAGCAAAGATTCCCACAGAGCAGGCAAGAAGCAGCATCAAGGTTTGATCCCTGTTTTACAAGGAGCTCCTTCACCACAGGAAGCTCAGAAGGGAAAGCAGTAACATGTAAGACCAGTGACACTTATAAAGACCTGTGAAAATTATTGCTTTCCCCACCACCACCCCTTCTGTAAAGTGTTCTTTGAGGTTTTATTCCACTCAGAAAGCAGTGAAACATAAGGCTGTAGCCCAGGGTAGAGGTTATCCACACAAAATCATCACATAATCTGGCCCCCTTTCTCTTATGAAGTCTGCACCGCTCTGCGCATGAGAAACTATTACAGCTCCCAAGAGACTGGCTCCTACCTTGTTGAGAGTACGGACGGCTGCATACCTCAGTGCTGCTTTCGGGGAGCTGCAGAACAACTGCAAAACTGCAAGGTGGGAAAACCAACAAAGGCAGTTGTTTAGGCAATCTGTTTATTGAGAAGTATTTCATACCTAAAGCAAGACCTTTTAATGAAGAGACAGCTGCAAGCACAAGATAACTATAAGCATGCTTAAGAAGCAACCGTGAATTTACCAGCTTCCTTCCTCCCTCCTGACCCCTTTGCCAAATATCCCTGTTGACAACTAGCTCTTACCCACCTCCCCCTTTTTCCACAGTGCTATCCTTCGCTCCTCTTGAAAGCCAATTTCATCACCTCGTCATCTTTCCTATTAAGTCAATTTGAACTGCTGTTCTCCTTTTCTATGCAAACCCTGTTCCTTTCCAAGGGCTGGCCTATGAAGGGCACCCTCCCTGTGCAGAGAGGTGGCACACAGCCTCCCGATCTGCCAACAGTCCCAGCTCAGGGGAACCTTTGGACTGGACTGAGCTGGGAAGACAGGACCCCAACACCTTGGCTTCTTGCACAGTTACACTCAATCCAAAGCAGGGAGATTTATCAGTTAGAATTCAGCCCTGTTTCACAGAAAAAGAAAGTAACCCAGTAACCCTCCAGTAACCCACACTTGAACACACCAGGCAAATACCTTTACAGGAGCAAAGCTATCCACACACACCAGAGGCTCTCAGCAGCAGCATAAAGCAACAAAGGGTACGGCAGCATTACAAGCCTGAAACTACACAAGGTCCTTGTTTCTTGGGGTAATCAGCAGGTGTCACCACTGCAGGCCCATAATCTCCTCATCATTGCCGTGGGCGCCACATTTACCTGAGACAGCCGGAGCCAGCTCTTTGGCAGTGCAGTTAGGCAGGTTAACGACGGCAGATGCAGCTTCATAGACCACCATCTCATGCTTGTTTCTTAGGCAGCTCTCAATGAAATCAAACAGGGGGCTATCACGGCTAAGGCACAAAAAACCCACAAGAATTAATTAAAACAAAGGTGCTAACAGAAATGAAGAATCCAGCAGCAGAAATAGGCAGGTCTTATAGCCTGTGGAAAGGTAAAAGCAGCCACAAATCCACTGTCCCCAGCTTTTGCAGAGGTCATTATACTGTACTTCCAGCATGCTTGGGCAGGAAGTCAGGCTGCCTTCTGAGAAGACACACTGCCTTACAGGCTAAAGTGAATCTCCCTCAGCCCTCACACACCAAGAGCTGACTGTCCACACCAGAAGTTTTATCCACCAGGAAGCCACAATGCATGCATGGTAGCCAAATAATTAGAGAATACAGAGAAAATGGAGTATCTCAATTACACAGAATATCTCAAACACACACACAAGACTCATAGAAGCCATCTCATAACAACCATGAAAGCATACTGTATTTTCTCTGATGCCTTAGACCCAATAATAAGAGGGTAGAAGCTGCACACTGCTCTTCAAAGACAGAAATAATTGCCCTCACAAGATAACAAGTGAGTCTGCAAGAAGAGATGGAAGCAGGACCTGAGAAAATTCTTCCAACAGGGCAAAGGAGCCCCCTCACCTGCCAGCCTCTTCCTCCAGCAGCTTGCTGGCTACTCGAATCATCATGCAGTAGGCAAATGGTGACTTGAGGCCATGGCGTGTGAACTTGCTGAGCATCTTGTTGACTGCCAGGCGGTCATTCTTCCGCACATGGTAGAGCAAGCCCAGAGCATGATACTGTGCAGGGAAAGAAAATGTCACAAACCCACCATGTGTTCTTTCCACCTGTTGCCCAGAGGTGCCTGGCTGAGCTTTAGCAATTTGCTCCACTCCCAGCTCCTGCTTGCTATTCCCCATGTTGGCAGCGGGTTTCCTACCTGCACCATGATATTGTCACTGGAAGCTGCCTCCTGAGCCTCATTCACCCAGCGTTTTACCACATCATAACTGGTCTTCAACAGGTGCTGGGGAGAGACAAAGCCACAGACAACCCATGAGAGAAGGATGGAAGAAGCTTTGGGAATCACAGCTCATATTAAGAAGCAACAAGCCTTCCCCATGAGGGTGCTGGTGACAGCAACTTATAGAATAGCAAGGGATCAGCACACAGAGACCGGGTCATGATGGCTGCAGCCTCAAGAGGTAGATGATCTCCCACAAAGTCAGCACCAGCCCCTCAGTTCACAGAGGGGAATAGCAACAATGAAAGCCTGAAACTCCCAGGATGTCCAGTCCCACCACAGATGACTGCTTCCCAGCTTGACTGTCCCTGAGGCCCGCCCTGCAGGGAGTACATACCAAGGAGGACACCAGAGCAGAGCTGGATACACTTGGCACTTTGTCAACAATTGCCTGCTTCATGTAGCGCTCAATGGCCTGCAACATGGTACTCTGCAGGGAGAGTGAAACAGCGGATATGCAACAGCCATTAGGACTGTGAAAGGGGAGATGCAAAGGCATGAAAATCAAGAGTGGAAGATGGGCTGGAGTAGGGAAAGGTGAAGGGCCTAAGGCTGCCCCAAGGGAAAAGCAGCACTTACATCAGTGATTTGACAGAGTGCTCTCACAGCAGGGCCTCGGTAATTGTCATCCTTCCCAGTCATGTCTTTGGTTAAGCTGGTTGAAAACAGGAAGCTCTCAATACTGCACTCCTGAGCCAGCAGCTCTCAGGTGCATGCACACTGCACACAGAGCAGCAGGCAGCCAGCACCACAGTTGAATGCCAAGCAGGCAACTTCAGGTTTCAGGCAAGTCCCACTGGGGTGGGAATGCAGGAGGAAAAGAACTCAGGTTCCAAGCCCATCAGCAGGCTGTATGGGCTCCTGATCACCAAGCAAGGCTGGAACACACACACATACCCCCGAGGCGTTTGCCTTCCTTACTGAAGGCTCATTTACTGGTCAGTCAGTTTGAGACCAGGGGTGGGATTTCAACATATTGCAGCACTTGGGACTGGCTTCTGTCCACTGCATGGCCTCGGCCCTCAGCAGACCCTATACCCTCAGGCTCTTGTGTCCCCATGCTGCACCAGCCATTCAGTGGGATGATTGGCAATTCATGAATGACTCACAGAGGGAATTTTGTTCCCCATGAAGCCGCATCCTGTGCTGCTACAGGAGCAGTAAATCCTTTCTACCTGTTGAAAGCCCTGGGATTTAAGCCAGAAATCCTCAAAAAGCTTCAAGGCATTCAGACAGGAAATGTTAATGAAACAGCCTTTTGCAAAAGGGGAAGAAACAGCAGTGCTGCCATATTATGTAACCAAAAGGGACAGTTCAAACACCCATGGGCAGGGGATATGGGGACACAGCACATTTCACATGCATCACTAGGAGTTCAGTGTCTGTATTTTAATGGCCTATTTTAAAGGAAAAATTTTTCCTCACCAAGGACATTCCCTGTCCTCACCCTGCTTAGGGACTACAGTTATCTCCAAAAGGTTGGACAGGCATTACTGGAGGACACGTGAATATAACAGTAAGAAAAGCAAAGTGTCTGACCTGCTAGTAACAATGATTACATCTTCTGCAATAGAAGACATCTCTTTGATAGTCAGGTAACACATCCTGCGAAGAGTTGGCTGACAAGGAAAGAAGGAAGACAGACATTAGCCGAGAGGATCCTGGATAGGAAGGGATCTCAGTTTTCCCTGCTTCCATGATTTTACTGTGAAGATCAAGAATCTGATACCTTCAGAAAACGCCAGTGCCTGAGTATAAAAGACGTACAAAACCCATATTGATTAACAAAACACTTCTTCCTCTTCTAAATCCCTCAACCTTAGGGTGAAGCTGCAGAGATACCAGATTTAGCTGGATCTACAGTTTAATCTTTCACTTGTCATCCACATGAACAAGGAAAAAAAGCTTGAAATCATTAGCTGAAGGTAGCCTGTTACATCAAAAGCAAGAAAGCAAGCAATTTATTTTCCTGAGTCTGGGCATTTCTACACTGGTCTGTGGTTTTAATGCCTTGTAGTTTGGGGGACAACTAGTGATGGTACAATTGCTGTGGGTAGGTACTAATTCCTGGCCTCCTCCAGGACACAGTCATTGACACTCAGCAGGAAGCAGGATCCTTTAATACTGGGCACAAAGCATAGTGTATTCTTATTGATTATGTGCTTGATCTGTGCCTAGCACAATCTTAAGAGTTAAAAAGCAATTCAGAGGAAGGAATCTCTGTCTCAAGAACAGAGAATGCTTCAGTGAAGCTGCTACAAGGTCTGGGAAGGGCTAGGAAGCTGATCTCTATTTCTGAACTTTCACCCTGCTCTTCCCACTCATATCACGTAGCTCCAGACAGGATGGAAAAGCTGATTGTATAAATATGCACATCTCAAGGCTGAAAAAGACACTGTTGACAACATGTCCCGCCAGATAAATACAGCAGAAAACAACAAGCAGACTTACATCGTTGGACTGAAACAGCTTTGTCATAGCAAAGAAGGATTCAGTTGCTTCCATGACACCAAGGTGCTCCCCCTAGAAGATATTTGGAAAAAAGGAAATCCCAGTTATCACAACCAGCTTTGGGCCTGCTGCACGTGTCTCTGTATAGGTGTAATTTTTCTCTCTCTTACCTGGTTTATGAGATACAGGATCTTGGTGAGGATATGAGCACATTTTCGTGGGTTTATGGGGGTCTCATTAAACACTCGTGCCTGGAAACAAAGCACAGACAAGGATGCTGACATCAACACCTCCTTGAAAACACTGTCCTGTCTGGTCTTGGCCACTGATACAAACAACACATTGTGAGTGAGGTACGGCAAGACTCGTAATGACTTTGGATCAGATCTCCCCTCAATTCCTTTTAAACAGCTAGTTCTACAGTCTGGGATCGCAAATCCAAGTGCAATTAAGGTTTAAAGGCCAAGTCCTCATCACACTTTCACCCACACAAATCTGGATTTTGTGCTAGCTAAAACACTGCTCTTCTGACAGATGTACGTAAGCTCCGCGAGGCTAACGGGAGCCAACACCATTCACAACGTTGCAAGCAAGCAGATAACACTGAAACAACAGGATCTGGGGGATCAAGAAGTTTACCTGCTGTTGAACAGAAAGGCATTTTTTTTCAGAGCAAATTCATAGACTATTCAGTAACCACTCACACCCTACCCATTAACTTTGTCATCTACAAGACATTCGGGGTGTTCAAGGCCAATTTCCCAACCTTCTTGGTTTAGGGTGAGCTTTCCCAGATAATTTTATTAATTTTATTACTATTTATAGTTCACAGTCTTTAATTTGTTACAAAGACCATTTCAACCTTCTCCCTTCCTCTCTCCAACAATAAAATAAGAACTAATGGGAGTGTTCCCCATTTCTTTCAGAGCTAGCAGGACTGTAACAACTACCAGTTCCTTGCTGAATTTCTCCAGTGACCTGCTCATGAGAGGGAGAGACTCTATCCAGAAAGGGGTACACAAATGAGATCATCTGAGGATTTACCTCTTGCAAGACTGCACTCTTCTCCAGGTGCTGGAATGGGTTGGAACCCCCACCTGCAAAATAAAGACAGTAAAAGTCTTTCCAGGGATAGTATTATGGGACTTTCTAACCGTGCCCCATACTTTAAAAGCAGACTGAGCATTTGGGGGTAACTTTTCACAAACACCAAGCAACCAGAGCTCCCTCTTAACTAATATTAATTGGATGTCTTCATAGCAGTTAGAGAAGGCAGAGCAGATAGGACATTCTTCAATTTGTCATCCCCTCCAGAAGTAACTAGCCATGAACTGAGGCAGTAACTAACTGTGCTCCATGGTTATCCCCAAAGACCTACTTCCAACCCCTGGGCTGGGAGCTTGCTGACAGTTAGAGCATCAATACAACAGGCCTAGAAACAAAAGCTCAGACAAAAAGAGGTACCACTTGTGTTCTGGTTTAACCCCAGCCAGGAACTAAGTACCACACAGCCACTTGCTCACTCCCCACCCCACAGTGGGATGGGGGAGAGAATTGAAAACAAAAAGTAAAACTTATGGGTTAAGATAAAGACAGTTTAATAGGACAGAAAAGGAAGGGGGAGGGGGGGACAATATACAAAACAAGTGATGCACAATACAATTGCTCAGCCAATCCCTGAGCCACGGTGTCCCCTGGCAAACCTCCCCAGTTTATATAGTGGGCATGACATCATATGGTATGGAATATCCATTTGGCCAGTTTGGGTCACCTGTCCTTGCTGTGTCCCATCCCAGCTTCTTGTGCACCCCCAGCCTCCGCTGGCAGGGCAGTATGAGAAGCTGAGAAGTTCTTTACTTAGTATAAACACTGCTTAGCAACAACTAAAACATCAGTGTGTTATCAACATTATCCTCATCCTAAATGCAAACCACAGCACTATACCAGCCACTAGGAAGAAAATTAACTTTATTCCGGCCGAAACCAGGACAGCTTGCCAGACTGGTGAGTCAGGAGTGCTTTATCCCTCCCTTATAAACCAATCAGGAATCCACCAGTAAAGTATTTTTGGCTCTATCACTAATTAACAGAACAAGACAGTGGACTAGACAGTCTGGACACAGAGTAACTGTCATTGTTCCGCTTAACAGAATAAATTATATTAAATAATTAAAAACCTCACCAATTAGGGACGAAATAATCAGAGGGAAAAGCACTATCATTCTGCATGGTCTCTATTAGCTCGCCTCCTAAGCATTTGTGAGCTGCAGCTTTTCAAAAGCTGCCAGTTATTGATAAGCAGGTTTTAATTAGTACCTATGCTCAGCCTGGCCCTGGGACAAAACACAGCCATTTCCAGCACTGTTCCAATGTTTAACAAGCCTGATCCGCTAGAGAGCACAGCTCCTGGGCCCAGCTCCAATCTGACCTGGGCTTGAAGCATCCTAAGCTGGTGCCAGGAGCCTTTGCATGAGTAAGCCTTACACTTAAAGGCAAACACATCTGCACTGTGGCTCCTTCACAGTTCATAAACTGCCCTCCTCTGTCCCAGAAGAAGTTTGCAAATGTAGTAGGTGGCTGAATGAAGCACAGAAACTTATGTGGGGTTGAGGAGAAAAGGAAACAAGGGGAATGAACAAACCCAGCATCTCTAGTATGAATATGAACCAGTTCTAGTGTGAGCATGTGAATGTGTTCCAAAAAACCTGCCCAGTAGCACAGTATTTCTCATGGCCCAGTATGTCTACAGTCTCTAAATCAGCCATGAACAACAGAGCATCGCCTCTTCATCTTTCACAGCACTAAGGATCTTGAAATATATTGTAAATGAGGTCTTGGTCCTCACAGCACCCTGTGTCTAAGTATTCTTCCATCAGAGAAGGATCCAAGGAAGGCAAAGGCTATGTGTTCAGAAAGCTCCCAGTATTGCATGACTAACAACAATTTGTACTGATTTGCAGAGAAACAGTCACTGACTGAGCAAGGATCTCAGAACAACTATATGTCCAAAATAACATCTCAAAGTGCATTTCTGAGATCCAATGGAAGCAGCTCATGCAAGGCTACCTAAACCATCCATGAAAAGCAAAGACACAGAAGCCAATTAAGCAAACACATTAATCTCAACAAAAAGACTGCCCTGTTAGCCTTTACATGGAAAGAATGGGTATACAAGGCCTGTAAATTCAGGGATGATGTGTTCCACCTAATACTGAGAACAACAAGCACTCAGGCTATACATTTTGGACATATACACAATCCACAGGAGAAAGGCAGGTGCAGTAAATGCTAGGAATCTTCATTCAAGACAGAAACAAAAGGATGAGAAGTAAATGCAATAGCGAAGAAAAAACATTGGGAAGCACACAAGCAGCAGTGGCAGAAAGAAGAAAGGAGAGTGCTGTGAGCTCTTGGTATGAACAAAATCAACAAAAGTCAGCACCATAATACAAGGAAGTGCATCTCCTGCCAGACTTGGCCAAGGTAACACCAATACCTTGAAGTGCGCAGCAGGTGCAAATGAAGAATAGCCCCAAAAATGAAAGCTAAGAGTGATTCCCCTCCAACAGCTGCCTCACTAAATGTTTCATTGTCTTTATCAAGATGTCACTGGCAGCTTTGGACAAGGAAAACAAGGGCAAAGCATTTAATGCATGTTACAATAAAAAGCAAGCACAGTCACAGAGAACAATCACTAAGATTTATGCTGAATCAATTTGCTTCAGGATGTACTGATTTGTTATGCAGAACAAGCTGCGTAAAAAAGCTTCATAGGAAGATGAAAAAGATACCACATGAAGATGAAAAAGGCACAACCATGAAAGTAAACACGGTCACATCTAGCCTTGATTTCACCTGAATTACACACCACATAAATTATCACCCTCTTCCTTACTACTCGTGCCTAAAGTTTTGAAAGGTCAAGCAATCGCTTCATGTTTCCTGAGTGCTCTCAGCCTTTCAGATCCACTGAAAGTGGCAGCAATCTTGTTGGAAGAGAAGACCATGTGTGTCAGAAAAAGTGCCAGAAACTAAAAATTGGATTCTACCCTGCTTTAGCACCTGGCTTGCAAGTTGGGCAACTGTGAACAGGGCTAATATGCTCAACATTTAGTCTCAGACTCTGCCTCTGGTGATGCAGCAGGTAACCTCCGTGCGCTGTACCAGTGCAACTAGTTAAGCCTCTGGTTGCAGCAGTGAGAGGAGGACGGCAGCAGACTGCTCTAGTGCTTCCACAGTGCTTGCCGCTGTGCTCTTGTGCACACCAGGCAGCTCCTGCTGCAAAGCTGCTGCCGAGTCTACCCTCACAGCCCTCCCTTACCCACAGGGGGGATCTCCCCTCACAGCTCCCCCTCACCCACGGGACGGATCTCCCCTCACAGCTCCCCCTCACCCACGGGACGGATCTCCCCTCACAGCTCCCCCTCACCCACGGGACGGATC
>JANZLQ010000037.1:10668468-10681626 GCA_026212715.1 Elanus axillaris | reverse complement strand
GGAGCAAGGGGGGGCACACTGGGACTCGGGGAGGGGCGGTGAGACGGTGCGGCAGGGCATGAGAAGGGGGAGATCCTGGCAGGGGCTCCGTGCTCGGGGGGAGAAGGGGGATGGTGGGGGAGGACCCCCTCCTGGGGAGGGGCAGCCGTCACCTGGACTGCCTGCCCTGGAGCGTCCCCGCTGTGATGTACCGCCTCTGGCAGCTCTTCCCGTGTGCCCGCTGCCACCAGCACCCCATCAGTACCCTGCACCCACAAACCCCCGGGCCTGGCCCCACAGCACCCACCCACTGCAGCGGGGTGTCCCCGGGGTCCAGCGCTGCCTGGGCATCGCCTGAGCCCTGAGGCAGTGGGGGAAGGCAAAGGACCCGTTACCCACCCCGCCACTGCACCCCAACCCACCTGTCTGCTGGCACATCCCTTCACCGGCTACTGAAATACAACTGTCCCATGGGGCGTGGGGTCACCCCAATTGCTTCTGCCCCCTTCCCAAAACCAGCACCTGCTCCAAGGCGAAGGGGCTGCACTCACCCTGCAGCAGGTACTCCTCGAAGAGCATGGCTGTGTCCCCCACCAGCTCCAGCAGCCCCTCCGGCGGGTGTCCCCCCACCTCTGCCTCGCCTGTGCTGCCCTGTACTTTGCACGGGGTGGCTGCACTCTGCTCCGCACTGCTCTTATCTCCCAGCCTCGCCAAAGACGGCGTTTCCAGCAGCACGACACAATGTCCCTGTTGGCCCAGAGCTGCTGCGAGCACCCTGGGCTGAGGGCCAGCCCCATTGCTGGTGCAAGGGCTGACACCCCTCGTTTGGGGTTTAATGAGGTCCAGTGCCAGCCCTGGCCCAGGACATGCTCCCACTGCAGCTCTGGGGAGAGGGAACACAAAATGGGGGTGTACAGGAATGCAGGACCAGTATAAACCACAAGTTGTGTTCAATACCACCTTTTATTGTGCATGCTCACCAACTCTGTCTTCGAGGCTCAGCCAAGTTTCACAGAGGATTTTGTGTGCTGCAGCCACCCAGAGAGAGGCAGCACACAGGAAAACCTGCCTGGCTGGATAAGGCCCCTTTGGAGACATCCCAGCAGTGGGTGAGTGGGGAGCGAAGCCAGGCACAGAAATCCCCATGGTGCCTCCTAGGGCTGGGACCCAGCTATGCTCCAGCACTGGTCCCAGTGAAGGCAAACCCGGCTGTATCTTCTCCAGTGGTGCTCCCAAGTCCTACTGTGTCTGCTGCTTGTGCCAGGGGCAGCAGGAGAACAAGGTGCTGTGTTCACAGTCCCTCACAGGCACAGTGATGCCACCCCACACCCCTCTCAGCACGTGCCCCCGGCAGCCTCACTGCCCTCTCCAGCTGTGGCCAAGAAGCTGTGCTCAGCTGGGGAGATTTATTTCCTGCGCCCGAGGCGGGCCATCAGCTCAGCATTGGTGGCCGCCTTGGCCTGCAGCTCCTTCTCTCTGGCCAGGTCAAGCAGGATTTTCAGTACATGCGTGGGGACATCAAGTGACAGGAACACCTTTCTTGCCTTTTTCCTGGGAGCAGGTCTCTTGGCAGCTGGGCTCATCGGCCAGGGCAATGCTTTTTTTGCTGACCCATCTAGCAGTGGCAGGCTGGCTTTGTCTCGATGAGACCCTTCCCCAGATCCATGGTCACCCCTCCTTATTTCAGGGGGACCTGGCAGCGTCTCGTTAGCACCGGTGGTTTCCTGCCTCATCAGCTTGCCTCCATCCGTGGCTTGCGGGGCTGGTAGGAGCTGCTCATGGCTTGGCCCCTTCCAGGCTCTAGCTGGCACCCCAAAGACCACCAGGAAGGTGAGCAGCATCCTGCAGCACAGCACGGCCAGGAGAGCCTGCAGGGAGCATTCAGCTGGTGCTGAGCACTGTGTTCCCCCCATCATGCTGCCATGGCCCCCTGGCCCTCCAGGCAGGACACGTCCCTGCCAGGGTGCCACACGTAGAACCCCCCCACTCCCAGTGCCAGCTGGCCATGCCCAGTGGTGGGGGCTCACCTTCCTTGCAGGGAGCCTTCAGTTCTCCACCCTGGTTTTAACCTTTTTGCATGGGTTGGAGTTTTGGGGAGGCTAAGGGGACATGGGAAGCAAATCAACTGGGCGTCCCAGTCCTTTCCCACAGCCCCTGGCCAGATACTGGCTGTCCCCTCCATTTCACACCCTCCAGCCCTTTGCCACTCAGGCGAAGGGACATTCCCGCCCAGGGGGGTGGCTGCCTGGGGACCACAGCTGCTCCCCAGCCCAGGTCCTGCCCTTTGGCTGGGGAAGCATGACGTGCCTGAAGGTTTCAGGGCTGGGCAGGCTGTGGGGCTTTCCTCCTCCCACACCTTCCCAGTGGATGCCATCCCCCACCGGGCTGCTGGGCTCTCTGGGGCAAAAGCCACCCCCCCAGGAGGGACACAAGCCACTTGGCCTAAAATACACAGCGGGTGGGTGGCAGTGGGGTGAGATAAGGGTGTGAGTCCACCCAGATGCACAGAGTAGTGCCGAGCCTCAGCATCTTCCTCTGCCCCATTCCCCACGCTGGTCCCAGGGAGGGCCCTGGGGGATGCAGGGTGCTGTGCTGGGGTGGGGGGTGGGGGGGTGGGTGTCAGAGCAGGTGTGGGGGCACTGCCACACAAATCCTGCTGTATGGCTGTGTCTCCTCTGAATCAGTTGCCCAGCGGGGTTTGCCCAGCTGGAAGGAGGGCAGTGAAAGGGATCCAACCTTCCGTTACCCATCTCCGGGGTGAAGCCCTTCAGAAAGTACCAGAGCAGTCAGCCAGAGGTGGTTTAACTTGCTGGGAAGTGGGTAATGAAAAGCATCCAACCCCCTGCAACCCATTTCCCAGCTAAAAGCCCCCTGGAAAGCACCACCGAAGAGCGCAGCCTCACCATTTTCAGCAGGTCCTTGTCCCCCTGACGTTCAGGCAATGCTCCCCAGGTGCGGGGACCACGAGCTGGGGTCTGCCCTGCTCCCTGCCAAGCCCAGGCTCTTATCCTGCCCCCAGCTCCACCTCCGACCCATGGAGGGTGACATGCGGGGGGGGACGGGGACAACGTTATTAATACATTTTGCCTAATAGCAGATGAAATCATCCCGGGCCGTGGGTGGGCACGTGCCCCTCACAGCTCCACCAGCTGCATTTGGAGGGGATTCCAGGAACCTAGGGCAGCTTAGGCATTATTATTTCATGTCTGACTCGCACAATGGTTTTTCTCCATCTAATTGAGCTTTCCTGCTCCTGTCAGCTTTTGTTAATCACTAAGGAAGGGAGAAAACACACACGCATATTGCCACCGGCCAGCGTTCATGGCACTGGCGGCAAGTGCTAGTCCCCCAGGTGTTGTGCTGCATGAGACATCACCCAGTGTTGGTTTTGCACTGCCATCCTGATGGACTCCCTGGCCCTGGCCAGCTGGGGGACATACCTGGAGATATGTCACCTCCCCACTGTGCCAACACCAGAGCAGTGCCTGAGCTACTGGTTTGCAGCCAGCTGCACCAGTTCAACCAGGACACCACTAGTTTGCAGCCTACCTACACTCAGTCTAACTGGGATGCCACTGATTTGCAGCCCACCTGCACCAGTCCAGCCTGGCCCAGCCCCTCTGCCAGCTGCCTGTGGTGGGTAGCAGCCTGGAGGTGTTGCTGTGGGATGAGCCCCACGCAGAGGGTTTTGCCACAAATTTCCTCCCTTAGCAGCTGTGGGAGCACCCAGGGGCTCTCAGGCTGGGCAGGCACCTGCGTGAGGTGAGTTGGTGAGTGCTCAGCCTGGAGGGCTGGCCAGGGCAAGGAGCCAGGGTGCCAGGGCTGGGACTCAGACCGCTGGGGGTCATGCCCACTCCCGTGGCCACAGGGTGACCCGACCATGCTGTCCCTGGCAGCAGCAGGGAGAGGAAATAACGCCGGCTCTGTTCCTCCTCCCAGGGATGGCCAGGAACTCACCCCCAACAGCCAAAATTAGCCGGTGGTGCTGATTCACCCAGCACATCATGCGTCACCCCAGCTCCGCGTGCTGACACGTCATGGCATGGCCGGGGGGTTGTGGCCTGGCTTGCATCAGCCAGGCACGGGAATGTGGCACTGGGGTCCCAGGGAGGGTGAGGAGCCCTAGCCAGCACTGCCAGCAGTGAGCAGCTGGGAAGGGCATCCCAGCTGGGGTGGGCAGTGGGCATGCTTGGCTCAAGAGCTGGCCCCAATCTCCATGGCTATCTTCAGCAGCGCACCAAGAAGCATGGCATCTCCCCATGAGCACAGCTTTAATAACACACAAACACAAATCCCCCGCATTGGTACGCATATACATTCGCTGTATACAGATATACACAGAGAGCAGCAGTACATATGGGTGCCACAAAGCCTGCCCAGCAGTCTGCAGCCCCTTGGGCCCCAAGGCAGTGGGGGACACGTTCCCCACTTGGCGCTGGGGCTTGGGGGAGGCAGGGGCTGTGAACCCCTGGGAGCCAACATCGCTTTCATGAAGCCTTTGAGAGCGAGCATAGGCGAGCAGGAACCTCCTCTAACATAGCACCATCCTCAGGGTTTTCCTGATGGGCTGGGGGGTGCAGGCAAGCCCCCCCAGACTGAAAACAGACATGCTGCTGGTAGGCATGCGAGCTGGAGGGTAGTGCACAGAGAGAGCCTCCAGCCTCCCCACAGGTTCTTGCCAAACCATCGCAGCCACAAAAGGGGAACCGGGCCCTGGTTGTGGTTAAGGTGAAATTTATTCAGACGGAGCTAGTTGCAGGGTGGGTGGTGAGGGATGCCATGCAAGGAATGGGGAGGGGTTTGGGGGTCTGTGGAGGGGCAGGGAAGGGGATGAGGGTGTTAGATGAGGTGAGGGGAACCCAACCATGCCAAGTCCCAGCTCCATTCCTGGGCCAGGGGAGAGAGGGCATGGGCCCAAGCACTATCCTGTCAGCAGCAAATAAGTTAAAAATCAAACTGGGAACAGCCCAGGAAACCTCCAGGTGGGAAAAAGGGTTAAAATTCTTGGGGAGTGTGTGGTTTCCCATTTGATATAAATTTCACCTTAATGGGCAATAAAACTGATATGAAAGGAAAAACCCATGAGCAGCAAAAAAGACATGTTAGAAATAGCACCAGGTTCCTGCCAGGGGCTGGTGGGCATGTGGCCCCCACCACCACGGGCAGCCCAGCCCCAGCAAGGGCAGCAGCCGGGCCCCACCACTGGGCAGCCCTGCCTGCCAAGACACTGCCTGCACCTATGCCTTTGGCTGCCCTCCCAGCTTGCCACCGGCAACGCCACGGGCATCTGTGGACAGAAGCAAGGGGCTGTCAGAGCTGAGCTGGGGGACCAGCATCATCCCCCCCCACCTCTGCATTGGCTGAGCTCGCTGCACCAGGTGGGGATGCTGCCAGACCTGCCAGTGCCATGCCTACCTGACCCGGGGTGCTGCCCACAGTGCAGCTCACACTCTTCCTTGCTGTCGAAGCGGTTGATGTTACCCTTGCAGCCGCTGTAGACGAAGGGCCGGCATTCCGCGACTCTTTGGTTGTAGTACCACCGCAGCGTGTAGCGCTGGCAGTCCCCCTCGTCCAGTGGCAGGCTGCAGGGCTCAGCTGCAGGGTGCAAATGGTGATGGTGAGGGCAGGCAGGAGCCGGCAGAACAGTGGTGATGGAGGCAGCTGAACCCACTTGGCAGAAGAGGAGAAACCCCAGAAGGGGAAGGCAGTGGATGGCTCACAGCTGAGTGCAGGCAGGGTTTGGCTGGAGGGGACATCTCTCTGCCCTGCCCAAGTGCTGGAAGTGAGAGCAGGAGATGCTGCTCTGGGCAAGCCCTCTCACAGGGGCAGCTCTCAGCAAAAGCTGGAGGTAGAGCTGGGAGGCAGATGGCACAGGGACATGACAGCAACGGCGTCCCTTGGAAGGGTACCAGAGAGACCCTCTGCATGCTGCTACTGCTGCCAGGGCTTCCCTGCTTTCCTGGGGGCTTTGGGATTCTGTCCTGCAGCTCATGACCAGGAGCACAGGAAACCTGCCAGGGGCAGCAGGTCCCACCAGTCCAGCAACCCATCCGTCACTGCTGGTGATGGCTCCAGGGAGGGGGATGGAGCATGAGGACTGCGTGGAGCGCATGCCACAGTGCTGTGATGGGGAACATGCACCTTGCCTGGGTGCCAGTAAGAGGGCTGCAAATCCCCCCAGCCAGAGGGTGAGGGGACCCGCTGCCAGGCGGGATATGGAGGTATCACCCCAGCAAAGCCCAGGCAGCCTCACATTCGCCCCTGGTGGCTCCATCCTCCGGTGCCAGGCAGGCACAGGGAAGCTCACCACCCATCGCAGGCTGTTCCGAGCTGTCCATCTCGGGGACCTCATCGTAGTCTTCCTCCTCCCCATACATGCTCTCATACTCGAGATCATCAGTGTCAAGCGTGACCCGCCTGTCCTGCCCTGGGAGACAGTGCTGGATGTGAGCAGCACCTTATCTCCCCCTCTGGCCCCTCCACCCTGTTCCCCGCAGCCACAGCCCCTGCTCTGCACACACCTGCACACACACACATGCATGCACACACCCCCATTGTTGCTCCCTCCTCTCCCCGCTCTTTAATTAAAGCGCCCTGGGACCGGCAGCATGGCCACTGATGGATTATCCCTCAGTGCCTGCAAGCAGAGGGCAGGGACATGACCAGCCACAGACAGGGAGCAGGGGAAAAGGGGATGGGGACTAAAAGCACAGGGATGACACTCACCCTCCTCTTCCTCAGTGTGTGACAACTTGAGCACAGGGACTGCATGAGCGCTGCCAGCGGGGAATTGCTGGGTGGGTAAGAGCCCTGCGAGGGCAAAGGACACAGTGCAGGCATCAGAGAGGAGGCGAGGCAGCCCAGGGTGGTCCTCCAGTGCCTCCCGGGAGGAAACCATCCCTTGGAGGTGTGGAGCAGCCCAGCACTGCTGCAGCCTGACGGGGTACATGGGGGTACACGGCCAGGGACGGGGAACCTGGGGACACCCCCTTCTCCTCTCTCCGCACTGCAGACCAGGGTTGCTGGGGGCTCCCGAAGGAGGGACAGGCAGGAGGAGCTGCTGCCCAGTGAGACAGTGGCCGTGGGGAGCCCAGCAGGATGGGGATGGGGATGACAACGGGCACAGGGAGGCACATGTGCCCACAGGGCCAGATCTTGTAGGTTCTCTGGGCTCTACATCACCTGTTTGGCCATGCTCCCTCTCCTGGCGCACGCTTCTTCCTCCTCCCTGGACAGAGTGGAGGCTGCTCCTGGCCTGAGCCCCCCAGCCTCCTTGGAAAGAAAGCACCCACCTCATCCCAGCCCACCCTTTGCCCCCATCCCTCCAGCTCACTCCTCCAGCAGTCCTGGCCCCTGCAAGCCCACCTGCCCCAGCTCCAGCACCCAAGCATGGATGAGGCACAGTCCCCGTGGTCCCTTCTCTATCGGATAGACCCTGGTAGTGCCTAGACCCCACTGACACCATCCTGAGCCACCTGCCCCTGGGGATCCCTGCTGTACCATCACTTCTGCCATGCACCATCCCTTCTCCCTGCACATGGTGCAACATTGAGGCTGGCCCTAACTGAGGGGGTCCTGGAGGATCCCAGCCACCTCCAGCACCCCCAAAACCAGCAGCACACCTGGGTGCTGGGACCCCTTCTGTACCACATGTGCAGAGCAGGGGCAGGGGGATAGGAAGGGAGAGCCGCAACCTGAGTGCTCACGTGAATCCAGGTGCCGTGGGAAGTGGCCGCCGCAGGCTGCGGGAGAGATGGGGCAGGGGGTCAGGGGCAGCAGGGACCAGACCCCTGGCCCCAGGGCAGTGATGGGGGATGCTCACCACAGTGCTGGCTCATCTCCTGCCTGACAAAAGCGCGGATCTCCTCCTCCTGCCAGGCACATGGAGGGGCAAAGGACCCATGTCGCAATGGGGGATGGTGCAATTAGGGAGGAGGAAAAACCCTTTCCCCAGGCCCAGCAGAGCCCAGAGGCAGGGGAAGGCCCTCAGTCAGAGGCAGTGGGATGGATCCAACATCCCTTCCCACCCCGGTGACCTGAGTGCTGCGAGTCTGAGCCAGCTCCCTCCTGGCTCCTTACCGTCATGCCTGGTTCCCCTTTCTCCCCACGGAGTCCCTGGGTGCCAGGACTGCCCTAGGGACAAGCAGAAGGGAGGTGGGAGTTTGGCCCTGGCTGGGGCTCACCTGCCCAGGGCCAGACACCTGCTCACCCACCTGCTCTCCTCTCTCACCAGGGATGCCAGGCACACCACGGGCCCCTGGGACCGACTGTCCAGGGGGCCCTCTCTCCCCCTGCAAACGACACATGCTCAGGATCTGGCTGGTGGCTCTGGAGCCTCTCTGCTCTCCTCTGCCACTATGGATGTGCTGCTTTCCCCATCCCCGCAGCGCAGGGACACCTGTGCAGGTGGGGATGGGACAGGAATGGGTCTAGCCCATCCCCAGGACAAGCAGGGTCCCAACCCCTCAGGCTCCCATCCCCTGGGCAGGGGGACACAAGGGAGGACCCCAAAGCCAGTGAGCTGGCAGGGCAGGGACAGAGCTGAGACATGGCTCCTGATGCCACCAAACCCTCACCCACTCTGGGGACAGGACCCTCCCCTACTCATGGCACCTGCAGGGGGACTGGCCAGCTGCTATGGGGACTCACCTTCTGGCCCTGCATGCCCTCAGGACCTCGTGGGCCAACGTTCCCTGGGGGCCCAGGGGGGCCAGGAACACCGTCACTACCCCGGGGACCGGGGCCACCGATAATGCCCGGGGCACCCTGCAGGAGAGCAGAGTGTGAAGCTGGGGGTGTCAGAGCCCCCTGGCCCTAGAGCAGGTACCATGGGCATCCTCTGACCCCACAGCTGGGCATCCCCAAAGCACCGGCACCGGTGCCTTCTTGTAAAGAGGGGGGGATTTGTTGTCACTTATAGTTTAGTGACATAATTTAGAGCAGTGCTGGACGGCTCTTCTGGGAGCATTGGGCTCTGATGTACTTCTGACCAAGGCCAGGTCCTGGTAAAAGCAATGAGGTGCAATGCATACCATCCCTTTCCAGCCTGCTCACCCGGTCTCCTTTCTCTCCCTGGTCTCCTTTGGCTCCCTGCTGCCCGTCGAATCCCCGGTCGCCCTGTGAAGAGGAAGAGGCAGGCAGCAGGGGAGAGGCAGCTGGGGACAGGCAGCTGGGGACAGGCAGCCGGCAACAGGCAGCCAGGGGGCTGAAGTGCCAGCACAGCTTTTCCTGGCACTGCCCTAACCTACCTTGGGTCCCATGAGCCCCTCTTTCCCGGGGATGCCCGGTGGCCCTGACAGACCCAGCTCTCCCTGGGGAACAAAGCAGACATCCATCAGCCACCTGCCGTGCAACCCCATCCCACTCCAGTGCCAGCGTGATGCTTACCGGCTCGCCTTTCCTCCCTGGCAGCCCCGAGCGCCCCGGGATTCCCGGGTCTCCCTACAGCAGGCAGGAGAGAAGCAGGGCGGTCAGTCGTGTGCTTCTTAATGCTCACCCCAGAGCCGCAGGCAGAGGAGGGGACCCCATGCCCCTGCCGCGGGGCCGAGCTCCAGCCTCAGCCATCTCCCTACTCCTGCCGGCTGGCGGAGGGGATCCAAAGGGCTGCAGCCTCCAGGCACCGTCCAGGCTCCTGTGGCACCCTGTGGGCACCCACTCACCTTCTCGCCCTTGTCCCCATCGAGGCCACAGGCGCCTTTCATGCCCCGGTCCCCCTGCAAGGATGAGGAGGGGAGTCAGAACCTTGCTGAGCTGGCATGGGTCCTGTCTGGGAGAGCACCGGCAGGCAGAGGGACCAACCCACCTTGGGGCCGCGCATGCCCAGGGGTCCCATGTCCCCCTTCTCTCCCCGGGCTCCAGGGATCCCATCACGTCCAGGCTGGCCCTGCAGGAGAGCACACAGTGTGACAGGGGGTCTGCTTCTGCCCCACGGTGGAGTAGCAGTGGCAGTAAGACATGGCTCCTCACCGGCTCGCCAGGCTCTCCCGATGCTCCAACCTCTCCCTGGGGAAGGCAAAGGCATCGGTCAGGGTAGATGAGAGGGATGGTACCCCCAGCACCCCACCAGCAGTGAAGGATGCCCAGCTCCTTACCTTCTGCCCACCAGGGCCACGTGCCCCAGGGAAGCCCGTGGAGCCCTTCTCGCCTTGCTCACCTCTCGCCCCCTGCAAGCAGAAACCCAGATCAACACAGGGCAGGAAGAAGAGCTCTGGCCACAGCATGGCCACAGCACAGCCACGGTGGCCTCCGAGGCCAGCTCTGGCAGCTCCCCTCGCTGGGATGCCAAGGACCGTGCCAGAGTACCCATGAGCACCAGCATGTGGGGCAGCCGGATGCCACCATGCCCTGGTCCGTCTGTCCATTACCCTGTCTGCAGCCCTCTGTGGTCCCCAACCCAGCACCCCCCAGCCCTGCACAAGCCCCCCCAGCCCCATACCTTCTCTCCGGGCATGCCTTGCTCCCCCTTGCCTCCCTTGTCCCCTTCTGTGCCCTTCAGGCCACGCTCTCCCTGCAAAGGGGGAAACACCGGGAGGGGTCAGGAGACACGGAGATATTCAGACACATGTCAGGGTGGGGAGGACAGACCCCCCTCAGGGCAGGGACAGAGGTGTCTGTGGCGTGGCTGAAGGAGAGAGGACAGTGATCTGTGAGGGAAGGTCCCTTGGCAGCAAGAAGCCCCCTCAGCTCTTCTGGCAGGCAGAGGTGGGAGGGGTGGATGTCCTGTGCCGCTCAGGAGAGTGGGTGCAGGATCAAACCTGTAGGGCTGGGAGCTGCCCTGGGCCAGGAGCAGGGCAGGCAGGGCCTTGGTGAGGGGGATGCACAGGAGAGCCCCTGCCCATCAGGATGAGAGGAACAACACAGAGGGGGACAGGGAGAATGGGGACATCTCTTACCGGCTCCCCCTTGCTGCCCCGTGCTCCGGCGGGCCCCTCCACTACCACAGTATCGCCCTGCACACCCAAAGGAGGGGAAGGGGTGAGTGGGGGGGCCAGCACTACTGCCCTCCCTCCCAGTGCCCCCCAACCCCGGGGACTCACCTTGTCTCCCTTGGGCCCCGGGGCCCCAACGTCTCCCTGAGAGGAAGAGGAGATGATGAGATGCTGCAAGGATGCGCAGCAGGGAGCGGGCAGCACCTCCCTGGGGATCCCAATCCCTGGGAGTGCATCATTCACACACACACCCCACCTGGCTCTCCAGCCCCAAGGGTCCCTTACCTTGTCCCCACGCTCCCCCCGGTTTCCAGGCAAGCCCTGCAGGAGAGAGGAGAGGGGTGGTCAGGGAGTTGCCCGGCCAGGGGTGCAGCTGGGGACGGGAGTATTTACCGCCGGCCCGCGATCCCCTTCTGGCCCTGGGCGCCCATCTTCACCCTGCAAGAAGAAAGGGATGTGAGAAGGGGACGTGAGAAGGGGACGTGAGAAGGGGACGTGAGAAGGGGACGTGAGAAGGGGGTCTGGGATGGGGGCATCCCCAGCATCACCCCACCCTGGGGACAGGTGCAGAGCTGGCTCCCTGTCCCCTTGGGCCTGGCACCATGGGATTTCCCACCCCTGGTGGTGGGGACATGGGGGGCTGCAGTGAGGATGCAGGGGGGCTGTGGCAGTACCTACCCGCGGCCCCGGGTCTCCACGCTCGCCTCTGGCTCCCGGCAGCCCGGCCCCCGGGGCACCCTGCCAGGGGAAGGGAAGAGCTCATCCCCGTTCTTGCTACCCACTGTTCCTCCCAGCCATGCCATGTCCCCTCACCATGCCAGGAGACATCCTGCAGACCCTCCACTGCCCCGGGTGCCCAACACAGAGCAGGCTCCCATGTGCCACCATCCAGAGTGTTTTCAGCATCACCCAGGGGTTGGCTACAGCAGGGACACCCCATGGGAGGAGTGGCCCCACATCTCTCATGCTATAGGGCTGCCCCCATCCTACCTTGTCACCCTTCAGGCCAGCGGCCCCTTGTATGCCCTAAAAGAAAGGAGAGCGGTGAGTCAACCACAGGAGGAAGGCAGTACCAGGTGCCCTGCAAAGCATCCCTGGGGCTCCCACAGCAGCTCCTGCCTCATGCTGGAGCCCCTGGGAGACCCCAGCCCCAGGGCTTGGGGCCAGGAAGGTGCAGGGTGGGTGACCATCACCCTGCCCAAGCTGGTGGGGGAGCCAGGGCAGAGCCTGCACCCCCCAGGGATGCTGTGGCTCCGGAGGCCCATACTCACAGCTGGCCCTGGGGGCCCTGCAGGTCCTGGTGGTCCAGAGGTGCCATCTCTCCCAGGAAAGCCGATCAAGCCCTAGCAGGGAAACATGCGGTCCTTAGCGGGCAGGGACCACAGCCGGGAGCCATCAGGGCTTGCAGGGACCCTGCTGGCACTGCCTGAGGGTCTGGGGTCACCCGGACCAGTGAGGCTAAACACCGGCCATAGCCTTTACCCTCTCCCCTGGGGGACCTGGTGGGCCAGGCTGCCCGTTGTCCCCTCTCAGGCCTGGCTGTCCTGGTGTCCCAGCAATGCCTGCTAAGCCTGGGGGTCCTGGTGGTCCTGGCAAGCCGATGTCACCCTGCAGCAGGGAGGAAAAAGATGGGGCCCAGAGAAACAGCCCCCAGGAGCGCGCTTCTCCCATGGCTGGCTGAGCCAGGGCAGCACCTGGGTGTCGGTGACACAGCAAGAGCCAGGGTGACATGGGGGCAGGGGTTACCTTCAAGCCTGGAGGCCCATCCTGTCCTGGAGGTCCCCGCACACCGACACCTGGCGATCCCTGTGCGGCAGCAGAGCACACGGTGTATCCCCTGGCTGGTGCGCACAGGGCTGCCAGGGGCACCGTGCCACCCAGAGTAGCCCCACAGGGCTGGGGAGCACCCCACACCCCTGGGACTGGGGAACACCTACCTTCTCCCCTTTGGCTCCAGCGGACCCCTTGGCTCCCTGCGAAGACATCAAGCCACAAGATAGGGCTTGGTGGTGGGGGCACAAGTTCCCCCACCGACAGCAACTGCTGCCCCCACCACCTGCCCCCCAGCCCCCCCTGGGCCTCCTACTCCCATCTTCCCCAGGATCCCCCGGCGCCCCCGATCTTCCTGACTCCCCCTGGCAGGGGAGAACAAGCAAAAAGCAGTGTTGGGAGACGATGTGCAGGGGGAGCAGCTGCAGCTGGACGCCCCCCCCCCCCGCCCTGGGCCGGCAGCTGGGGCGCCCAGGGCCCC
>JANZLQ010000037.1:10618098-10637466 GCA_026212715.1 Elanus axillaris | reverse complement strand
AGGGGGGGTTGGGGGGGGGTGGGCTGTGCTCTGGAGGGATTTGTGCAGTTCACGAGACCAGACTTGTCCTCATGGCTCTCCCAAGCGAGGCTGTGCCATTGCTCCTTCAGCTCTTTGGCTGGGTGCCCAACTCCAGAAGAAAAGAATAAAAAGGATGAAACACCCGCCCTGCCCCGCCGGGTGAATCGCTGTCTGTCACCATGGGAACTCCTCCCTCCCAGATCCCCCCCAGGATGACTTCATATCTCCATCGAGCAGGAGGGCTGTGTCACCGGGATGGCACAGGGCGGGTGGACGTGTATGTCTCACGCAAAGACCTCTGCAGTAGCGGACACAGGGCAGGAGGCTGCAGAGCACCAGGGTGAAGGCTGAGCAGCCCAGGTGAGGGTCCCACACAGGATGGGGGTACAGTCTGGATCCACACAATGCATCCCCAGAGTAACGACTGGGGGCTCTCAGAGTTCCAGCTCCTTGCAGAAAACATGTCTCCAGCACCTCTGCACCCCTTCTTGTTGCCATCAAGGAGGGAGGAGTGCAGGATCCTGTCTCTGCCACCCCTTCCACCTTTCTGGAATCACCAACCTGGGACGATGAGGACCTCATCCGTCTCCATCCTCCTCAGCAAACCCAGGGCAAGGTCACCTGTGAGTCACCGCTGCGCGTGCGAGACAGAAACAGGAGATACTTGTGTTCCCATGTCATAGGGGCTCCTGCCAAGTGCTGCACATCTGGAACAGCTGTAAACAAAGCAGGGGAAGCCAGAGAGCCACAGCAGAGAGCAGCTGGGGGCAGTGGGGACCTCCAGCCTTGCAACAGCCAGGCAGGGGGAAGGGGTGGGAATAAATGCAGAACCACCATGTAGAGCCCAGATGCCCAAGGCTCAAGCACACTCACCAGCTGCCTCTTCCTGGAAGCCCCTCGGCGTGCCAGGGCATCCTCCGAGCCAGGTGAGCGGAGGCAGGAACTTGCCACAGAGACACTGCCTGCTGCAGGGCTCTGCCTACTGCTCCGGTTCCTAGAGCCACTGCTCATCAAGCCTCCTGCAAGAGGCCCCAGCCCCACGTGCCATGTCTGTGGGCAATTATCACTTCACAGATCCCTACCTGGAAATCACACCCTCCAAGTTTCATTGATAGCACCAAGTCTGTTTCTCAATTGCTGTAAGTGCTACTCAAAAGCAATGTGGTCTCAATGGAGAGGTCATGGTTTTGGTATATATGAATCTGTGCAATGCTAAACTGTACCCAGAGAAGCTCAGAAAGCAGTTTTCTGAAGCCAAATATACACCAAATCTTAAATTCTCAAAGCAACGCAACTTTAATTCCCTAGACGAAGCATTTGAATAAGCAAGAAAAATCCCCCTCCAAGGAGTCAGCTCCCTCTTCCCTAAATATAACAAGTAAGGGATAAGCAGCATGTTCCTTCTTCAGCTTTATCCAAGTGCCTATTCTGAATAAAAGTTACACACAAGGTAGAAAACAGTGCATGGTACTGGGGCTGTTTTACAAAATGCTTTGCACATCTGAGTTGTATTCTGAGGGCAGTGCATGTGGAGCAGCTTTATTCTGTGTATTGCACTAAGTGTCTGTACTCACATTCACAGCAGGGCAACACAGTGTCCAGAAAAGCTAAATGCTTGACATCACACTGCAGGCTCTTGGCGAAACTAGGAAGAGCACTCAGATATTCAAGCTTCTGTTTCAGTATCTTAATTACATGATTAGCCTTGCTCCAATCAGGTCATGTGGCATTCGATCCAACTTCTTCGCTGTCCTCATGTGTCTGTGCTATGCAGTTTCCACACCAAGGCAGCAAGCATATGGAGCCTTAAATAATCCCAGAGAATGGTGGAGGCTCAGTGATGGATGGTGGGACACCAAGCAGGAACAGTGTCTCCAGAGCACCTGGTGGGTGATCCAGCACAGGTACTACTCCCATCGACACCTCTTTGTAAAAAAAAAAAAAAAAAAAAAAAAAATTCCCTCCTGCTCTCACAGACCATGGCTGGGACCTCCCCAGGCTGCCACCCCCAGCAGCCTCCATTTTCCATTCCTGGGCAGATGAGGAACCTGGGCAAATCCTCCCCCAGGCACCACGCTTCTCGTAGCTTTTCTGGACATCCCCAGCAATGGGTTTAATGGGCAGCAAAGCTGAACCTCAGCCTGAAAGCCCCACTAAAAACCTCAGAGCCCTGAGAAAGGAAAATATGTAAGGGGAAAGAGCTGGAAGGAAGAGACTTGCATGGAAGAGTGAGAACCACTGATTCTCTCTGGATGGCGTGTGGGATAAAGCAGCTTTTAATGAGGGTGTTTGGGACTCAGCCTCACCCCCTTCCAGGCACACCACTGAAGAAAGAGCTGAGACAAAGACAACAAGTCCTGCTGCCATGCCCAGCTCAGCCTCATGTCTCATAGCAGCCCGGGATGGCTGTAGCTGGCAGTCAGGCCTGGATGGGCCCTTTGTCCATTGCTTTTCCACACAATAAATACACTAAAGCTTTAGATGAGTTGCTTCCTTTTCCAAATAGGAAATGGGATTTCTGGATATGCATACAGATACCACTGCTCACCTTCTTTTCTCCTGGTGTACAAAGTCCTGGCAGTGCACCGAAGGGCAAAGTAAGTGCAGGAGGCCTAGGCAAGGCAAGCCTGTGAATCTGCCAAATCAGGGTACCACCCTCACCCTAGCAATCCTGCAACCCTGCTGGGTGACACTTCATCACAGGGAGAACTCAGGCCTCCTTTGAGCAAACCACGCTATATAGAGGCTGGCCGGGGGAAAAGATCCCTGGTCACGGCCATGCCGATGCCTCAGTCAATCCCTGCGCCAAGGGGTTCAAGCAGTGGAAGGCTCCAGTAACACAAGACACCAGCAGAGCTGCTCTTCTGCCCTGTCTTCTAAACCCCACTCATCTATTGCTCCCACTGCTATTTTGTACCAGCCTCAGCATGAGAGCGGGTAGAGAAGCAGGCTCAGAGGACTGTGGGCTCTCCTCCCAGAAGCTCTCTGGCACCGAAGAGCGGCACATCTCCAAGCCTCTCATTTCTGTGAAAGCCTCTCTGCAGCTCCCTGCTTCCCTGAGGACAGGCTTGGCTCAGCACCTATGATTAGTATCAACTGTACTTTCCAGGGCGGGTAATTAGTTCAGGTGAGGCAACTACTGACAATTGGCTGCTGTGGCCCCTCTCTTGGCAAGCACCCGAATCCCAAACAAGCAGCTCACATATCAAAGGGGCTGCCTGCTCCACAAGCAGATCCACCCTGTACATCTGCCCCAGCCCCTCAGCCCCACACTGGGCCTTTCCTCCTAGAGACCAGGGAAACCTGGAGCACTCATCACAGGTCTCTAGCTAGCGCTCTGTGTTTTCACTGCTAGATTTCACATACTTGGAATAGCTCTGTGTAGTCAGAAAAAGTCACTGAAGCACTGTGCAGGTGGCGTTGCAGAGCCTCACACAGGGTGCACATAATGATGCACAGTATCCTCCTTTCCAAATCCTCCTCTCTTCTAGCCAAAAGACAGAGTGCCAAGGAGGGAAAGCAATTACCTACATGTAGGTGGAGGGCACAAGCTTCAAAGAGGGAACTTTACTGGGAGACGATAAGACAGCACCGTGCAGAAGGGGAGGGAGCAAAGGTCAATTTATACACCAGACTAAGTTTATCAACGCAGTCTAATGGGATCCCAAGTAACCTTCCAAGTGAAGTAGCAAAATAAAACACTTAGGCCATTGAAAACTAGACTGGTCAAAGAGCCCCGCTGAACAATCCTGCATTGTCCAGGGAGCCAGGAAACAGATTTATTAGGTCACCCAGGCCATCTCCAGTTTCAGTGAAATTGCCCTGTTCTAGGGATGGTTCCAACTCCCTCCTCTGGCACTGCCACTGTCCTTCACGGGGCAGCGGAAATGGCAGGAAGGGGAGGGTAGAGGTCCAGCAAACGATCTCACTTTCTCAAGGTTCAGGAAAAGCACTGAGGTAGGATGCTTCCGTCATGCCAGACATTTCCCAGTTTGGATTCCCTTGGACTACAGCTACTCCAGTGGAAGAACAGAAACACACACACCTACACCTCAAACAGAAGACCTGCCAACAAGATTAGAGTTTCAGTTCCTCCAGCACCAAGGGATTCAGCTGCCAAATGCTTGACAACTCTCGACCAATTCCAAGTTACGCTTCCCGAGCCCCTCTTTAAGACTCAGAGTATGAGCATCTTTGCCAAACAGTAACACTCTCAACTCCTGAATGGGTTTCCTCTCCCCACCTTTTAGATCCCTGGTCTGGCTGCCTGTTGTTTACCAAGGAAAAATGATAGGACAAACCTCTCAATCCTTAGAGCTGGTAAGACACCTGTGTTTCTGGAAGCACAGACTGCCACAGTACCCATGACAGGCACTACAAGGCAGAGTGCCATCGGAACTGCAGCCAGAAGATGCCAACATCTTGGGCATGGCTCAGCCTCAACTCCTAGCTGCTAGCAGGCACCCAACAGCACTCTGCATCCAATGCCACTCACCAGGGCACGGTTTCTAGTCCAGATCAGCCCAGATACTCAGTTTTTTACACAGATAAAAGTGTCTACAAAATACTTTCTAATGCTGCATAAGCCAGCCACCCTTGCAGAGCTGCAGCAAGGAGGGAACAGGTATATGTCCTCGCTGAAGTGCTGGGAGCATGCTGCTTAGCACAGCCAGCCTGCTGCTTTTGCAGGAAACAGAGCAATTTAGAATGCAGTAGTTGCAGAGGGGTTTGAATCTGTTCCTAGTACAAAGTAGTGCAGGAGGGCCTGGGGAATTACTCAGGAAAACTACCATTTCAAAATAGATACCTCCAGAGAAGAAAACTTGTAGGAAATGCTAAAGCAAGGATGTACATCTCCCTTTCCTTGTATTTCTCACCAACTGCAAAACACCCTGGAAGCTCACCTTGGGGGCAAATATATAGCAGTGGAAGACAAGAGTATTACAGTCTGACTGCAGTCACAAACCCAAGACAGAATCGTTTACTGGTTCTACAAGGCTTGAGGCATACGTGAGCTTGTTTAGTTTTTCAGCCCTCAGTGCACTTGTAACGAGCCAGAGCTTGCGACGATAGTTAAACCCAAATTACATCAAGAACATTTAACAGTTTCAAACTTGCCTAGTATACGCAATAAGTTCAGACACACTGACTCTCTCATCAAGAATCCAGATTCAGCACAAATGATTTAGTACACTGGATTAGTCTCAAGCATAATGACTAACTCCTAGAAACTTTTACACTATTTTTAAATCCCACTTGTCAGGGCAGCACCTGGAAATGAGAATCCCAGGGAGACTTATCCCAGACAAAAATTAAACAGGAGTACCTTGCAGCTTCAAGGGTAGCAGTGACAGGCTAGTGCCACCTGGTGGGAAGCTGTTCTCCATCCCCCTTGCTCAGTTTCATCCTTTCTGTTCCATGTTCCAGCTTCCCAGAGGCAAGACAAGGGAGAAACAACCAGATTAACACCAGAAAAAGGGAAAAGGGCTGGGTAGCTCTTTCAGCTCTTCAGACCTAGAGATTACCTTCCAGGTATAGGCCAGGTCACCCTATACTTCACTCAGCAGCTTCTCAGTTATTGCATAGCTGAGACTGACTGCACAGATGGAGGCTTATCTGCAAGAGGAACTGTAGACCAACACCAACATACTCCATAACAATCTCTGGTCATTATTGAGCTGGTTTACAGATAACCAGGAAGCTTGAGATGAGAAGTAACATATCGCCATATAGGCTCTGGAAAGATGTTTGTCTCGCAACAGCTCCAGCTCCCCACATCATCTCAACTCTGCTAGAGACAACCACCTCAATTGTACTAAGGCAGCATCAGGCAAGACCAGGCTAATCATCTTCACCAGCTTCAATACTTGGTGGGAACTGAGCCAACCAGTTTTGTCTGTAACTGATGAGGGAGAGCAGGGTTGCACAAACTGCCCCTACCATAGAGACAGTCACTACAACAAGAGGGTCACAAACAGCCAGGCCAGAAACACTAAACACCACAGCCCATGGACAGGAAGAGGACCAACTTTCCATAGATACATTCTGATCTCCTTGACGAGCAGGAGAGCACAGAGGTTCCCTCAGAAAATGGCCCTTTGCTTTTAGGTCTGCACAAACAGCACTGCTACTGCCCAAGTCTGACCATGCTGCTGCCTGCACAGAAGGGCACAGTGGAAATAGCTAGAGCTACCCTGGCAGCCTTGTACCAGTGGAAAGACTTCCTTCAATCAGCCTAAAGACAACACCTCTGAACTAGGACACTGCCAGCTCAGGACAGAGGAGGCAGGGCTGCAGACAGACAGACAAGATTCTAGCATGAGCCCTGACAAGTCAATACTGATTGGTCCAGTATCTCACCAGTTTGTCAAGATTAACAATGTCTACATACACAACCCAGCAAGACATGGTCAACTCCCAGCAGAACCAACTCCATGTAGGATAAATTATTTTTATTTTTATATATTTAATGCCAAGAAGACAGCCATTTTGATGAGACTCATCTTGCCCCTGGTGCACAAGACATTCAAAGCCAGAGGAAACCTGTCACAGTCCACAGCTTCACTACTTCCAGCCTGCAGGGACACATCCTAGAAACGGATCCAGTACATGGCACTGCGGATACGGTTGTAATCCAAGAGCTGTTCAATGGGACCTGAGTGAACAGAACAGGAGTTAGTCACTGGAGACTTAGTTAAAATCCCTGTGCAGTTTCCCATGGTCTGAAAGCAGATGGTGGCAGAGCAGACTGTGCTCACAATCCAGGCCAGAAAACAATCCTATGCACAAAACCAGGCAACTACAGCTCAAACTTGCATGAGGAAAACCAGCACATACCACCTCCTGACAGAAATTATTACTTATTTCCTCAGAGTATGTTGTCTTCTCGCACTGCTCTGCAATGTTCAGTACAGCTCCACATACAGGTATGAAATACAGGGAGCCACCAAGTCATAGAGATTTTTGGCTACTGCATTCCAACTTCCTGTTCAAAAACCATCTCCCTTTTCCAAGCTCTGAAGGCCAGAGGAAACAGCTGCATGGAGGAGGGGAATCCACAACACACAGGAAGGAGGCAGCAGAGTGGAGCTGAGCTGCTCAGGCAGGTTTTCCAAGCGGAATTTGTCCTTGGCCAGACAGACGTGCCAGAGCAGCACAAGAGAATCAGGTCCCTTCACTTCCCTTACATAAACCACCATGACCTCAGGGTAAGGACACCTGGCAGACGCTGCTGGGTCCGCACCCAGCTACGGGACTCCCAATCTTAGTCACTGCTCCACAGCAAGTAGAGAGGTGGGAGGACAGCCAGCAGCTCACTGCTACTGTCTCCATCACCTGCAGGTTTGATCTCCTAGTTAAATGTGCCTTGGCACATCTAATGTGCAGAGGTAGGAGGATACCAGCAAAGAACCAGAGAACAGACACATGAAAACTGCCTGCAGTTCATTTCCACTCAGCTCTTGATGCCTTCCTGTTTTTTTGAGCTACCGTGTACCAATTGCCACGTACTACTTACCAACTGCTGCAATTGCCGGGCATTTGTCATAAATGTATTTACTGCAGACCTCTCTCACCATTCTTGCATCAACGGCCTAATAAATATCAAATGAGCAATTAATGACCCTTCTAGCAGATGTGCATTTCTCAAAGCTGGAAGTTACTATTTGCCATTACTTATCAACATCATTAAACAGTCAGACCCTTGGGGGCCATCTGCACCAACTGTCCAGCTCCTGTCTCAAAGGATGGCTCATGTTCTACATGGCGCATTCTTCTGAGGGTACAGAAAACATGGTAGTCCACAATCTGAAGCCATCCAAGGGATGCAGTGGCTGCAGAATTACACAAACTAGATGCTGGCCACCTCTAGGGAAACTGTTAAAGGAATTTCAAGTTGTGCTGCTTAACAAAGGCACATGCCCTCTTTCTGGGACGGACTGAATCCAGCCACAGGGACACAGGATACTCTGAGTCCATGCCAGAGATTCAGACATATTTGTATCAGTGTCAGTGAGCTAACCAACTGGACTCCAGGCAGCCTGACTAAGGGATAAGGAATCCTCATGTTACTGCAGCAAACTAAGACCAGAAAACGCTGGCACCAACCATGCTCAGGTACCCCAACCAAAACAAATGGATACCTACAGCAATCCTGGCATCCCACTCCTCCAGAGGGATACGGCGTCCATAGTTTAAGAGATGGCTTCCGATATTCTCACACACTGGTGTAGTACCTAGATGTTGAAGGTATCACATGGTCAGCATAGCAGAAAGCCTTCCAGAATTGCACAGCCTGAACATCAGTCAAAGCAATAGAAGAAATTCTACCCATTAAACTGGCTTCTAATGAAGTACCAGTTGTAGTTACCACTCTAAGCAGCTCTGGCACGAGTTAAGCAATACAAAGATTGTTTTACTGGTCTTCAAAGTGCTACAGCCAAGGCAGACCAGTTTGAGTGTCTCAATTCTAACTTTACCAGGCAGCACATTATTCCCTCTCAGCAATAGAACATCTAGAAGTTTAGTCAGAGCTAGCCTGGAGCACAGCAGGGTGGGGTCAGCTGTTTTGACAACATGGCAGGAGGAACACAGAGCAGGGGAAAAGAAGTTTTGCTCAGTGTCTGCCAGCAGTACTGCAATGTCTAGCAGAGCTCCTGCTCCCCAGGAGAGACAAAGTGGTAACCCTTTGAAAGCTGCATAGTGGCCAATCCATAAACCAGAACATACCATCCAGTTGAGCCACCATGGCATTTCGGAGATAGTTCTTGGCTCTCTTCACTTCCGACTCTGTGGTACTAGTGCATAGACGCATCCTGGAGAGGAGATGGAAAGACCACTGAAGTTCTTAAAGATGTTTGTCTGTTCAGACAGAAAGTGAATTCCTCCCTTTCCCAATCCTCTGCAGAAATAAGCCATTACCAGCGTCACTTATCTTGCAGGCTTGAGATCCATTCTTGATCACACAGAGCAGCAAAGAACTGGGAAGCACTGAACAGCAGGATGTAAGAGCTCAAGCTTACAGGCAGGGGATATCAGCCAGCGGGTTACACACTGAGTTACACTCACAAAGGTCTAAGCAGCCCTGGTGCTGGCTCTAGCTTGCCCATCAGGCACAGCAGCAAGAGGTCTGCAGTATGCTATCACAAGAGAAGGCAGGCATGTCAGCAATTCCCACACATGGCAAGCTACTATGGAAACTGATGCTGAAAGAACAAGACAGTTCCACAGAGTCTGTTTGGACTCCAGCTGCTAAATCCCTTCCTCCCCTGCCAACTGCAACGTCTCTGGGGCAAGGACTAACTCCATCTGCTCCACACGCAGCACAACTCAGCTCTGAATCTCAGATGTAGCTTCAAACTGTTACTGAGATAAACATATATACAGTAAGATGGACAGACAGAAGGCCCCAAACACAGGCATGACTCCAGCAGCAGGGCATTTATCAGCCACAACACAACAGTCTGAAAGGCAGGAACTCTGGCTGCTTTGCTCAAACTTAACAAGAGCATGGAGATACATCTCTTGGGCACCTGGGAAAGCCTTGTCTCTAAGGAATGATCTCACTTGTATAGAAAAAAAGCCTCAGTGCCTATACTCAGAAGCATGAATGAAAGACCTGAAGAGCCCCAAGGGATTAAAATAGCTCCTCAAAAGCCACATCCTAAGACATTTACAGAAACTACTTACAAGATCACTTAACCAGAATGTGAGTTAACAAGTTCATAAAGAGACACAGCTCTCTGAACACCTAAGACACTCCCCCAATCAGCTCAGTCTCCCACAAGAGGGTCAGATCTTAAACTGCTGCTGAAGTTGTACTTACCACTCCCCCTGAGCACAATACAGCATATCATCTATGGACAGAGGATCGGAAACAAAATGGAAACCGAAGAGGCCAGTATCAGAGTAAGAGGTGTTGAACGTCTGGAAACTGTGGCAGAGATTATGCTCCACAGCAAGTGTAGCCAGCCTGCTGGACTGATTCTGTAAATAAGGAGATACCATCAGCCATTTCAGTCTTGCAGCATCCTCACAGCAAAAATTCTTTCCAATTGAGCTGTTTTCACAAAGCCCACAGACAAGACAGAGCGGAACACTTCGCTGAAAGAGAGCTTAATTTAGACCCTTCATGTGGTCAACAGATGAAATTCACTGCTGGAAAAGCCACAGACAATGGCCTAAGAGCCCATTCAGCAAAACCATTTCCTTTCCCAGCCACAAATGAGGAGCTGGTATGCATACCACCATAGCAGTGGGAGAAAATGGGAAGTGCAAGGTCTCCCATTAGCAGGAGTTAGCACAGTTATGCAGGCCAGACAGATTCCAGACAAGAATGGATGTAATACTGGAGTTTTAAACAAGTTCCACTTGCTTTGCAGTTGTAAGGCAAGCTTGCATCATGAGACTACAGACTACTCTGTCCTGCTTCCATCACTGCCCCCACCGAGTGGTTACTTTGTGAGAGTAGGAATAAGCTCTTGAGAATTCATCAGCTAAACCTCTTCCAAACTTAGCAGAGAAGGCTCAGTTCATCTTCCAGCATCACCTCTCAAGAACTGTCTGGATTAGCCTCTATTACACTAATATCCTACTTTCCAGACTCCTAACCACTTCATAGTTGGAAGCTAACCACAACAGCCTCCCATAAAGCACATTCACCCATGGGCTCGGATTGGGTTTCCATGGCAAGGTTTTGGTAGCAGGGGGGCTACAGGGTCGGCTTCTCTGAGAAGCTGCTAGAAGCTTCCCCCATGTTCAAAAGAGCCAGTGCCAGCTGGCTCCAAGATGGACCCACCACTGGCCAAGGCTGAGTCCATGAGCAATGATGGTAGCACCTCTGTGATAACATGTTTCAAAGAAGGGGGGGGGAACCCAACAACTTCCACAGCAGCAACTGCAGCTGGAGAGACGAGTGAGAATATGTGAGAAAAACAACTCTGCAGACACCAAGGTCAATGAAGGAAGGGGAGGAAGTGCTCCAGGTGCTGGAGCAGAGATGTCCCTGCAGCTCATGGTGAAGACCGTGGTGAAGCAGGCTGTCCCCCTGCAGCCCATGGAGGTCCACGGTGGAGCAGATCTCCACCTGCAGCCCATGGAGGACCCAACGCTAAAGCAGGTGGATGCCTGAAGGAGGCTGTGACCTTGTGAGAAGCCTGTGCTGGAGCAGGCTCCTGGCAGGACCTGTGGACCCGTGGAGAGAAGAGCCCATGCTGGAGCAGATTTGATGGCAGGACTTGTGACCCCATGGAAGGAACCCACACTGGAGCAGTCTATGAAGAACTGTAGCCTGTGGGAAGGACTTATATTGGAGAAGTTCACAGAAGACTGTCTCCTGTGGGAGGGACCTCACGCTGGAGCAGGGGAAGAGTGTGAAGAGTCCTCCCCCTGCAGAGGAAGGAGCAGCAGAGAAAATGTGCAATCATCTGACCACAAGCCCTGTTCCCTGTCCCCCTGTGCTGCTGGGGTGGGAAGGAAGTAGAGAAAATCAGGAGTAAAGCTAAGCATGGGACGAACGGAGGGGTGGAGGGAGGGTGTTTTAAGATTTGGTTTTATTTCTCATTATCCTACTCTGATTTCATTGGTAATAAATGAAACTAATTTCCCCAAGTCAAACCTGTTTTGCCCATGATGGTAATTGGTGAGTGATCTCTCCCTGTCCTTAACCCATGAGCCTTTCATTGTATTTTCTCTCTCCTGTCCAGCTGAGAAGGGGGAGTGACAGAGCAGCTTTGGTGGGCACCTGGCATCCAGCCAGGGTCAATCCACCACAGATCTCCATAATACTTCATATTAAAAGGCTCCAGGCTCTCCCTATCACACTCACAAGCCTCTTACCTTACCACCTCCAAAAGTGCGGTCGTAGCGTCCAATGACAGCATTAGCCACATTGAGGACAACATTGTCTGGATCAGCCCATCCTGGCCCCTCCACAGCAAGAGCAATATGGGCAACGGGCAGAGCATCATCTCTGGCACGGATCTAGAAAAATCATCAAGGAGCAGGGAAGAACTGCATGAACACTGGCTTTGTCTGCAGCCTGTTGCAATGCCAGGCTGACAAACTGGGGGACTTGATATTATCCCAGTGAAATGAAATAGTCTCAAGCACTACTGAGCAAAAACCAGCTGCTCCAATATGAGTTTTGCAGCACACAATGTGAGCAACAGTCTCATATTCCTAATAGATTTGAGTCCCATCTAAAACCCAACACGTTGTTGCAATAAGCCCCAAGAACAGAAGATGGGGACACTACCAAGATGCTGCATCATCAGCTTCTCTGAGATACACAAACAGATTTTTCCTCTCAGAAGCAGCTATAATTGATTTCACATTAATTCAACAGTTTGGCAACAGCTGCTTGTTTTGTTTAGGACCAACACAACTTTACCTCACTCCCTGTGAAGCGACAGCGTGGGAGCATCGGCACAGCATCCTCTTTGTACATAAATGGCACTCCACTGAAGTGTTGCCTAGCTACATCTACCAGCTCTTTGTGGGAAATACCTGGTAATAGAAGAGAGAGAGATTTGCAGTCTTAAACTGCTTAATTTAACAAAATCATCTGATTTTACATTAGAGGGGTGTGACAGGGGTTTGATCACCAGCTTGAAAATACCCAGGCTTCCAAGAACGACAAAGATCTAGAACTTACCTCCAGCAGCTGCCAGGACCATTCGAGGTGCCTTGAAGTGAGCATCAACATATGAAGCTAGATCTGCTCGAGTCAGATGCCTAGAAAGAACAAAGAAACCCAGTGTATCAGCATCTCTGAGTTGGAGGGTTGAGAGGTTTAGGAAAAGCAAGTTCACAGTGCAGACACAGCAGTGATGTTGATTCTCTTAGTTACGGGGTAACAATCATTTTTAGAAGCAAGACCGTACTGTCTGCATTTTCCCTGTGTTCTAATGCCAGAACACAGGGAATGGAAACCAGTGGCCAAGAAGGAGAGTTAAGGATAGACTTCAATACAGACTAGAGAGTACTGACCTTGGGCACTGAGCTACCAGTACCCCAACAGGTGTGTATGCTCAAGGCCACTGCTTTAATGAGCACCCCTAGCTCTTAATTTATCTAACAGTGTCAAACTGACAAGTATGGGAGGAGGTTCAACCCAGCCCTACCAACCTCATGTCTTGTGTGAGGGGGACTGTAAAGCATGTATGCAGCATTGTGCTTTCACCAGCACCAACAGGAAAAAGACAGTCAAGACACAACAAGAAGCCCAGGGGCACAGATGACTTCTGTGTACAGACTGGTTTCCTCATGCAGTCACCACTGCTGAGAAGCAGCAGTCATGCACCCCAAGGACCAAACCCACAGGCTGTGTACTGCATCCAGCCTATTGCTTACTTGATGTTCTCTGTGGTCCCCTCAACAGTGCGAGCCAGAGCAGTCCCCTGGAAAGCAGTGGCATGAAGGTAATCAAAGGTAACATCTGTCAAGTTGCTGTCAATTTCTTTCAGCTCCTGAAGGATGACACCACGTTCCTTCTCGATCTGAGACTCTTCCAGTGCACAGTTCTGCACAATGTCAGCAAGAAGCTCTACAACTGCAACACATTTCCTATGTTAGCAATCCTGCTGCCTGACTGCTACCCAGTGCTGCTGAAAGGAGAAAATACACACAGGTAGCACGCACACCGCAAGAGTGAGCAACAAACCACGCTGGGGAGGGGGTGCAGCACAGAGATGAGTACTACCTATTCCCACAGCATCAGGGAGGGACAAACAACACTGTTTTAGCATGAAGGCTCCAAGTCAGCTTGCCAAGCATCACTGCCAGCAGAAAGCAGGCAATCACTGCAGAAGGTGAAGCATGTCAGAAGCAAGGTACTGTTGCAAATACACACTAAATCCTTATAGAGAGCTTGCGACCTCTACAGTGTAGGCCCACATCTACGGTAGGGCCCACAGCTTTGACTCAAATCACTGCCTCTGGACAAAACCGACCTGAAGAGGAGTCTGCACATGGTACAAGAGCACAAGCAACACCTGCAAGAGCTGCACGGAGGACTCCTGACACAGTAGCTGTTGCTGACATGAGCTTCTCAGATCCATAAAACAACCACAGACTACTGACACCCCCTCTCCCTCCTGGCAATAGAGTGCAGCCTGATATAACAAGAGATTTGCATAACTGGTTTTATGAACACATGAACTTGCAGCCTTGATGCACCATGTCATGGCAGTGCTCTCTTCAACTACCTCCAATTTATGGCTCAGCTATGACTTCATTCCCTGGTCTGTTGTTAGAAAGAATGCTGGTAGGAGAGAAACACAAGGGCTTGCTTAACCTCCAAATCAGACTTTGCCTGCTGGCCATCCTACCTTTGGGCATGTCCTTGGACAAGGCTTTTATGTAATAGGCAGTCTGCTCACGCGAGGTGTACCCATTCAGATGAGCACCCATACTCTCCACCTCCTTTTCAAAGGCAGCACAAGGACGCTTCTTTGTGCCCTAAAAAAACCCAGATAAACACAATTATGAAGCAAACAGGTTTCCCTCTCGGGCAGAACTAAAGGAAGTAAAAGAACATTAAAAACCTAAAATGATTAATAAAAGCCAAGAGCAAGTGCAGAAAGCAAGAAATTTAAAACTTGCCTTATTTACCTAGCTAAAGGATGGCTGAGGTGCACTTTGAAAGACCAATAAAAACCCAGCAGGGAAGAAGACCTACGCTAAGAGACAACAGTGGCTGAAGATCACATTCATGGAAGTAAACCAAGAACAAGCCTAAATCAAAAATAAGCAGCCTTCTAGCTATCCAAGTAGCAATATTTGGAAGCCAGAATCAGAGCAGAAACCTACTTCTAATACAGAGTTCATCTCTTAAGGAGCAAGCCAGATGCTGCAGTTGCCTATGATGGCACAGGCTGGACTCGAGTCAGCAAGTCCCAGGCTTAGATGCCTTCTGCCCTAGGGCTGTTCAGCAGACACTTACATTATTAGGAAAGTAAAAGCTGCAGCCTCTAAACTTGGCTGGTCCACTAAGAAAACCAAAGAAAAACAGATGGCTACAGGAAATGCTGCTTTGAACTCTGCCTGCTAACCTGAAGAAAAATGGTTCATAATGTAGTCCTGTATGGGTGCTACACAATGGCTGGGAAAGTCAGTGATTGGAACCACAGCATCAGAGACTCTGTCTCACTTGTTACAACTTTTTTTCCTTAAGAGGTGAAATACCAACTAGTAAATGAGAATTGCCTTAATTCATGCATGCTTGCAAGTTGCCGCACATTCAACCAAAGAGTGCCATATAGGCTAGGTACTTTTTAAAGTTTATTTTTATACTATGTGCAAAGTCCCTGGGACTCAGATGACCCGATTTATGCTCTTTTAACTACAGCCTCTACAGCAAGAGCGCAATATATATATAAGCAGAATACTTAGAACAGCTCTACGTGCAGTCCTGTGCCAGACCTAGCATACCTCCTTACCTTAAAGGCCAGATGTTCCAGGAAGTAACCGGCCCCACTGTTCTTCTCGTTTTCATAGCGGCTCCCCACCCTGATCCACACACCCACCTAATGGCAAAAGTACCAAGTACACATATTAGAAAAGAAAAGAAAGAGCATATTCAAGCCTCATGACACAAATATAACACCAGGGGCAAGAATTCTGCTCCACAGACACTGCACTAGTAGCACCAAAATAAGAACAAGCACCAGGAACTGTTTCCTGTACACATTTTGGCTTTTTATATATAGCAGCTTTGCAAAAGCTTTTGCTAGTTTTGCCAGATATATAACTACTACTGACCACTTCCTGCTTACACAAAAACTCTAAGGCTGAGAAAACTCATAGAGTGTGAAAGCTTGACTACGGACTTCTCCAAAGCCAGGCTAGGCCTTCTACTGCTACATTTAATCCCAGCAGTTAACAAACAGAAGTGGTAGGGTCTCTGTCAAAAGCTTCAGTTCAAATAGAGGTTTGTCACTTTCAGAAGACCAGCTACAGAGTAGGCAAGGCTGACTTTCAAGTAGACCCTTAACATAACTTAAACTTACCGTACATGTTGGCTGATTGGACTCCTCTGAAGCTACACGGAGACCATTGTCTAGAGTGGTGACTTGGGTCTCTGGGATATTATGGAGTGTCTGGGCATAGGTGGCAGCACCTCGGTTCCTTGCCACCAAAGCTGCCTATAAAAAATGAAGGCTATGATCACCACTAACCAGCAACTCCCCTCTGCAAGGCAGATCTCCATAACACAGACCGCTGGGTACACAGCTGGCCAGAGCCAGGCAAGACAAGCTCGTTCACGTTTATATTGAGGAGCTCCTGCTACACACCGCTCGTTAACTGGAGAACTGGAAACCCTCCGCAGCGCCAGAGGTTTCGAGCAGGTCGAAAGCCCCAGGGAAGAGTCCCATGAACCGGTCAAAACCCAGCACCGGGGCGGAGAAGGGGGGCGGACAGCAGGCCCCCGGCAAGCCCCGCAAGCAGGGGGTTTCCATGGCGACCGCCGCCCGCCCCGTCCCTGTGACCTTTCCGGCCGACCGGCAGCCTAAGCCCGGCAGCCCCACTGCACCACGGGGCCTCCCGCTCCCCTTGCAGGCCCCCCCCCGGCCCACCTCGCCGCTCCCCCCGCCGCCGGCCGCGGTGACTCACGGAGGGGCGAGGGCCCCACAGCAAGGCCCGCCCGGCCGCGCACCCCGCCCGGCACACAGAGGAAGCCGCCATCTTGTCCCTGCCGCCGCCGACCGACTGGGCTGCAGCGCGCCTGCGCAGGAAGGAGGGCTTTGTGGGCGGGGAAGCGCATGCGCACGAGGCCGAGCGGCTGCCAGAGAGTCACCAATACGCATGCACACGAGGAGGAGGTGGTCCGCGCCGGTGGAGAGGGGCGCATGCGCAAACTAGTGCGGGCGTGCGGAGGCGCCCCCTGGTGGGGGATAGGGGGCGGCTGACGCCGCGGGGCTCCCTGGGCAATGGCGGCCCCGGGGGGAGGCCCCGGGGGATAGTCCCCGCCCGTACCGCACCCTTGGCCGCAGCCCGACGGGCCCGGAGCGGGTCGGGGGGAAAAGTGGAAGAAAAAGGCAAAAAGGAGGAGGGGGTGGCGCGCCAGCCTACCCGCAGGGAGGGCCAGGCCCAGGCCTGGGCCCAGCCGGGCAGTGCCCGCCAGTGCCAGGGTGCAGCCTGCGGTCACCTTTATTGAGGAAAGTGCATTAAAACGAAGCCTGAAAAACAGTACATGGCTTTATCTGTGACACCAACCCGCTGCCGGGAGCAGGCCACCCTTGGCCGAGTCTTGGGGCCCCCTCTGCCACCCCCAAGCCAGGCCCTGACCTGGTGGGACAGACCCGTGCCAGGGCTGATCGGGGCGGCCAAGCGGGCAGGTTGGCGCAAGGGCCTGTGGCAGCTCCGTCGCAGGGGAGCTCACAGCCAGGGCAGGGCCCCAGCTCTCAGAGTCCGGAGGGGCTGGTGAGGGTATGAGGCCTCCGGGCCCCAGGGTGGGTGAGTGGGTGCCATCAGGGTGGCTAAGCCCTCCTTGCCCACCCGGCTCCTCAGGGAGACATCTTCCTCTTGCGGGACTACATCCTGGTGCTGCGGTCCACCTATAGGAGGGAGACAGTGAAGGGTTGGCTTGGCTGCCTCCCTCCTGTCATGGTCATGGGGATGGCGAGGCTGGGTGCTTACCAAGGTCTGGCGCTGCTCCCCACTGATGTGGACCACAGCATCATGCACCGAGGGGAAGAAGCAGTGCTTGGTGATGGCCGAGCTGAAGAAGTTGCCCCGCTCCAGCTGGGTGAGGACAGGCTCTGTGTGGAGGGAGAAACATCCGAAACTGTAGCAGCTGGTTGAGCCCACCACCTCCCACCCAGAGCAGCCTCCCTCCCCCTGTGCAGCGGGGGACACCGGGGCCATTGCCAGGGTTCCAGCTGCCCTGCTGGGGGCTGCGGGGCTCAGACTGGGCCCATGGAACAACCTGCAGCAGCTGTCCCCTGGGGAAACCCTGGGGGTGGGGACACCATGGAGGGAGCCCCAGGCCACCAGCTGTGTTCCAAAGGGGTGGGCACGCCTAGCAGGGGCTGATGGCTCTGCAGAGCCTTCTCACCCGGGCAACCAGCAACAAATACGTCCACTTCTATCTCATGGAAATCTCTGAAGATCTGCAAAAGGGAGAAAACATTTTGCCTGGGAAGAGGGATGGGCAGCAGCCATCAGGCTACCCCACAGGGTCCTGGGGACACCCTCAGTGAGGCTGCCGGCCCGCCTGCTCCCCTGGCCCCTTACATTCTTCAGGATCTTGATGGAGACGGTGTCCACAAAGCTGACGGGGCTGAAGTCCAAGATGACAGCACGGAAGCTGGGCTGGGGCAGCCCCAGGGTGTGCAAGGTGGGCTTGGGGGGTGTACTGCCCTCCGCCCCACTCAGCTCGATCACCGCCACACCTGGACCGTTGTGTCCATCCTCTGTGTCCTGGGGGAGGGAAGGAGGCCCAGCCTCACTGCACAGGGGCTAGTGGTAACCCCTGGCTGGGCAGTGTCCCCTGCTGGGCTCGCCCTGCCCTATAGCACAGTGGGGCTTGGTGAGGCTCTTTGGCTGCGCCGGGGCACAGGCAGTGGGTGGCCCCAGGAGAGGTGACTTGCTTTTACCTTCACCTACTTTGGGCTCTTTCCAGATGCACCAGGACCCACCCCTCTCCCAGTGACCCTCTCCAGAGCTGGGCTTATTAGCTGGTACCAGGTCAGCCTTTGCTCTCGCACTTACTTCTGATAAACTGGCCAAACAGCTAATGACTCACTGGCTCCACCACCTAATCATTAACGGTCTGGCTTTCCCTGCCTACCCTGGGTGTGACGCCATGGCTGGGCTCCAGTGCCTCTTCTCACCCAGTGGCCCTAGACTGAACCGGGAGCGCCACTGGCCACTGAGCCTGGCGAATGCATGGGCAGGAGGGCCAGGGCCAGGCAGGGAGGTGGTGCAGGGTGGCACCAGAGGGGTCCCCCGTGGCAGGGAAGCACCTTTTTTCTCTTTGCCTTCTCCTTCTCCACTTTCTTCTGCTGTTTCTTCAGCTTCTTGAGGGCCTTCTTCTTCTTCTCGATCAGGCGGTCCACATTGATGCCGCTCTGCAAAACAATGCAGCCCTGTGTTCCCAGGTGCCCCATCACCACCCTGGTGCCTGCAGGCTGGGGACACCAGGGGGCTGGCAGGTCTCCTACCTTTTTCTTCAGGGCCTCAGCATACAGCTCCACATTGGCAAAATAGAGGGTGGAGGAGGAGCGAAAGATCTTCACACCAGGGACCTCCTGTGCCTGAGGGCAGATGGGGAGGGTGCTACCCCAGGAATGGAGTCTCCTGCTCCCCTTCCCTCTATCCACCAAAATGCGCCCCCCCCCCCTCCTT
>JANZLQ010000037.1:10577103-10612254 GCA_026212715.1 Elanus axillaris | reverse complement strand
CCATCCCCCCTGCCCGCCCTCCCCGGTCCCTCACCCCCAGGCCAGCCGCGGGAAGGGCGGCAGGACAGGACCGCAGCTCCTGGTATCACCAATGCGACTCCCCGGGGGCTGCCATGAGCTTGGTCCCCCGGTGCTCGGGGGCCACGCTGGTCTGGGTTAGGCTTAGGCCAGCGCTAAGGACAGAACCCATGATGGACCCCAGGAAGATAATTGATGGTGACCCGTGCTCAAGGTGCCATGGATCAATACTGCCCTTTGCTCACCTGCTCTTTCCCCTCCACCAGCAAGGAAGGGAGGGACAGAGGGCCCAAGGATCACGCTCGGCCTCTCCTCACGCTTCCCCCTCCTTGCCCGCAGCCCATATCAGCCCCGCTGAGATCACACTGCCTTTGGACAGGGGATTTCTCCCCTTGGCCTCACCCAGGCTGCTGGCCAGGGGCACTGGCTGCTGCCAGGCACGGGCCCCATGGCTATAACCACAGCCACCTCAGTACCGCAGACGTGCCAGCCAGGACCAGGGCCACTGCGCACCACTGCAGCCAAACCCAGCGTTGCGTGAACCAGCTTGGACAGAGCCAAATTCAAGCAACCGGCAGCACCTGAAGTTCCTGTGACCTGGTCACCTTGCCCCGGGCCACAGCAACTCCCCTTCAGCGCAGGAGCTGGCTCAAGCCCAGGCATTGTGCCCATAGCCCCAGCCATGGATCCTGAGCATAGGGAGAGACAGCAGAGAAGCCAAGACCATTTTATAGACTTTTATTTCCAAATCTGGCGCTTCCATGATACACTTTTACACAGCCAGGGAGGGGGCATGGGCATCTCCCTGCTCCCTGCCCACAGAATGAGATGGAGAGGAAAAAAACAAAACAACCAAACCCCACAAAGAAACAAACCCAACCTAAACCCAAGGAGGATGCTCCCCAGAGCCCAGGCCACAGCACTACAATCAGGGACCAAGTCACAGACTGACTCCTGCTTCTTGCCTGGCCCAGCTCTGTGGCAACAGTCACCGGCTCTGCTGCTCTCTTCTTTTTGGCACTTGTCACTCGCTCTCCATTTGGCACCAGCACAAAGAGCCCCTGTGCCCAACTTAGCAGACACATGGGCCCTACTGCGCAGCGGGGACAGGACCCCAGGCCCCCAGTGCCACTGCTGCGCAGCTGGAGAAACATGTAAACAAGCTTGTTCACGAAGGCAAAGACAGAAGGCTTTCCCTCTGTCCACTGGTCCCGAATAGCATGTAAACATGTCAGCAGGCCCTTCCCTCCCCATCCCTGGGAGAAGGGCAGCAGCGAGCCTCCCTTGTCAGGGCTATGACAGGGGCAGGCAGCCCCTGCCAGGACCATGGCACCCCCATCACCCAGCCCTTCTGTTCTCTCCACACTCTCCCTGCTGACTTGGGGATATAGCTGGGAGGCCTTGGCCTCCCTGGGGGCCTAGAGGACAGCAGCACAAGTCCTCTCCTGTAAACATGTCAGGCTGGGCTGCAGCAAGATGCTACGGCAGCATGGTAGTAAGGCAGTAAGGAGCGTGCTGTCACGCAGCCCCAAGAGCACCACGGGGGCAGCCGAGCAGAGGCACCATGCTCAGCAGGTGAAAGAGAGTGTGCCAGCCCCCAGAACCAAATGCCCCTGGCCCGTGGCTGGGGTAGGCACAGAGGACTGTCATCTCATGGCAGGGCCAGTGGGAGCCCAGGGCCAGGCCCCTAGCCGAGCAGAGAAAGCATCAGGGTGGCCTGAATTTCCAGAGAGGGCAAAGTGCTGTTTATCTCCATCTCCCAAAATCCAGGCCATTCTGAGCTGGGTTCCTCTGCCAGCCAGAGAGCGCAGGGACGTGTGCGTATGTATGCAGAGCCCACAGGGAACCAGCTAGATACAACTTTTGTGGGCAATGGTGGACCCCAAGACTGGAGCCACATCATATTCCTGCAGATGCTAATCCTCCTCTGGGTGAGTGTTGGCTCTGGGAACAGCCTAGCCTGCTGCTAAACAGAGCTAGGGTCATGCAGCTCCTTGCCTGGACCCAAAAACCAACAGAGGTTTGCTCTGTAACACGCAGGTTAAAGAGCATAACATACAGTGGGTAAAAACAGTGCTCATTTGCTGAGCAGAGGAAACCAGCACTTACAGGAGTGGTACCATCCTGGTACAGGACAGGACTGAACAGCAAAGTTTGTTTCCTCCCCCAGTGGATCCCTAGTGCTGAACTTCCTGCCACACTCACTGGTGCACAGGCTCAGGTGCACAGCCTCAGCTCACGGACAGTGGGCAGCCCCACGCAGGGTCCCACAGGAGGGCAGAGGGGGGCCTGACTGCAGCGTCAGCACGGCTGCAGGGGGCTGAGGGATGCCAGGCAGGAGGACGGAGACACATGTAGAGCTGCATGGTGGGAGGGCAAGGGGCAGCTGTCCCACATTGGGGATGGGACAAAGTGGTGCTGGCAAAGCCATAAGGGCTGCCTGGCACTATCTCTCCAGTCCACTGGGGTTATGGTCCCTGGTATCCCCAGCGAAGCTGGCAAAGGGCTGTTGGTGAAACAAATGCTCCAGGTCCTGGGAACAGACCATCCGTAAAAATAACCATAGAAATTTCTCTTCTCTCTGATTACAAAGATACAAAAAGGTAGAAAACCCTCCCCTGTCCCCACATCCTGGGCTCTGTTTCCATCCCCCTGCCCCTGCCCACCCTCCGTGCACACACGCACAGCCCGCAGACAAACAGCTCACAGAGGAAGAGCTCAGCCCCGGGGGGTCAGAGATGCCACCCTCGCCTGAGCAGGCTTCTGCTGTACCCGTCACACTGGGCAAGTGATGGGGACCACAGCGGCAGCTGAGAGCCTGGAGGCTCCCAGCAGTGGGTGGTGTGGGCTGCTGGCCCTGCAGCCCGGAGGACAGGGGAAGGCAGGGTCGGTCTTGGGCCTCTGACCATCATCAGTTCTGGCCCCTGCCCCCCGGGGACACCAAACCTCAGCTGGCAGCACCTGGCTAGGCGAAGGGCCCTGCTTCTTCTGTCTCTCTTGTGGAAGCTTCGGCCCCTCAGGAATGGCCCTCGTTTCTTGTTATTCTTCTCGGAGGAAAGAAAAACAGCATTAAGCCATGGCATCTCCCCTGGGCTCCAGCTGCATCCCCAAGCTATGCCAGATGGGGACAGCGCAGGAACCCACTCCTGTGTCAGGACAGGAACAATTGCCTCCAAGTCCCTGAGTTCAGGGAAGAGGAAAAGAGAGATGAGATGGGATGGGGTGGGGTGGCAGCAGTGCCAGCAGGGAGTAGACCTGGAGGGGAAGAAATGACAGACTGGGACAGGGGCCCTGGGGAGAAACATGGCTGGGGCAGGCAGGGCTCCTGTAGGACTTGGGACTCCTCCTCCTCCTCCTCTCCAGCCAGCCTGGCCCTTGCACACATCCACTCGTTGGAACTTACAGCTGGCACTAAGCAAGGAGACCAGCCTTGAGGTCAGCCTGGCTGCACAAATCATCTTCTCTGAGCCCCTACAGGCCACAGGTGAGGGCCATCACTTCTAGCAGAGCAGGCAGACTCAGGTATACTGATGTTTCTGCTTGTGCTGCACTGCAAACACCCAGAGCTGTTGCACCTGAAGGTTCTCCCTGCCCAGTCACTATTCAGGACTGGGAGATACCTGTCACTCACCCCAGGGGCTCACCCTTACACATCCCTCTCCCCCCAAACCCTTTGCGAAGAAGCAAGGTAGGTGAACGATGCACAAGACCAGCTGAACAAGGCCTGGCTGAGGAAGGGACACACTTACTCTGAGTCTGGCGACAGCTCTGAAATGCTGTGGGAGGTGACGGAGCGAGGTGTTGAGGGGCACAATGCAGAGGGTGTCGAGGAGGTCTGCATGGCAGAGGGGGTGGCGGTGGTCTGGGGGCCTGAAGGCGTGCTGGAAGATTGCACCGAGGACAGGACAGAGGAGTTAAAAGAAGCAAGGATGGAAGAAAGGATATCTAATTGTTCAGTGGAAGGATGTCGGCTGGGAATGGTCTCCAGGTTCTCTCTAGAAGGCTGCCTCCTTGACAGTGGCTCTAGGCTTTCCCTAGACAGCTGCCTCCTAGAGAGACTCCCCAGGTTGTCCTGTGAGGGATGCCTGCTAGGCACTGTGTCCAGAGGCTCTCTGGAATTAGATCTTCTGGACAGAAAGTCCAGCTGCTCCCTTGAAGTTTGTCTAGCTGATGCTAGCTGGTCCCTTGAAGGCTGTCTTCTAGAAAGCAAATCCAATTGTTCTCGAGAAGTATCTCGACTTGGCAATGTGTCTATTCGGTCTCTGGACACTTGCCTACTTGGCAACGTGTTTAGCCATTCTCTAGAGACCTCTCTTACTGGCCCACAGTCTAGCTGCTCTCTTGACCCAAATCTGCAGGGTAAAGTGTCAAGGTGGTCTCTGGAGCCCTGCCTCCGGGGCAGTGTGTTCCCACGATCTCTCTGACTGGGCCTAGCAGCAAGTAGATCCAAGTTTTCCCTAGATCCGTGTCTGCTCGGGATACTTTCCAGGTGTTCAGTAGACCCGTGCCTGCTGGGGATAGTGTCCAGCTCCTCCCTGGACCCATGCCGGCTGGACACAGCTTCCAAGCACTCTCCAGAGTTGTGTCTACTCAGCTGCTCCCGGGACATCTGTCTCCTCATCAGCATGTCAAGCTGCTCCCGTGACGAGTACCGGCTGGCTGGCTGTGAAAGACTGCCTGCCCCAGAGTAGATCCTGCCATAGGAGGCAGCAGGGACAGCCCTGTGACCCAGCGTGGAGGTCTTGTACCATGTCAGCTCGTTGGTCATCCTGCCAACAGATGGTAGGCCTTGGAGAGTCGGAGGGTACTGGAGGCGGTTCTTCAAAATCCCTGCACCGGACAGAAAGAGAAATCAAATCTTTGCATAACAGTGAGAAGAGCATGAAAACCAGAGGAGATAAGCCATACCTCCCCAAGGACACGACAAGATGCGTTTGATGCTGAGCCTTCAGAGCCACGTGAACCTGGTACAGGCAAGGCCACCCTTGCCCGCTTGCTCCAGACCATTACCTTTTCTTTGCCGTTGGGTCTGGGTGAGGGAGTTCTCATCCCCGCTGGTCAAGGCCAGGTCTGGCTGATTATTGTTGGCCGCATCCTTGTTGATGTCAAATCCCAGCTTCCGCTCGGAGCCCCACTTCTGCAGGGAGCAGGGGTGAACCTCGCACTCGCCCAGAGCTGGCCAGTACGACATGAGGTCATTGCCATCCACATCTGTCAAAAGGACAAAGCAAAACAGGCCCCAGGGAAGAGGGAGAGAATATTTCTGTAAGTAGCAATCAAAGCCATCACAAGACATGGCGTGGCCCCCACAGACCTGAGCTCACCCTTTCCCCTGCCAGAGCCCCTGGAACTTGCCTTTGGGAGTGTTGTTGGCGGGGTTAGTGAGGAGGCGTTCGCTGTGTGCCGCCCGTTTGAACTGGCGCTGGAAGCGGCCCCGCAGGCGTACATTCTCCTCGCTCTCTGAGGATGGGATGGAGAGGCTGCGCTCTTCATCCAGAGACAGGTCACTGTCTGAGTCTGAGTCCTGGTCTGTAGGGACACAGCGTGTGTTGGAGAGACATTTGGAATGAAGGTGGAAGAGGCTCCCTGTGGCAGGGCCAGGAAGGCAGAACCACCCCAGGGCTGACCACCCTCATGAATGAGGACAACAGCCTGCCTTACCCCTCACTGTCCTTCCCTTGGCAGCAGCCTGTGCCTGCTCCCTTGCTTGGCATCTCTCTGCACCCTCCCCATAAGCAGTTGCAAATAGCCGTAAGATCCCCTTTGCCTCCTCTTTCTCCAGGCTGAGCAAACCCACCTCCCTCAGCCTCTGCTTGCCTGTCCCAGATCCCAGCCCCAGCCGTGAGGGTGGACCCTGCCATTCTCACTCCAGTGAGTCAAAGCTCTGTGCTGCACTGAGGAGCCCGGTGTCCCCAGGGACCTCGCAACAGCCTATGCCCCTCTCTTGCCTCCTCCATTTCTAACTCTTTGGAGACTGGCTATGCCCTTTGCCATCTGTCTGGGAGGAGGCTGTGCTAAGTGACACAGTTGCTACCTCTCCATCCTATCTGCAGCGTGTTTGGACGTCACAGCTGAACACAGCATGGAAGATGTAACCGTACAGCCAGAGCCTGTACTGGGAAGAATTTCCTTAAGCCAAGAGTTAATTCAGGATGCGCAGGGTTTGCCCCAAACCCAGGCACAGGGCTGAGCATTACCTCCCCCAGCATCGCGGTGGAACATGGCCACATCGATGTCCGTGGGGCCAGCGTGGGACAGCAGGCTGTGATCTAGGGCCGAGCCCTGACGTGTCGTCACGTTGTCTCTGAAAGACAGGAGGCATACAGTTACAGTGGCAGGAGCACCTGGCTCTGCCTGGGCACTCCTGGCACCCCAGAGCCCCACGCCACTCCTTACCTGAGGTAAGCCCGCTGGCTGGAGTGGGTGCGGGCAGAGCGCACGCTGCTCACCGATGAGATGGTGGAGGCCCCCAGGGTGATGCGGATAAGCCCACTCTCCTCAAACAGCGCTGTGTTGTTGTAGGCATTGGGGCCCTGGCAAGGCAGGGAGAGAGGACATGGGCCCTGTTAAGAAGGTGCCACAGCAGCCCAGGGGATGGCCGTGCCACAGCAGCCCAGGGGATGGCCTTGCCACCCCCCCCAGGGAAGCAGGGATGTCCCCATCAGCTGCTGTCCCAGGCAGGCAGTTTGTTCCCAGATCCCTGGGCTGCTCCTGCTCTTGCCCACCTGTGTGCTCCTTGTGGCCTCCTCACTCTGCCCCTTCTTGCCAAGGCAGGCCAGCTTCCAGGCCTCCCATACCTCCTCATTCAGCACACAGAACAGGATGAGCACAGCCAGGCCCTGTGCAGAGAGATGCAGTGAGAAACAGCCCCTAGCTGCCAGCCAACCTGCTCACCCGCAGCACCAGTGCTGGGACACTCCCTGGCTCCTCCAGAGCCCAGTGTGTTGGCCCTGGTGGCCACCAGGATTGGGATGCACCAAAGAGCCCCCCAACACTGACCAGTGCTAACCCCCATGGTGGCCATGGGTAAGGGAGGAAAGGGTAGGATGTCATCCTGGCTGGCAGTGGCCAAGTAGCAGCTGGCAGGGTCCCCTGCAGCAACACCAGCCATGGTGGTGGCAGGAGGTCCACAGGGTGCTGTTGTGGGTCATATTTGGGGTGTCCGACACCTCCGCTGCAGGCCGCTCTCTTGCTCTGCCCTTTGAGAGCATGGAGGCCCCTTCCCTCCAAAGATGGTCCTTGCTGCCCCATGGATGTCAGCTCTGAACCAAGCACCTTGCAGCAACCTCCTGCTCTGTGCCACCACCCACTGCGGGCACAGTAGCGAGGACTGGCAGGAGTCACCTGCTGCCACTGTGGTGACAGCGGAAGGGATAAGGAGCCCAGTGGGATGCTGGAGGCTCAGTGCAGGACACCCACTCTCCACAGATGGCCATGGGGACCACAGGGATGCTCTCCTGGGCTGACCCATGCCCTCCCCTGGCAGAGGCCAGGCAGTTACCTGGAGGCTGCAGAGGACAGTGTAGAGGTAGTGGAAAGCCAGGACACTGTTGTTGACAGCCAAGAGGCCAAAGAGCCAGGTAGTGCTAATAACTAGAAGCAGAACAAAGGAGCTCCGTAACGTCATGCTGGAGAGAGAGAGAGACAGGCACACAGACACACACCGATAGGTTAGTGCGTATTGTTAATCTATAGTCTAGCGCTCACAGACAGAGATCCAGAGGGGAAAGTGCACTCCTGCTCAGCCCTCCCTGCTGTGCCCAGCACTGTGGGCACATCCCTGCACAGCTCCCCCTGACTCCCAGGCCTTCCCTTCTGGATCACACATGGCAAACACAGGGGCCCAAATGACACAGGTGATTTGGAGCCACAGAGAGCTAAGCCAAGGTCCAGGGCTGGCCCAGGACGGAGCAGGGAAAGGTCTCAGAAGGAGCACGTAGGAGAGGGAGGAGGTGCTGGAGTCAACAAGGGCAGAGTCTTGAATCCAGGCAGACAAAACGGGTGGCTGTCAGGGCGGGTGGTGAAGGGGGACAGGCTGGTGGGACAGTGTGGAGATGGGGATGTGGGAACAAGAGGAAAGGACAAAGTTTAGGAAGGGTTAATGTGGCTGGCAGGTGTGGGAGAAGAGAGTGGCTGCAAGGCTGACACTGATGCACAGAGACGCACTCTGCGATGGTGGAAGAGGGAGGATGGTCACTGAAAATGCTAAAAACCATGAGCTCTGCTGGGAGTTTGGCCATTAATACTCACAGAACCGATTTCTTCTTGGTCTCCTTTTGGCCTGGAGAACAGGACATCTTGGCCACAAGCAGGAACATGACCCCATTCATCTGAAAGCATTGGCACTGATTAGAAGCTGTGCCAAGGGCTGGTTCTGACCTGACATCCCCAGCACAGAGTATAGGCAGACTCCAGGTCCACCAGGCCCTTGTGAACGTCCCCTCCTTTTCCCTTCATGCCTGAGCCATGGCCTCCCCCAGGTTTGGCTAGAGCAAGGAGGGACAGAGAGAGGGCCTCTAACTGACAAAGGAGGGTACAGAAGGGGGCAGGCAGTGGGCAGCTAAGGAAGGGGCAAGTGCTCATGGTGCAGAGAAGGGAGGCAGGAGAGGGCTGTGGGTGAAACAGGACAGGGTTTTACCACAATGACGACAGTAATGGGGCCTGCAAAGCTCCAGACCAGCTTATCATGAATGGAAATCCAGCAGAAGTCAGGGTTCCCATAGCCCTCAGGATCCAGGCCAACAGCCAGCCCTGTAGGAGGAAGGGAGAGGTCAGGTGCAGACCCAGAAGCCTTGGATTCATCCAAGCCATATCGATCCCATCCCAGCACTGAAGGCCATGAAGGGGTTTCTCTCCCCACCACAGAAAGAACCAGGACTGCAAGTCCCAGCATCAGGGCCTGTATTTCTTTTTTCTCCAGGCATGCCTGACACAGCGCAGCCCAGCCAGCATTCACTGCCAGCAACAGGTCACCCAAGCATGCAGGCTTGGGAAACCAGGAGACCTTAATCAGAAGGCCTGCAATGGCATGAGTCCCATGCCCATTGAACAAACCATGGGGAGATGCGCTGAGGAATTACTTCTCCCTAAGAGGCAAAATGACAGCCCTTGATACATGGTCCCCAGCTGACCACCACAGCACTGCCTGCTGCCAGCACTGCTGGCCATGCCAGGCCCACCCTTAGCTCTCCCCACTGGCTAAGTGAGCTGGGCAACACCAGGGGATCAGGAGGCTGCTGAGAACTGGCACTTTTGGCATGGCTGTAGGACAAGCAGCTCCTACCGGTGATGATGGCAGGCACTCCCCAACCGATGGCATAGTAGAAACGCATGGCTCCGAAGTTGACATTGCGGGCTTCAGTCTGCATGCGGTAGATGTGGAGGCCCTGGACGAAGAGCCAGGCAAAGGTGGAGAGGAAGAAGCAGTGGAGGAGGATGGCAATCACAGTGCAAAGAAACTGGGGAGACAAAAGCCACTCAGAGATGTTCCCACTGTGCCAACACTAACTGCATCATCCATGCCTCGCCCCCACCCCCATGGGTGTGCTTCTTTAAGCCCACAGACCTGGTTCTCAGTGCGGTTGATACCCAGGAGAAAGAGCAGCTCAGAGAAGAACAGGGTGACTGATATGTTGGAGTGGATGCCACGCGTGTTGGACTTGAGGCCTTTGAGGCAGGTCAGGAAAGAGAAGGTCAGCAGCAGAGCCACCAAGGAGAGAGACACCAAGGAATAGGTGACAATGGCCAATGTCTCCAGGTCACCTTCCAGTTGCTGCAGCAGCAGAGAACAAAAGGTAAATGGCAGTATTAGGGGGAGACATAGGAAGCCTACTGAGCTCTCAATCTCTACTTGTGCCCCACAGGGAATTTTCTGCCTGTCCCTGCTTATTCTGGGACCCAGTGGCTAACAGCCCCACCACCACCCACAGCCATGCAGGTTGAGGTTACCTCTCGGTGCGAGCTGTCCATCAGAACCCCAAAGGTGCCAAACTGGGAGCACTGGCAGTGGACATGTGTGGTGTTTCGGTACACAAGCTCGCAGTCCCTGGCTGTCCAGAAGCCAGAGGGGTTGGTCCTGCAGCCACCAAAAAGAAGAGTTTACTTAGGAGAGAAGACAGATGAGCGTGGTGTGCGGGGAAGGAACCGCAGAGAAGAGGGGTGACTGGCAAGGCTTTTCTACCAGCAGATACAATGGCACTCCTACAGCTGAAGTACTGGAGCCAAAGCCCTGCAGGGACCCTGCTGTGACCTCCCAGCAGGAATGAACCCCCTGGGAGAGGGCAGAAACCCTCACATCCCCGTGCTGCCCAGATATGCAGCCTGACATGGCCAAGGAAACTTGGGGAATGAGGAGGTGCCTGGGGAAAGCAGCTCAAAGAGAGCAGCCCAGCCATGCTCAACTCACGGGTTGGAGTGGTTCCACTGGACACAGAGAGGTTTGCTCCTGTTGGCTGTCTCCAGCAGGTGAAATTCCAGCACGAGAGGGGTGTCTAGGGGCCCCCGAAGGAAGGTGTGGTTGCTGAACACAGACACACTCACAATGGGGGAGTTCATCACAGGATTCCTGGGGAGCCTGCAAGGAGCAATGGAGCTCTACCATCACTGTGCCTGGCAGCTGCAGCCCTCTGGGGACTTCCTGGATGCCCTGCACTGACATCTCAGAAGGAACAGCTCTGGCCAGCCCACACTAAGGGGCTAGGAAACATGGGGCAGAGCAACACCAAGGTGGGGAACAGACAGCTGCACAGGATCATCTGGCTAGGAACCAAACCCAAGCCACTGCAGACTCAGCAACTGCTGGAGGGAGCAGAACAGAGTCCAGCCAGCCTCCCTCCACTGGTGCTTGTGGAGGACAAGGGGGAGCAGGACATACCTGACACTGCGGCGATCCACCTGGTAGCGTGCAGGCAGCAGTCCCCCCAGGGTGCGGTACATGATGAGGATGATCACAGTGAGAGCAGGCTCGGGCTCCGGCAGCGCCTGCCTTGGGGCAGTGTTCTCCACAGTGTAGTTCCCTTCGCCCCCAGCCAGCGTGGGCACTGCCGTGGGGGCAGCTGAGGCACACAAAGGGGTGGTGAGAACAGACACACACATACTGCTCTGAAGGCAACTTGTGAGGCCATCAGGAGCCTCTGGGATGTGGTGAAGTCAGAGGCTCTGGGCTCTCAGGGGTGCCATGTGGACCTCTGACAGAGCCAGGTCTCAGCTGGGGTACATGCAGACTAGATGACCTTTAAAGGTCCCTTCCATCCCAAACCATTCTGTGATTCTACACCTTCCCTGCCAGCCAGGCCCACCCACGCTGTCCCTTAAGTGATGCTCACATGCTCACCTTCGGCTTTTGGGGGGCTCAGCACTGACAGCGGCAGCACAACGTGGGTGTGGGGGTCCCAGGCGGGCTGGCCCCGGAAGAGGCTGCTGTGGTAGCGAGGGTAGCGGCGGCGGATATGGGAGTGGTTCTCCATGCGATCGATGCTCAGCACTGCGGAGGAGCAACGGAGTGAAAGTCAGATCTAGGATGGCCACCTGAGAGCAACCATGCTCCAGGGCACCCCAGATTTGAAGTCACTGGCAAAGGAACTGTACAAGCCGCAGGCTTGCTGGATATGTCCCGTGTTTGGGCATGACGTGAAATCCCAGCACCCACAGTGCTCTTTCCTAGCCCAGATCTTTGCTCTGCCAGACTACTTCCGCCACTGAGGCTGCAGCTTTTTCACTAGAGACTGGGAGGTAACTGGGAGCAGGCAGCATGCTCCTGGCTCTGCTGGCTCTTGGTGGTCTGTCAGCTACTCCAGACAGGGACGGGACCAGGACGCCTCTCACAAACACCTCCCCATGTTTCAGAGCCACCAAGGATGTTATCAGCACCCTTCCTGAGGTGAAGTAAGATGAGAAGGGGACTGGGTGTGATGGAGGAGTGGCTCTGCATCACCCTAGCCAGACCCACCACCAGCCAGCTCCTACTCACTGATGTTGGGGGTGACGACGCCGACGGGGTTGAGGTAGGTGAGTTTCATGTTGCTGGCCAGCGTGCCTGAGTAGTCCCGCAGCTGCTCCATGAGGCTGGCACTGCCGTGCTCACTGTGTGGCAGCATGGCCCAGTGCTCCCGGTTCTCGGGTGCCAGCACGGAGCTGCCTGCACGCAGCAGGTTCTGCATGGGAGAGACATGGGGGAAGGGGGTGAGGGAAGCACTGCCTTTGGGCCCTGTCCTGAGTGTGTCCAGGCTGCAGCACTGTGCTCTCTGCCCAGCTTGCTGCACAAGGGCTTGGAAAGGATGGGTACTTTCTGCTATGATGGGCCTCAATGCTCATTAACCAGTGTCCTACAGAGATATCTTCCTTGCACCCCTGCCATGAGGGACTTGCAGGCAACTGAGCAAACCCAGCTCTCTGCCTCACCTCATCCACCTGGTGCTCCAGCCCCGACCACACAGGTGGCCTCCACAGGTCTTGCTCCTGTAGGTCAATGTCTGTGTTGCACTGGGGAGTCCAGTGCTCCTGACATGGTCTCACAACACCCTCGATCCCCTCAGAGACCCAGGCTCAGGGTGGCCGATAAAGAGAAGCAGCATCAAAAGCCATTCTGGTCTGGGGGAAGGACTCACCTCATTGAAGTGGGCGTCCTGTGTGGCTGTCAGTCCAAAGCCACGCTGCCGGCTCTCAAAGGCCATGAGGCGGGACAGCAGGCGGAAAGTGATGTGCACGTCATTGCCAAAATAATGGTCCATGTGGTCAGTCACAGCTCGGAGCCGGTGGGCCAGCTTCTTGGCTTCAATTGTGTTGAGCTCAGTCTCGTTCCTCTCCAAGCCCTCCAGCTGCCAGCAGGGAGAAAAGAAGGGATTAAGCAATTAAGCAGATTCCTCACTGGGAAACTGGGATGCTGCAGGCCCCACTGGACCAAGAGATTATTTTTGAAACCATGGCACAAGCCATGGACACTCACAGTGGTGGTCACTAGAACAGGGAGCATCTCTGGCGGACAACCAGCCTCCAGCAACACACTAGGGGTTGCACTGGCCCAGCTAACGCAGTGCTGTACACAACAAAGGCCAAGGAGATGAAAGGACAGGGCAAGCATCTAGCGATACTTCCCTGGAAACTCTCCTGGCTTCAGTTACAATTCAGCCTAGATGCAAGTGTTTAATAAACTTGCCCAGATATTTCAAAGGGATTTGTCACTGACAGAGACTGAGGGCTACAGATGTCCCACAGAGCAGATATCCCACCAGCTTCAAACAATTCAGCCCTGCTCAGGGTTATTTGTTTTCCTCTCAAATACTGGGGCAGGACACGGGTCGCTTCTGATGGGGTCACTCAAAAGATTCAACTAAACCAAACTGAACTTCAGCTCAGACCAATGCTCCCACAGGATGGGTTTGGGGACAGGAGAAGAGAAAGGTGCTGAGCACTGTGGCAAAGCTTTCTCCTACTCTACATGGTCAGTGAGAGCTAAGCTCTTTGAAATCTGACTGTGAGCACTTGTTCATATGGCTCCTGCCCTGTCAGGGCTGCCGAGCTGAGAGGGGATTACCAGCATGGAGAGCTCCTTGAAGGCCGGTGAAGTGCAGTTGAAAAGATCAGGCTCCAGCCAGCCTTTCTCCTCATCACAGTGTCTGACGGCTGCACCTAAAGCCAGGAGGAAGGGCATGTCTGAAATTCAGCACAGGATGCATGGCTCCCCTACTGCATTCCCCCAGCAGGGACTCTCTGTACCAGCTAATCCCAAAAATCAGCACCAGCAAGTGATGGGGACGGCCTGTAAGACCCCAGGGCTGTCCTCCTGCTTTGCACCAGTGCAACCCGTTCCACCCTTGGTCTGCATCACCTCAGCAAGCTGCTGCCATCCCCTCCCTCCAGGAGCTGGATTCCTCTGTGTGCTTCTGGGCTGCATCACATCAGGTGCCATCACACAGAATTGCAAAGACGAGTAAGTGACTTGGCAGGGCTCAGGTTGGAGAAGCCCCTAGTTCCTGGTGGGGACATATCTGTGCCCTTAGGGCACATCTGACCCCAAACTACTGAAGCCCATGCAGCTCTAGGCATCCCCTGGCTGACAGCCTGCAATGCCTGCTAAGGTCCTGCCTTTCTCTACAGGGCAGTCACCCCATGAGGACAACACCCCTGCTGTGGGGCTGGCAAACCCGCCCCAGAGATGAGTCCCTGCAGTTGAGTGGGATGGAGGAGTGAGATGGGGGACCCCCCATCCAGCAGTGTGGGTTCAGTACCCAGTGCAAGATCCCAGTCCCTGGCTGGGGCCAAGCACTACTGCACAGCAATGGAGATACCAGCAATGAATGGCATCAGCTGTTAACCACCACCAAAAGCGCTCAGGAAGCCAACACGGACAGCAGTGTCCTGGGCTGGCAGTGTCACCACACACACCTTGAGCAAGAGGAACCTGGATGACCCCAGTGTACCCAGCAGGACTGTGGACCAGGCCTTCCTGGGGATGGCACCAGGGCACAGGAGCCTACCCAGGTGCCCATGGCTGGGAGAGGGCAGCAGCATGGCCAGAGCGCAAAGAGGGAGCCTGGAGTAGACTCCAGTTGCTGCTCAGAAAAGCCTCTTGTGTCCCCTCCCACCATCTCCAGCTCCTAGCTGTCCTCTGCAATCACCTTTCCGCCAGCTGCAGAAGCACAGGGACCAGTGCCACTGCAGCTGGGAGCAGGGAGAACAAAGAAACCTCCACACTGCTGGCCCTCCCCCCAGCAGAGAACAAGGATCAGCTCAGCTGCAGATCTGGGCAGGATCTGGCCGCCGGGTCCCTCTGCCTCCCCTGCCAGCCAGGCAGAGGGAACAGGACCTTGTGCTGTGCATGCCCATCAGTTCCTGCCCCTGTCCTACTGCCCCTCTGCTCAAACAGCTCCCCCTTTCCTCTACCCCATGGCCATTCTACCATGGCCTTCCTGGCCTCACTACCCATTGCTCATCACCAGCTCCTTCCCCTCCCAGCCTAGGCAAGCAGGTACCAGCCCAGGAGAGCCAGCATCCATCCCAGCTGGGGAGCAGAGAGTGGACCCGCCCAGAGCTAACACTGCAGGCTCCGGACAGTGGGTGGCAGGGCCTGCATGAGGCTGCAGCCAGGTCTGTGCTGGTTAGTGTGCTGGGAGCAGGGAAGAGCATGTAGGAGCGGTGAGGCCAGGCAAAGCGTTGGGAAACACTCAGCAGCTCCAGAAGCAACGGGGAAAGCACAGGGGTATGCAGGGTGCCAGGCGGGAAGCAGGGAGGGAAAGCCGCGGGGTGCAGCCCTTACAGCACAGGGGGAAGGAGATGGGAGCAACCTTACCTGCACCCCTCAAGCCTGAGCACGGAGGGCGAAAGAACCGGGGAGAGAAGCGACAACAGTTAGGAGCCGAACCTGCCTCCTCCTGGGGCGAACGGCTGGAGAAGGACAGGGTTTGTATTGTCCCCTGGGGCTTGCGCTGCCCTACAGTCCCAGACACCCTGCTCACACATTTGCCATCACTGAGGATGGCCTCCTCCAGCTCGGGACATTGACTCCTACCCGAGACAGTCACCTAATGGCATGCTGTGCCCTGCTCCCCTCACAGTGTACACTGAGGATGGGGCTGGCAGAGATGCAGTGAGGTGCTGTGGGCACCGAGCTGCCATGCCAGGCCTAACCCCAGCCTCAAGCCCACTGAAACCAAAAAGCAGTGGGGAGAAAGTGGGGACTGATGCTGAGGTAACAGCACAGTCCCAGGGCTGGGTGATGGGCCTGGACCCCACAGCCTGGTCCCAGCCCCGTGGCCAGCCCCCTCTACTCTCCCCCAGGCTATAGCATTTTCTCCTCCAACTTCCCTCTCCCAGCCCTCAAGCCCAGCTAAATGGGACTGGGACAGCACGAGAATAGAGCTGAGGCTGCTACAGCCCCTGGGAGGACAGCCAGGCTGCCCCCTCCCCTCTCCATCACATCCCCTACTCACCCAAAGAGCCTTTGGGACACAGCACTGCAGCTGAGAAGCCAAACTTGGTCTGGGGCCACCACACACCTGCCTTCAGGCTTTTGGGGCAGCCATCATAGAGAACTGTGGAGACACACACCCCAAGGGGCTAGTCAGGGGGAGGACGCTGACACCAAGCCCCACGGCACCAGTTCCCCATGTGTCCACACTCACCCTCGCAGCCACTGGGCGTCACTTCGGCAAAAGGGCTGTCGCAGCTATTGCACTGGCGTCCGATGACCCCGGGCCGGCAGTGGCACCGGCCCGTCTCCTTGTCACAGGAGCGTGAGGTGGAGCCCACAGGGTAGCAGTCGCAAGGCAGGCAGCTGTCGCTGCCTTTGGGGCGGTAGTGGAAGTCCTGGGGGGAGACAGGGACAGCTATCAGACAGCCCATCGGGACAGCAGCTGAGGCTGGCACCTGGGGAACCACTGGAGCCAGGGCAGAGAAGGGCCAGGCTCTCCTCATTTGCAAGCACCCCCACTGCTCCCATCATCACCGTGCTGGGGCAGGAGGGCTGCACAGAAGAGCTGAGTGGGGATCCAGCCCAGAAGCGGGCACACAAAGGCAGGCCTGGGCAGCTGCCAGGCCTTTGGAGGGGACAAGGAACAGCATCGAGGATGAGCAGGGCTCCAGGCAAGCCATGGGCCATGTCCCCATGGGCACAGCTGCCCCTCACCTTGCAGTGGCATTGCCCGTTGGTTTTATTGCAGTCAGGGTCAAAGCCCTTGTTCACATCACAGTTACAGGGCCCGCAGGTAGGGTTCCCCCACCAGCCCTTCGGACACTGCTGGTCCATCCTAGGGAGAGAAATATCTCTGCTGTTACAACAACCAAATCCCCTAGACCTTCTCCTCCCAGCAGCCCAGCTGTTCAGCAGCTTCAAGGAGCTGGGTGGCACTGAGAGGTCCCTGGTTATGTAGCCAAGTAGAAACGGCAGCACAGACCCAGGCAGGGAGGCCACAGCCCTGCCCTGTGCCCCACATCTCACCTGTGCTCACAGTACTGCCCGAAAAAGTTCCCGCTGCACTCGCACACATAGCCCAGGGGTGAGCCTGGCTTGCGGCGACACACCGACTTGTTCTTGCAGGGGTTGAGGTGACATACATCCACGCAGTCCCCTCCATAGTACCCTGAGGTTTGGACAGAGAGCACCATGTAAAGCAAGCACCTTCCCCTTGAGAGGTGCCAGAGCACCAAGGAGTGGATTCAGGGGGCACAGGAAGGATTCTGAAAAAATTAATGAGTGTCTGACAGCGATGTGACTTGCCCAAGGGACAGACAGGAGAGCAGTCACAGGCCAGGAAGGAACCACATGGGGAGAGGAGAAGACACACATGGAGAGCAAAAGGGTGGCAGGGTGCTGCAGGCTCTACCTGGCTGGCAGACACAGGAGTAGCTCTGCCACTCATCCTTGCAGATGCTGTTGGCTGGGCAGGGGCTGGAGTCGCAGGGGCTCGGCACGCTGCAGCCAGCCTCCACCCGCAGGGCATGGCTGGGTTTGGGCAGCACGGTCCCAGTGATGCTGTCACCCAGTCGCACACCCTGCAACGCAGGTGACAAATAGAAGGTTAAGCTAGGACAGACACACAAGGCTCCAGTCCTTCTGCCCTCTGTCACCACTGCTGTGTCGATGTATGGCTGCCCCGAGGCACTTCAGAGCCTTGAATGCTCAGAGGGAGAGTGTCACCAGCAGGAGGGATGCTGGCAGCAGCTGCCAGGCCTGTGTTTCCATCCCTCCATGTAACAGACCCGCTGGAAAGGGAAGGCTCAGAGCAATGGACTCACCTGTATGCAGCCCCTCAGCCCGTTCTGCACCTCGCCAGAGCCCAGGACTCCCCCTACATGCAGGTGTTTCACCTTCAGGCCATGCAGTTCATTTCCAACAACCACCGTATCCTGCAGAAGGAAAGGGAGTAACATGGGGCAACTGGCATCAGCCCTGCCTGTCCTCTCTGAGGGTGCAAAGGCCCTGTCTGGCCCATGTACGCCAAGCATCCCCCACGGTTCTTGTCCCGGTGCCAGGGTCTCAAGCAGCACCTACCTGGTAGAGCCCGAAGTCCAGGGTGAGGGTGATGACGTAGCGCGAGTCTCGTCCGCTGTGGACATCCTGCAGCTCCAGCTGGAGGTCATGCCATCTCCCATCGCTGAGCTGCAGCTGGTCCAGGAGGAGGCTGGTGCTGCGCCCAGACCCCCGGCTCACCATGAAGGAAAGCAGGCCCCCAGCCAGCTGCAGAGAGGGAACCAGCAACAGCAGCAGTGAGCAAAGGCCTCAACTCTAGCTGCATCCAGCCTACCCTCCCTCTGAGGATGGGGAAGGAAACCCAGCCCTGCTAAACACCTCTTCCCACAACCACCCTCTGCTTGGGCTGGCGTCAACATGGAGGGCAGGGTCCTCCTGATCTCCTGGGGCAGACGGCAGTAGAGGCTGGGGCACAGTACTGCAGCTGAGGCTGTGGCCCTACCTGGCAGAGCAGGGTGGTGTACTGGCCGGCATGGGCCTGCAGAAGCACCCCATCTGGCTGGCGTGTCCGAAACGCCAGACCCAGGTACCACGGCACTGAGATCTTCACATCTGTCTTGAAGTCCCAGGTCAGGACACTGTTGCCCTGGAAATAGTGGGCATGGTGCATGGCTGGAAAGGAAAGTGGAGGTGAGGAGAAGGGATGGGCACTACACAGGGAGCACTGGATGCAGGGACAACAGAGCTACTTCATCTCACATGGACCCCTTACTCTCCTTCCACAGCAACCCCAGCAGTCTTGCACATACCCACCCTGCCCACAGCCAGTAGCACCCGCTCACTCACGGTGGCGGCAGTCTTTGCCCCCGAAGCCAACAGGACAGAGGCAGGAGTAGGTCCCCCAGCTGACAGAGCAGGTGCCGCCGTTCTTGCAGGGGCTGGAGTCGCAGAATGTGTGCTTGGCGTGGCAGCCTGGAGGTAATCAATGTCACCCACATAAGCCTCGACCTGCTCACCACCTCCCCCCAGCCCACATGGAGAAGCACCACTGCCCGCCAGCCCTTTCCCTGGTTGCTACAGGGGGAACCCAGCCGCTCAGTCTCTCTGCACAGGCCCTGCCTGCTCAGAGATAAGGAGCAGCAACAGCCTCGATCCTCATGCCAGAAGAAAGACACTGCAGAGCTGGACTGACTACGTAGCATCTCCCAGCCAGGCCAGTGCTGCAGACTCTGCACTCATGATCAGGGGACATTCCCAGAATGTTAGCTGGGATGGGGACTGGCTCATTTAGGGAGGAGGCCCTATTCTCCAATGGAAAGCTTCTCAGCTCCAGCTGTGCTGCCATGACACTGTTACAGCCTGGCAGTGCTGCTGTGTGAGCAGGAGATGCTATTCCCAGGGCAGGGGCTGGCAAGAGCAGTGGCACTGGTACCTGCAGCAGTTCCATTGTTGGCGATGTAGGAAGCCAGATCAATGCGTTTGCTGTCGATGTATAGGTCTCTCATGCATCCCACAAAGTCCCGGTGAGTGACAGGGAAGTTTTCTGGCAGGTTGGGGACCCCTCCAAGGAGCAAGGGACCTGTGAGGTCCAGGGACCTACAAGGACAGAAGCCCAGGGCCTTAAGAGCCACAGCAACCTCAGGCTGACCAGCTGGCTCCCCAGCACAAGGGGCTGGGAAACAGACAACCTTGGGGACAGGCAGACACAGCCAAGGTCCCAGATGTGAAGGCCTGACTCCGCAGGGGACACAAGCACCTGGCGCCTTTCCCCACTGCAGCAGTGCCCAGCAGTCCCCAAGGAACTCACTTCTTCGAGCTGGTCTGCACACCCTCTGCAGCACAGGAGTAGTTTCCGATCTCGCTGCCGAATTGCAGGGCCACTGAGGCGTCGCATTCATCCACTGTCAAGATGGCCACCTTGTCCTTGGAGGGGCCCTGCACCACCCCCAGGGCGCTGACCTTAGGCTGAAACCAAATGCAGGGAATTAGCAGCACATGTGCTCCCACACCCAGGCACCCAAGGGCTCGCACAACAGCAAGGAATGGGCCTGAGCATGGCCCACGCACTGCTGCACTGCTGGAGGTGTGAGCGAGGCAGGAGGGTCATCTTCGGCCAAGCCCAGCAAGCAGCGCCAGAGATGGACATGGGCAAGGACACTGTAGAGTGCATTCCTGCAGCCTCCAAGTGTGGTACTGAGGGTCAATCTCCCCCACACCTGGCTGTCTGCTCCCCTGCACCCATCCCCAAGGCTGAAAACCACCTCTACCTTCCCTCCACAGCCTCCCCCATAGGGCAGAGCCAGAGAACAGGAGAGCCAGAGCTGCTTGCTCATGCCTCGCGGGGAGAGACACCCATGCACGTGGGGAGGCAGCTGGGGAACACATACCTTGTTGTAGTAGCGGAGCTGCACTGTGTGCCACTGCCCATCACTCACACCCCCTGGCAGGTAGGGACTCACCACCGTGCTAGACTCTCCTGTGGAGACAGGGAAGATGGCATGCTGAGGGAAGCCAGACAGCCCTCAGACACACCGGCCCCTCCTGCAGGCACCAAGTCTGCCGTGTTGCCAATGGACTCGTGCAGGGATGGAGAAGGGCTTCAGGGAGACAAGATTAGCATGCTGGCCTCTGCCTGCTGCAGCCTTGCAGCATGAGTGTGGAGGGGGGAATTGCAGTCCTAGAACCAGTAGCCAGCACCCTGGGATAGCTCCTCTGTCCAGGCTGGCTGCCAGGGTGCTGTGGCACTGTGCATCTAGCTCTTGCCACTCACTGCTGAGCTTTGCCCTGAGGAGACCAGTGCAACCAGAGCTATCGTAGCAGGATGGCCACCAGGCACTGCATGCAGAGGAGAGGGGAGAAGCACTGGTCGCAGGATGGGAGGGAAGCCCCAATTGTTAATACAAGGGCCCAGCGCTCCTGGCAGCTCATCCTGACACACCTCGGGGCAGGCAGGATGGGCACAGCAATGGCACAAGGCAGCAGGGATGAGATTGACAGGATAGCAAACGCCGTCCCAGGAGAGTCCTCCTCTCCACACTGGCCCACGGCAAGGCAAGAGGTGAAGCTTGCGGTGACATAATGGGCAGAACAGCAGTGGAGACCCCAAAAGTTTGTGCTCACAACACCCCTGCTGCACTTGCATTCCTAAGCCTAGGGAGAGTCCTGAGACACACACCTGCCTCCTGTGCCATCCACTCATGCTCAACAACACCTCTTTCAACCCCATCTCCCTTAGCACAGGCTCCATCCAGGGCAGCACTCCGCTCTCCCCGCTCAACACAGGCCTTCTCGTAGCTCCCACAGCACAAATCCCATGACAGGCAGGGCCGAGCTTACCTGTGGAGTATTTCAGCTGGACCTGCCCCTGGATGATCTCTACTGCCAGGAAGTCATGCCTCTCGTTTAGGCGCCCATTGTAGAGCAGGAGGCCACTGGGCTCCATGGTGCTGAACCTGGGGCAAGGGAGGAAGGGGGAGGGCAGGGTGTGCACAAGGACCACATGGAGATCCCCACTCTCCTGTGGCATGCACCAGCACCCCAGCACAAGGACAGGATGAGAGCCAGGCCCTGGCCCCAGGTGCAAGCCCAGCTGGGAAGGGGCTGAGAGTTTGATCCAGCAGATGCTTTGGGAGCATGAGGGCCTGGCATGGAAGCAGAGAGCTGGCAGCGGGGAAAGGCAGAGGCACTGAAAGAAGGGATGAGCTGATGCCAGGGGGGACATGACAGTGTGGATTCAGAGCCCTTTGGCTAAAGGCACCAGGGCAGCCCTGTGGCGAGGTAACACAGGGATCTGGAGAGCATCAGTGAGTCCCTGGACAGGCCCAGGGCACACAAGATCCACCAGAGCAGGGCCAGGTGAACCAGTGGATGCTGGTGTCCATCGGAAGAAGGAGAGGACTCACGAGAGGGCGAGGGTGAGATGGAAGCGCTGACGCAGGCCCCGGAACATGACGAAGGATCGTGGTGGGAAGGAGCGCGTGGACACCTCGCAGAAGGGTGTTTCAAAGCTGCCTGCTGGGCACTGGCAGTGGAATCCCCCATCAGCGCTGTTGGTGCAGGTGCCGCCGTTGCGGCACACACCAGGCATGCAGCGCCCTGAATGGCTGTCCACTTCGCAGTTCTCGCCTGGTGGGGTGCAAGATGAGAGGCTTGGGACACATCCTGGCCAGGGGCCACGTACGCAGCAGCCACCCATCCACTCCTTGCCCTAGGAGTGCAGACCTCAGCCTGGGTTTGGGGCAGGGCAACCAAGGGGCAGGAGTTTGTGGGGCAGCTGGGGGCAGGCGAAATCTGTGACAACCCAGGTGTCACCCAGGTGTTCCCCACAGTAGCCAGCAAGCTAGCTACCACCGCCAGCCCTGCAGCCCGAGCCACTAGGCTGGAGAGGATGCCAGCTCTGGCTGAAGGGGCAAGTTTGGACCCAGGATGGCATGGGAATGGGACAGAAGTGGACTGGCCACAGCTGGGCTGCACAGTCCTAAGGATGGAAAGGCAAGGACAAGCTCAGGGAAGTCCTGGTGATGCCGAGAGTGCCTCCTGGGGCACTGCCACCGCACAGGCCTGGGACGGGCATCGCAGTCCTGGCTCTGGGATATGCGGACAGCCCAGCACCACTGAGCTCCCCTGCCAATAGCTATGAAAGTCTCGCCCACAGCACCAGGAGCCTCGTAACCCTGCATGCAGGCTCTGACATAGGAGCAAAACCCCAGTGGAAACCAGCCAGATGAGGGACACCGAATACCCTTGCACCTTGCTGGCATCAGTAATGGGAATACCCCAAGCCAGCTCAGGGGTGCATTGCAGGGGGTCTAGCCAGCTCCTTTTCCCATGCTGTTCTCACATGCAGGGAACCACTCAGCTGCAGTCCTACGCCCAGGGCCCTGCTCCTGTTACTTGCTCCATGGCATGCAAGGAGGATGAGAGGACAGCATGAAGTGACAAGGAAACGAGCTCATTAACCCTTCTGCTAATGGCTGTTCACGCTTCAAATACAGGGGGTTAATTACCACTGACTCTGCTTATCTCACCAGGAGCCACCAAAAGGAGAGTGGCTCCAAGGCAGCCATCTGCTGCCACACTCCTCCCGGCAGGGAGGCCAAGGCAGAGGCTCCCTTCCCAGTAGCCACAGGCCACCTCCCTCACACCCAGGTTGCCAGTGGCCAGGCATGGGTCTCCACAGCCTGTTGGGGACTTGTGGCAACAAGACACTGGCCAGCCCAAGGATGCCCCTCATGGCTAGCACCAGATCTGTCTGGATCGGATCCTGCCTGTTGGTGCAGCTAGGCCCAGCCTCCCCTTCTGTTTTGGGTGGGCAGCAGCTCACCCACTGCACATGGGGCCAGCGTGGGTTCCAGACTTCTGCCAGACCAGCTGAAGACTGGCACAAGCTGAAACCAGTACCTCCAATGGTCCCAGAGCCCATCACCCCACTGACAGGGGCAGGGCCGAGGAGCCTCCTGTACCCCAGCCTGGCACGGTCCAGCTTGGTCCCCCTGCTCTGTGAAAAAAGCTGGAAGGTGGTGGCCAGGGTGCCCAAGAGCCCTCCATGCCACCTCCCTACAAGACAGATTTCTATGGCAACCTCAGCCCTCCACATCCAGCACCATGGCAACACGGAGAGGCAGGAGCAGAGCCAGACCTCTGCAGGCAAAGAGGGGCTCTGACACCCGCCGCCCTGCTGGGAAGAGCACCCTGCCATGGTGCCAGCAATGCCAAGGGACCCACTCACCCATCCCCCCGTGGCCCCCAGCCCCGGGCACTCACCGCTGAAGTGCTGGCGGCAAATGCATGTGTATCCCCCCTCCTTGCGGGTGCAGATCCCGCCATTCAGGCAGGGGTTGGAGTAGCAGAGGTTGATCTCTGTTTCGCAGTAGTCCCCAGTGAAGCCCTGCGGGCAGCGGCACCGCAGGCCAGTGATGGGGTGGATGGGCCGAAAGAGTGTAGAGGGGGAGGCGATGAAGGGGGCTGAGCTGTCGAACTTGAGGACGGAGATGCACTTCATGTAGTTCTGGCAGGGCTCCCGCAGGCAGACGTTGTCATCAAAGGGCAGCACCTCCAGCATGGAGGCGCCCGTCAGAGCCATGCGCTTCATGTACAGCTGCTCCTGCAGCTCCTCTGAGCTGAAGTAGCGCCCACCCCGTGGCGCCAGGGCCGAGAAGCTGACGTTTAGCACCGTGCCACCCACGTCTGTGTCGTTCTGGATGTTGAAGATGAAGATATCCTCCTTGGGCGTTGCAAGCACAGTGGCCACCCCTTCCAGGAATGTGGACAGCAGCGGGGAGAGGAAGCGCTCCTGCCACATGTTCTCCAGCCGCACCGTAATGCTGTTGGCCAACATGTCCTCCGTGATGATGATCACTCGCAGGACACACTGGGCCGTCACACTGTGGATCCCATCTGTGGGAGGGAACAGGGAGACGCTGCAGCTCTTTGCCTGCTGCTTGGAGGGTCTCCTCCTTCCCACCCCAGGGCAGAGCCCTGCACCCCAGTGCAGCCCCCAAAAGGCCCAAGTCCTTGACTAAGGAAGCTTGGAGCCACAGCTCTGGCAGCTAGCAGGGTGCCACTTGGGCTGGAGGGGGAGTGATCAGTGCAACTGCACCTTCTCCTTATCCTCAGGCTCTCCACTGAGATAACTCTCAGGTTTCCTCCCTGTCCCAGATCTTAGCAGTAAACTGAGCTCTCAGTAACAAAGATGCTGGTGAGATTCGGGCAGAAGGAAGTCCCAGCAGGAGGTTGGGCAAACACAGGAGCTGATGCCAGAGCCTGGGGTGTTTTGCTTCCCCACTGCGCCCTGTCTGCCTCCCCCACGCTGCCTTTCCCTGCGCACTCCTCCTACTGTTTCCTTCCTCTCTCCTCCAGGGTCTCCAAGGCTTTTGTACTGTTCTCCCTGCTTCCCCCCTTCTTATCATCTGCTCCACATCTCTTTCTCCCTCAGCCCATCTCCGGTTTGTTTAATTCTCTTTAATCTTTATTTTCCTTGGAAACAAACTCCCTCCTCTTGAGACCCCGCACCACTTGAGTGATCTCCCAGGCACGAACACAGGAGCGTGCCCACCTGCTCTCTCCCAGGACCCTGGCCGTTAGCAGCATCTCACCCCCACATTAGGCACACTCACGTGCCAGCAGCTTAGGCTGCAGGGGTGCAGGCAGCGCAAAACCAACCTGGACAGGCAACGGCGCAGCTCCCACCTCAGCACCCACCCCAGCAGCTATGAGATTTGAGGCTCCTTGCCTCACCCCACTTATCCAGCTCCCAGAAAGCCAACAGATCTCACTACCTTGGAGGGTCATACCCTGCTGCAAATTAGGAAATACTGCCCAACATGGGAGATGGACAGACAGACAGATGCGACCATGTTCCTAATTCCTCCAGGAAACCCTGCTACAATCACAGGCAGGCACAGACCACCCCTCCCAGCAAGACAGACTGTAATTACCCCAGCTGGGGACCTGCCAGGCAGCAAGCCCCATACCTTGCTCAGATAAAACACCCATCAGTCCCTTCCAGAGCACAATTGTACCAGCCCACTCCCCTTTGCTGGGGCTGTCGCTCTCCCCCTGTCTGCCCAGGCAGAAATCTGGGACATGGTTTTATTTTTCAGTCATTAACTTTCCTTTCTACGTGACCCCAGTCAGTGGCTTTGCCAGTAGGTATCCTACAAAGCAGCCTGCCAATGTCCCCCTCCCTCAGGCCACCCCAGGCACCTTTGCTAGCAGCTTTGGCTGGGGCACCCGGAGGGAGAAGCCTGCCTGCTGCTCCAGAATGCCCCTACTCCCAGCACAGGCTCCAACAGGCAGAGCCAGCCTTCAGCATGGTGAAGCAAGGACCACGCCAACCTCTGTGGCCCCAGAAACACTCAGTGAGGCTCATCAGGAACCTCACTGCTCCTGATGAAATGGGGCGATCTGCCTTCCAGCCCATTGCCAGCAGCCCAATGCTGGTGCCCCACAGGCGCTGGGAGCACACAGCTGTTGCCTGCTGTTCCCATCTCTCACCTCACATCCACCCGAAAGCCCCAAACCCCCACGTTTTCTTGGAAACCTGGTTCTCATCATCATACCAAAACAACATTTACATCACCACATCTTGACAGTGACTCTGAGGACTATTCCTGGGCACTATTTCCTTGCTGTAACATCTCCTACATGTGACCAATAAGTAGCAAATACAAGCCACCCCCCTTCCCTGGGGATAGTGGTTTGCCTGCCTGTAGGCAAGGCCACCCAAACTACAGGCAAGGAGTTTTCTGGGATGCTTCCCTTTCCCCATCTGGCATACTGACTGCTGGCAGATAAATCAGTTCCACAGGGACAGCCTCATGCATCCTCTTCCGGGCATCCATGTCAGGTTCAACACTCTGGGCCCCAATTTAAATGTTGACATGGGAGATGGGCTTGTGAAAAGGTAGACAGGAGAGTGGATCTCACTTCAAGGGAAGAGCAGCTAAAGCAAAGATGCCCCCAGCACCAAGAGGGCAGCCCCCAATCTGCCTCACCCCAGCCCTCACCCACCCCTCAGCACACGCAGGTGTGGGTAAACCAGGTATCCAAGGCTGGGCTGCTCACGCTCTGTCCCTTCGTCTCGCAGCCAGAAAGCTGAAGGACGAGCCCTCAGCAGCTCTGGCTGTTCACAGCCCAGAGGGCAGCTGTGTGTGTTATAACCAAGCACACTGGTGTGACCACCCAGTTAGAAGGACCCTACACCAAAGGTGCCACAGTCCAGCCTAGCTCGCAGTGGCCCCAGAGGGACCACAGTGCATTACTGGTGTGAACACAAGAAAGCTGCTCGTTCACTCACGTACTCTAATCTCTGCCCCTCTCCTGGCCTGGACATGACACCACCCTGTGCTGTTCAGAGCAGGGAGGGATGCACTGTCTTCAAGGTGATCCTGTCCTCAGCCGTGTGAAGGTGCAGCACAGCCCCGTGCTGCTGCACCTCCCCTGCCCGCCCTTCCAAATGGCACATAACTGCACAGCACATCTCCCGCACACAGATGTAACCTGGGCAGCTGCTCAAATGAGTGCTGCTACCAGGACGCACAGGACTGACTAACGGACCATACCATTGCCACCAGGCAGCCCTAGCCAGCCAGCGCTGAGGCCACTTATGAAACAAGCCTGGCAAACCCAGCCAGACCCTGCTCAGCACTGCTTCATCTCCTGCAACCCAGTGCAAGGTGGCATGAGGGGCAGCAGGCTTCCCGGCACCCTGGTCAGCCCCAGCCCCGGCAAGGACCAGGGATGTAAATGCCAGCCCCCCATCCCCTACCCATGCCCCAGCTCCAAGCCTCATGTGCAAAGCTGCCTTTACTGCTCCTCTCTTCCCATGGCTGCTACGCTGCAAAGCCTTTTGATTTCCCTCAGCCCCGTTTGAAGTTTGCAGTGCAGGAGGATTTAAAGATTGAAATGTCTCCCTTTTCCCCCCTCTCTCTTCTACTCTTCAGAAGGTGAAAGCTTTCTGGCGACCCTGCAAATTCCCATGCAAGCACGAGCCTGCACACTGGGGCTGGTACTCTGGAGATAAGGCTTGCACCAGGCTGGGGGAGCAGCGGTGCCAGTACAGTCACCCAGGAGCTAATCTCCCGGAGGAAGGGGGGTTGTTTCTTTCTGAAATCAAACTGCTCCCACCTCATATGGAAACAAGGTGAGAAACCACCCCTCTGTGTGACAACCTGCTGGCTCTGACATGGAGGGCAGCATGAGCAGGGGTTACCAAACAGCTCTGTCCAGCACCTGGCTGGATGTACCAGCAGATTTAGACCTGCCTGGGCTCAGCACAAGGAACTGGCATCATCACCTGTGCCCCCAAGGCATCTTTTCTTTGCAAGAGGCTCATGGGCTACAGAGATCACCCAGCCTGGGGGAGGCAGGAGCAGGCGAAAAGCCACAAGCTTGGCTCAGCCGTACTTGGCATAAGATGCTCCCCAAGCCACCAGCAACCTGGCATCCCTCCCTGAGGGACCATCCACTAAGGCAGCATCCCGGGCTGCCACCACTTTGACGCCAGCCCCCTTCTCAGTGGGAAGCTGCACTGTGTCCCCACTCCCTCTCCTCTCCCTTTGTCCCCTCCTCGCAGTTTGCCTCTCTGGCCAAGGCAAGTACGAGCTCGGTTTGAGCCCAGCTGCCTCCCCCTCTCCTCTCTCCAGCTCATGGTTCACTCAAAAGCAGCCATGAGGCCCAGAGGACAGCTCTCACTCTCCCCAAGGGCTGCTCAGCACCCAGCAATAGGCAGGCAGAAATGTGCCTGATTTATGGCTGTTGTTAGACCTTGGCTGATGCGATGCTCAGTCCTGGGGCAGACTGGAGGCCAGCAATGCCTCCCAGGAGCAAGGAGGATGTCATGGGGGAAGAAGGTGGGCTGCAGGGTGCCTGACACTTTTAGCATTGCCCAGCCCATGGCTGGAAAGCCCAAGTGCTCCTTTCCCAGTTCCCTGCAGCAATGTGGAGCCCAGCCCTGACCCCACAGCCCTCCTCAATAAGGTCCCCATAATATGCTGTGCCACCTCAGCATTACAGCCAGGGCTGCCTCCCGTCTCAGCTCCATGCAAGGGGAAGCAGATGGTTAAGAGAATGACCTGCTGCAAACAGGGAGGGGGGAAGCTACCAAAAGAAAGCCCAAAGCTGGCTGAAGGCACTGACCCCCCCTGGGAGGCATTTTAATCACGAATGCTCAGCCTTTCTGATTAAATCCTGTGGCTGGAGAGCTGGTGCCTGGTGAATATTCATGCAGCAGAAAGAGAAGCCCCGGAAACATGCCTACAGGGAAAGGAGCAGGGAGAAGGGATGTGAGGGGCTCTAACCCCTGTGCTGGGTGGGCAGCACCAGGTCACTGTGTTTGCACTTCCAAGACTGACAATTACCAGCTTCAAAAGCAGTGAAGCTACAGAAAGAGGAGCTCCAGCCGGAGAGCGTGACGGGCAGCAGATTCCTCCTGGGGAGCTGCGCTGTCAGCCTGGGAACGGAGCTCCAGGCCTGCACTGGAAACCTCTTGCGTGGGAGCAGGACTGCTGACCACTGCCCAAGGGTCTCCTGGGTCTGCCAGGGCAAGACCCCATCTCTCCTGTCCCCCTGTGCTGCAAGAGGCTCTCCAGATTCCTGGGCAGCACCCCAGCCTGCCATGCAGCACTAGGCATGGGCTCCAGCCAACGCTCCCACCCCAAGGACCCTGAAGTCACTAGCAGAGGTTCTTCTTCCCCTACAGCAAAAATTTTAGCCTTCAGCCTCCCAGGGAGCTCCAGGGATCAGGAAGAAGGCAGCTCAGCTCAAACGCGCTCCCTGACCCAGGACCCCACTCCACTTGGGGTGACCAGGAGCTCAGAAATAGGCTCTGGTGCATCACCGCCTGTCCTCTTCTGAGCAGCAGAGCCAGTGTCCAAGAGAGCAAAAGCCACTGCTCTGACTGCAACACCCTGAGCAGCTACCTCAGAGATGGCAAGGGTGCGCTGAGGACAGACAGGGCAGCTTTCACGTTTGCAGCTGAGAAGCAGTAGAACACCTCCAGACAGAGAAGCCAGGAAAGGATGAGACAGGCATGGGTAAGGTGAACATTCCTCACCACCTCTGAAGGGCTTTCGCAGACATCTCAAGATTTTGATGATACTTGACAAGTTAAGAGATCTCAGAACTAAATCAGACTCCCCTCACCCAGCACAGAGTATGAATGTCACTCTCCTGATAGCTCTAAAGACAGGGACTAAAATATAATAACCAAGAAGACTCCAAAACCATGCCAGCAGGAACCGAAATCCTTGTCTCACCCTAACTTTGTGGTCAGCACCTCCAGCTGTGATGGACCTAACAGGGGAGGAAACTCCTGAGAGTGGGCTCCTCAAGAAAGGAGAGGCACGCAACTTCCGAAAGGCCGGGGCAGCCCTGGGACCGTTACCCGGCTTGAAAAGATGACTCTGGTGTGTTCAGACATAGGAGTCAGGACAAATGTGCCCTAGGGAGGTCGTCCCTGCCAGGCTGGGATTTTAGGTGAGATATCTTGGACAAATGGGTCCCCTCACCAGGCCAAGCTCCTGGGCTGCAGGCTGAGGGGAGCTGAGTACAAAGAGCTTGAAAGGAACAAGGGTAACGCAGCAGCCACAGTTGAGTGCGGCTGAGCCTCCACCCTTGCCACCAGTCCAGCAGCCTGGCCCAGTGAAACCAGTCTGGAATGGTTTAAAGTCAACATGACATCAGTCTCCTACAACACCCTGATTGCACACTGTGTTGCTGGCCACAGACACAGACCTACTGCCCCACTGTCTTGCATCCTCAGGGGCCAAGAGCAGTTTTTAGCTGCCATCGGTGGACAAATTGCCTGCAAGGAGCTGGGGTCAGTTTTGAGGCTGTCAGTCCCCCTGGAAAGGCACTGGTTTGTGACAGCCCAAGTCTTCCCTGCCTCCTACAAGGGGCTGAGCTGAGAACACATGCAGCTCACAGGCAGGCAGAGGGGCCCCTCACCCTGTGTTTTAGGGGGATCCAGCCTCCCTCAAAGGAACCATAGAGCTCACAAGCAGCCAGGGAAGCTGCTCTCTCCTTGGATGTTGGCCCTTGGGGCACCCACCCAGGTGCTGTTGTTGCCTTCCTGCAGGAGGAAGCTCTCCAGCACAGCGCTGCACCCGGGCAAACAATGCACCCGAGTCTGAATGTCCTGGCTGCCAGCTCTGCAAACCCACCTGCCCACCCTCCCCCTGCACACAGCGACAGCATGGGGCTGACGGAGCTGCCATCTGGGCGGGGGGCTTCAAACAATAAAGATGGAAAAACCAAACCAGACCTCCACCTCCACAGCCAGTATCAAAGCCAACAAAAGGCCTATTTTCTAGTGTCTCGCTTCCCTCCCCAGTATGGTTCTTCCCCTTCCATCTTCTCCCCTCCTTCGCGAGCGCACCTCTCCCAGTCTCCCTTCCCGCTGGAAGATGACGACACTCTAATTGCAAGGGCCCCCTCACCGCGAGGCGGCTCGATGCAGGACTTCGGGACGTGATTGTCTCCTGCCTTTGTGCAGGGTTAAGTGTGCAAGGAGGCAGGGCTTGCATAAACACACTCGGGCAGAAGCTGGAAAGGTCAAAACCATCCCCCAGGTCTCCAGCAATGGGCATGTGTGTGCCTGTACCCGCTCTCAGCCAGCCCTGTGGTTACAATTAACCCCCAAAGAGCCCCAATCCACTGATGGGCTGGTCCTGGCCATGCAGGATTGCCTTGAACAGGTCTCCTCTTAAAGCCCTCGCTCCATCTTTGGAAAGAAATCCCCCCCTCACTGAATGAGCTGGATAGAGAGGTAAAAAGGGAGGGCAGCTGGTAGCCGAGAGTCAGGGGAGCATTGTGATTTAACGTACAGCTCCCCAGGCGCTCTTGGTAATTTGGTGCTTGGCCTGTCCAAAGAGGGCTCTTGCCCTCCCTCCCCCGGAGCCGCTCCTCGGTTCAGTGATGGATGGATGCCTCCATTTCAGATCATGCATCCACAAGCAAAGAAGGGCTGATGGTGAAGGCAAAGCTCAGGCGTCAGGGATCTCCACGTCCAAACCCTGCTTTCTCACAGACAAGCCCCTAGGTCCATCTTTGCCCTGCCCTCGGCTGGGCTGGAGGGGACCCCAGTACTCCCCAAAGCCACCTCAGCAGCTACTGCTAGCATCCACATTTGGATACTCTGACAACACAGACGATGCAAGAGTTTTAAGCACCGCGCTCTGAGGTTTGTCACAGCTGTCCCCTGCAACACTAAGTTGGCTGCAGAAAGACGGTACAAGGTTTTAGAAGCCACACCACAAAGCACAGGTGTCGGTAGGTGCCACAGCCAGAATCTGGATTGAACCGTTTGCTACCAGCAGATAGGTATTTTTGAGAAGGATCCCTCTGCCCTGAGTTCAATCCCTCCCTCCCGAGCACAGCCAAGGAAGTGCTCGGTCCTGGCAGCGAGAAAAGCCACCTGGGCTTGGGAGTGAAACAGCGTGCCAGACCCTGGGCTGGCAGCTTGGCCACCCTGGGAACCAGCTGTGTGCCTGGGCAGTACCCTACAGCGCACATCACAGCCTCGCCAGCAGAGCACCTCCAAAGGTGTCTTGCTAGCAGCTACAAGCAATCCTCACAGCTGAGTAACGATGCTTTGTTCTTGCAGACCACCTCCGGCCTCAGCCCCCTTACAAAGCACCCCCCCTGTAGCATGCTCCCCCCCACTGCCACCCTTCCCAGCCCCTCCAGTACTACTCCGCAGTTGGAAGGGACTCCCAATCCATATCTTGTTGCCAGTCCCCAACACGCCACCCCAACACAGAATGGGCTCCCCAAGGGGGACCATGCAGAGCTCCCCCAAGGGTACTGCATTGAAGGTTTAGTGATTTTCACAACCTACCTGTGACAGTCATCAGCATGGAGGCCACGAGTGGACGGTTGTTGTCCAGTTTACGGCTCAGCCTTAGCTCCCCGCTTGATTGATTTACAATCAACAAGTGCAGTTCATTTCCCCGCTCAAAGGTGTAGAAGAGGCGGTCAGACACATCTGGATCATAAGCTGGGACCTTCCCTATGACGCCCGAGGGGAAGGTGTTGGACTTATTGGACACGTAGTTATTGAACAGGATCTGGAAGTTCTTGAGAACAGGGCTGTTGTCATTCTGGTCAATAAGTTTGATGTGGACTGTGGCTCTACTGACCAAAGGGGCAGAGGTGGCCTGCACTACAATCACGTACTCAGGTTTTGTCTCATAATCCAGGTCTATCAAGGCTGTGAGCTCTCCAGAAAAGATGTCCATCTGGAATATCTCGGGGATGTTGCCTTCCACAATTTGGTACATGATCTGGGCATTGGGTCCCTCATCCGGGTCAATGGCTGTGATTTGGGCCACAACAGAGCCTACGATGCTGTTCTCCTTTACCAAGACTTCAAACTCTTCAGCAGGGAAGACAGGGGCATTGTCATTCACATCCTGAATGGTAACCTGGATATGGACAGGAGTTCGCTGAGGAGGGATGCCCCTGTCCACAGCATATGCAGTCAGCTCATAGACAGGAACATTCTCACGGTCCAGCCTGCGGACAGTGCGAATGATCCCCGAGGTGGGCTCTATGGTGAAGTCTCCATCCCCATCCTCCCCGTTCTGGAAGGTATACTGCACTCGCCCATTGGTATGGGCATCCCGGTCGGTGGCAGAGATCTGGAGCACGCTGGTGAAGGGAGGTGCATCCTCAGAGATCATGCCCTGGTAATGAGGGCTGACAAACTGGGGGGCATTGTCATTAACATCATTCACCATGATTTCAACATAGGTGGTGTCTGCTTTCTGGGGGATCCCGTTGTCCTTGGCAGTGATAGCCAACGTGTACGTGACCTGGTCCTCATAGTCCAGTTCTGCCTGGAGAGTGATGGCCCCAGAGTCTGGATCGATGCGAAACTGAGGGACGTTGTCTTCTAGGTAGTATGTGATGCGGGCGTTTTCCCCCACGTCGTCATCCGTGGCGCTGATCACCACTACAGTGCTGCCCACGGGCCGGTCCTCGTTGATGCTCACAGAGTAGTGGGCACTCTGGAACACGGGCCGGTGCGTGTTGGCATCTGTGATGTTGATGTGAACGTGGCAGTTGTCACGCAGGGTGCGATCGGAGGCCGTCACAGTGAGCACATAGCGCCTCTCCTGTTTGTAGTCCAGCGGCAGAGACAGAGTGATGAGACCCATCCCGCCTTGCGTGCTGATGGAGAAGCGGTTCCGCGTGTTGCCTCCCGTGATCTGGTAGGTGATGGCACTGTTCACGTCCCGGTCGATGGCTGTGACACTGAGGACGCTGGTCCCTACAGCTGCATCCTCATTCAGGCGGATGAAGTACTCCTTCTGGGTGAACTCAGGACGGTTGTCATTGACATCCATGACAGTGATGGTGACACTGGCAGAGGCAGATAAAGCTGGAGAGCCGTGGTCCCTAGCCTCTACCCCAAAAAAATAGTGCTCAACTGACTCCCGGTCCAAGGGCCCGCTGACCGTGATCCACCCCGTGGCACTGTTCACCACGAAGGGCGTGTCGGCCGAGACCCCCGTCAGTTTGTACTCCAGGCGCGAGTTCTCACCGTAGTCCGCATCCACGGCCTGGATGTGGATGACGGAGTGGCCGAGGGGAGCATTCTCTAGGACGGAGATTTGGAAAGGGGTGCTGACAAAGATGGGGGCATGGTCATTGATGTCGACCACCTGGATGCTGGCCATGCCGGTGTTGTTAGAGAGGGGAGGGCGCCCCGCATCCTGAGCCCGGATCCTCAGGGCGTACTCCCGTTCCACCTCAAAATCCAGCGGGGCCACCACCTGTATCTCCCCAGTGATGCTGTCAATGGAGAACTGGCCCCGGCTGTTCCCGCTGATGATGTTGTAGTGGACCAGCGCATTGTTGTCCTTGTCCAGGTCCGTGGCAGTGACACGCAGGATCTCGGTGTGGGGCCGTATGTCCTCCCTCACCTGCACGATGTAGCGCTTCTCGCTGAACTGAGGGGTGTTGTCGTTCTCGTCAAGGACAGTGATGTAGACCTTGACTGTGGCGGAGCGGGGCCCCGGCTCCCTCCCCTGGTCGTTGGCCTCCACCACCAAGGAGTACCTCTCCATCTTCTCCCTGTCCACCGGCCCACTGGTGGTGATGAGGCCAGAGCGGGGGTCGATCTCGAAGACGGCGTGGGCGGCCCGCTCGTTGACGAAGCGGTAGCGGATGTTGGCATTGGGTGGGGAGTCAACGTCAGTGGCCCGCAGCTGCAGGATGGGGTATCCCTCCTCCACGTTCTCCCGGATGGTCTCCCGGTACTCGCCCTGCTCGAAGACGGGGTCGTGGTCATTGCGGTCAGCCACGGCGATGGCCACCATGGTGGTGGCGGAGAGCCGGGGCGCCCCATGGTCGGCGGCTGTCACACGGAAGTAGTGCAGCTCCATGCTCTCGCGGTCGAGGGCCTGCGTGGTAGTGATGAGCCCGGCCCGCGGGTCGATGCTGAAGAGCTCCCGCGAGCGGCTGTTCATCAGGGCGTCCATGGAGTACACCAGCCGCCCTGCCTCGCCCCCGTCGGGGTCCTGGGCCGCCACCGCCACCACCGCCGTCCCCGCCGGCTGGTTCTCCGCCACCTCCGCCTGGTAGTTGTACTGGGGGAACAGCGGGTGGCGGTTAGGGGCTGCGCGCCGGCCCCGCCGCCCCGGGGACGGAGGCGGGAAGGGGAGCTGGCGCGGCGGGGCAGCGCGGGGTGGGCAGCGCGACGGGGACCGGCGGCGCGGCGCCGC
>JANZLQ010000037.1:10542119-10576620 GCA_026212715.1 Elanus axillaris | reverse complement strand
CTCGCGCCCCCGCCCGCCCCGCCGCCGCCATCTTGAGGGAGGGCGGGCAGGCGGGTTGGGAAGCCGCCGGCCGGTCCACACCTTCGCTCTGTGGAGGCAGTGCCGCCTTCCCGGGGCCGCCAGCCGGGCTCCGCCGCACTGCGCGGAGGGGCTCGTCCCGGGGAGAGGGGTCACGGGCAGCGTGCGAGGGACGTGTCCCCTCGTGCGAGGGACGAGTCGTCCGGTGTCGGCCCTGCCAGGCGCTGTCTGGGCCTGCCGCCGCCATGCGCGGCACACCTGCCCTGCGGAGAGGGGCGTCCGCCCTCAAGAGAGACCCGCCGGCCGTGATGCAGCCCTCACAGGGGGGGCACGGGCGCTGCCGGCCGGGACAGCCTGCCTCCTCTTAGCCGCCCCACGGCCGCCCGCCCGTGGCTGCCCCTCCAGGCGCGCAGGGCCCGACCGTGCCGGCTCCAGCGATGGCTGACGGCGCTGCGGCTCGGCCTCCCCTCACCCTGGCACGCCATGGCGCGGGCAGGCGCTTGGCCGCTGGGACGTGGCGAGGGGCTGCATCCCCGCCAGCCCCTAGTCCTGCCTGGTGCTTGCGGGGGTGCTTGCCTGCGCCCCAGGCAGGAGGGCTCGAAGCCTCCCAGCCGAAAGCAGAGCTTGCCAGGCGGCATCCAGTGGTCCATCAGAGCTTGCCAGGCAGCATCCAGGGGCCCATGGACGCCGGGCCTCAGCGCACACCTCTGCTGAGGCCCGCCCCACCGCTACTGCGGCACTGCCAGCGCACCAGGCGACAAGCACGGTCCTTGTGCTGCTGCTGGCGTCCCGGGGCCAGGCTGCTTCCCCCAGGTGCTGAGAAGAGACCCTGGGGTTAGCTGCCCTGCTGCTAGCAGAAGGGCTGAGGCAGGAAAGCCCCAGTGTTGTGGCAGGAGGCACCGGCAATGATTTGCAGCCTGAACGGCTCCTTCCGCCCGCCCATGTCCATCTGGAAGCAGCACCAAGTTTGGCATCTTCAGGGATGGGTTTTTTTACTGTGTGCTGTGTACTGTGTGAGAAAGGGCTTCCCCTCATCCTGCGCTGCAGGGCGGTAGCTCTCCCATGCAGTGCCCAGGGTGTCACGGCCTCTGCTGCTTGGCTCTGGCACCGAGTGGCAGGGATTGCGCTGGCCCGCTCCTGTCCCCGATGCAGACCTCAGCCACCCCCACCCACCAGGTGAGGCATCAACACTGGGGAGAAGGAAAATTCAGTTTGGGGCCCTTGCATCGGGATGGTTCATTAGCGCATCAGCCTTGCAACTTAGCTGTTGGTTTGATCTCAGTCATCTAATATCGCAGCCTAATCCACTGATGCTTGTAATAGGTTTAGGAATAACAGGGGTTTATGTCCTCATTAGTGTTCAGTGCACCGCAGCAAAAGAAACAGCCTTGGCCGCATCCTGTTGAAGAGGGGAGCCCGAGGCACGGTGGCTGGGGTGCGTCCTAGGGAAAAGTGAGCCATGTTGGGGAAGAAAATATAGTAAATTTGGGAGATGGGTAGAATTTAGGATGGGGTAGGGAAAGGCAGGAAGTACACAGGACACACAGTGCCTCCATCCACATCCCAGCTCCAAGAGGAGCCCCCTGTGCCGCTGTGCTGGACAGGCTGCAGTTCACGGTGGGTGGGCTGGGGAGCAGGGGGACCTCTGTGCCAACACCACAGCCAGGCTGGGCACTGCTGGCACCCCTTGTGCAGCCCCTACATAGCTCCTAAAAAGACACAAGGTAATGGTGTGATGGATTCACACCAGAGGTGGGGCTCCTGTGCTCACTCAGCCCTTGCTCCCAGCACTGGAGCCACACGCACTCTCCAACACTCCTGGGGAGCCAAACACGCTCCCACCCCTCGTGAAACCTAACAAGGCTGTGCAAGGTCCTGTGGACCCTTGGCAGAAATTTGAGTGGCTGCTTTGGAGCTGCACGCTGCTTTGGACAGCTCCGGCCACCTGCACAGCAAGGAGGAGGTCAGAGGAGACATGTGGACCCCTGGGCGCAGCAGGTCTGGGGACTGTGAGGGGAGTCCAGCCACCGCTGCCCTGGTGGTGCCCTTTGCACCCGCTGCAGACGGGGCTGCAGCATCCTGCACTCTGGTGCTGAATCCTGGCATCACTGGTGCTTTGCCTCTGCCCAATGCCCTGTGTTCCTGTGCTCCCCTGCCAACCATGACCACCATGGGCTCTCACCCAGCTTTGGTTCCACCAATGGTGACAGATGGTCCCCTATCAATTATCATTAGTGTAAACAAGGGGGTGGGAAGAGCGCATGCTGCCTGCTGATTTGGGGGTTGACTGCAAGCAGGCTCCCACTCCTAGGGTGGAAGACAAGCGAACACAAAGCAGGGTCTGCGACACACCCAGCAAGTCCCCAAACCACCTTGCACCATCCTCTCAGCCGGTGGCTCTCTGTGCTGGCCTGGTGCCTCCCTTCCACCACCATCACCCATGCAAAAGCCAAGGCCTGGCCACCAGCAGGATGGACAGAGCAAGCAGGGCTTGTCCTTGCCCCCCTGGGCTGAGCATGCTTCAGGACCACCATGGGAAATACCAAGCAGGCCCTAAAGCAGTGGCTAGTGTGGCTCAGCACATGCCAGAGAGAAGTTCCTGTGGCACTTATACAACACTGAGGGCTGACACTTGGTGAGTGTGGACTTCTAAGCCTCTAGAGAAGCTGGCATGTTAATTTATAAACTCTGTAGGATTCCTGAATGTTGGTAATCTGCTATGATTAACTCCTCAGCCACCACAAAATGCCTCTGGCTGGGCTGGTACAGCACCAGCACTGACGGGGCTATGGCCATGCCAGCCATGCACATGTGGTGCTCTGGGGGGATTTACATTCTCCCCCTCCAGGCTCCCACCCACCTACCCGAGCCCTCCTGGTGCTGTTACACTAATGCCAGAGCAGCCCCAGCCCCACACACAGTTCACCCAAGAAACCTCATCAAATAAAGGGCAGTGCAGCACTTCTGTGCGACAGGAACATGCTTTGCACGAGTCCCCACTGCCGGCTGGATTATAGATCACACCTCCTCAAACTGGGGATTTGCCATCAAAAAACCCAATCAGGAGAGAGGTGATGCTTTTAAAAAATTATGAAGGCTTTTGAGTTTATTTGTTCTAATTACCCAGCTGACAGCTCAGGGGAGGAGGAGAAAATCATTGGGGGATTACTGCCACAAAATAGTTGTAATTGAATCATTCCAGACAATAAAGCAGCGGCGCAGGTCACATTGCTCCCCCCATGCCAGTCCCCCAACACCCCTCACTGCTGCACCACAGTAAAACCACACCAATACGAGGAGATACTCTCTAATAGCAGCCTATTACAGCTCATGGAAACAAGCATGTTATCTGTGCCTGTCATCCATGAGCAGAACAAGAGCCACTGAGCGGGCTTGGGGATAATGAGTTTACATGCTGCGGTTTTATTCCCTGCGATGTGCAAAGGCCTTCCCTGGGCAGCGGGTGCAGCTCTCCCCCAGGGCCCCCACAGCAGGCTGCCCCCAGCTCTTCCAGCCCTGGCTGCAGTGACAGTACGGTGGTGGTGGTGCAGAAGGGATCATACTTAACTGTGCAGCTGGGCCATGGGGTTAGGCAAGCCCCAGGGACACTGAAGGGGGCCACCGGCTCTGCCAGCGCCGCCATGGCAGGCAGGGCACTGTCAGCAAAGGCTGTGCTCCAGGCTAGCTAAGCCACGGGTCCTGCCCCCTTCTGGGCTTCTGCTGGGCTCAGGGCTTGCCCCAGCCTGGCAGATCAAAGCCTGGGCTGCATCACTGAGGGCAAGTACCAGAGGAACATCCCACCACTGCAGCAGGGCACAAGCTGACAAGTCCAAGCAGCATCCAGAGGCAAGCAGTGGTTCACGCTGGGGGACGTGCAACCATACACTGCACAGAGCAAGGGGGCATAGGAGAGCCACTGCGGGGTGGGCACCCATGAGTGCTGGCAACCCTCACATATCATGATTTGCCCCCCCCCCAGGTGTGCAGCTTGACACATTGCAAGGCCACAAGCCTGGGTGCCTAGGAGACACAAGCCAAAGAGGCAGGAGCTGGGACACAGCCCTGGCCCCATTTCAGGTGGCAGCTGTGCTGGATGCTGCCCCCATGTTTTGGGGAGGCACAGCCTGTACCTGGCATTTACACCCCTACTCTTGGCCAGGGCTGTAGCCCACTGCCCGGCTGGCTCCCCCAGCACACAGCCAGGAGCAGAGATCAGCTTCCCTGCTGCCAACTCAGTGCTCTACCAAGTGCCGGCTGCCCTCCCACCACACGCACCCCCTGCCATCCAAGGCACACCCCAAAGCAGCATGCACAGGGCTGACGTTTGGGAACAGACATCCGCAGCCAAAGCATGATTCATTAGCACTCGATACAGACCGTTAAACCCTTGCTGCGCAGGCTTGCTGCCTCGGCAGCTCTGCTGGGAGCCAGCTGAGGCTGTGCATGCCTTGCGGGAAGCAAACTGCTGAGTCTAGCTCTGCCAAACCCTTAATCCAGAGCAGTGAAGCTGGGCAGGCCCATGGGGGTGATGGCTGTGCCCCTAGCAAGGTCTACTGCCCTCCACTACTCCTTTTCTGCCAGCAATGTCATTGGAAAATGCAACACAAGAAGCCAAGTGTGTGAAAACGACTGCATTGCTCCCATTCGAAGATCAGCACCCACTGCTTTGCCTTAGCAGGCAGCTGACACCAGAGCGGCCCCCACCCCCACTGCTTCAGTCCCCCCACTACAGGAGGGAGCAGGCAGGGCTATGTTCACAGAAGTCCAGTTTAAGACATTTTTATTCCTCTGCATGTTACACTTAGTGTTTAAGAAAATACAGGATCCCTTTTGACATTCATACATTTTTACAGGGGAAAAATAGGTTACTCTACAAGGGTGGTTATTAAGCTTGGGCATTCCCAGGCTGACTTCAGGAGGTCCTTGCCCCCCTTGGCTGCCAGGCCAACCCCCTCCATTCCCAAGCATCACTGCCCCAGTGCCCAGAGTCCAGGCCTGCAGAGCAGAGCTTGTGTCATTGCCTCAAGCTAAAAAAAAAAAAAAAAAACCACAACAAAAAAAAACCCAAAATAGCATCCAGTATTACCAGTTCCACTTTCCAATAGCTCCTACACTGGATACTGCAAAGGAAGAGCTGGGGACAGGGAGTGACCAGACTGAGCACACAAATATCTAAGAGACCAACGTTAGTGTGTGTGACTATCTGTAACAGGGAAACAGGTTAATCCTGGTTGCTAGAAACCTAGAGGAAATATAAATAAGGGTTTCCCACACTCGTGCATAGTCACAAACAGCTACTGGACACCAGGCTCACGCTGCCTCTGAGTGCTACCACATGGAGAGGGAGGGCAGCGAGGCAGAGCTACTATGAAGCTGAAGGCAAGAAATCCACACGCTTCACAAACAGAGTGCACCTGCCCACGTGTAGCCCCTCTGCTTGGGGCACCAGGGCAACACTGCGAGAGAGGTGGCAAGCAGCAGCTTTCAACTTGGCAGGACACATCTTTGGGCTGTGTCTGAGCCAAAGGCTTCCTAAGGGCAGTGTCACCCACATGGTCATTACTTCTAGGCTGCCACAGTGTGCAAAAAATTCAGATTTAAACATCACTATAGAAAGCGGATTGAAAAAAGCAGCTGCTGGGGTAAGACTTCTATGACCCTATGTGGGCTGCTACCCAGAGGCAAAGCTGAGGGCCAGGAGGGAGTGAAAGGCTCACTAGACAAGGCGCTAGACAGCGAGCGAGCTACCTCCCCTTGGCAGGGCTGCAGCACATTGGCACTAGCAGCAGAAAACATAACAGATGTTACAAAAGCTTCTTCCAAGCACCAGCGGACTCCACTTGGTCACTGCAGGGAGAGAGATGCACATGGAAAAGAAGTGATAATCTAAGGCAAAGGCCTTTCTCTTCGGGACCTTGGGACACCAGCGTAGCTAAACACCCCCACTCCCCCCCTCTTCCGGCTGCTTAGTCCCTTGCAAGCTCTCTGCCCTTCTCACTAACACCAGCCACCGAAATGCCTCCTGCCCAAGTCTGGCAGGCAAACCACATGCCAGCACCCACCCTGCTCTTACTTCCCTGGAGCACCAGGCCCTGGGGGTACCCCACGCCCTTTCTGCCGCTGGCATTTCTAAAGGGCCTGGCATTTCTAAAGGGTCGGTGAACGCTGTCCCAACCTTAGGCCTCGCACGGAGGGATATAAGGTACGAGCTGTACTGGAAGGGAATGGGGACAAAGTGTCAACAAGAGACATCGTCAATCCAAGTGGTTCAAACTCCAGTCCAAGCTGAGGGGTGGTTAGCTGGTACCAGGAGAGATTTCTGGGAACTCCTTATAAATCTCCAAGATGATCAGTTTGTCCATCTGGCACTGCTGGCCCTCATCTTCCTCCCCGAGGATGCGCTGCAAGATGCCCTGCAGGTCAGAGAGGCGGTGCTGGTGCTGCAGATAGGGTGTGGAGCGGATGATGGCGTGCATCAGAGATAGATACTCCATCCTCAGCTGCCAAGTGGGAGGGGAGACAAAACACAGAGCACAATGAAAGATTTAAAGTGAGATAAACAAGCATACCAGCCTCCATTACAGCATGAGCACAGGAACAGCTGCTGCTGCACCAGCAGCAGCCAGACAGTGACTCCAGAGGCACCTGTTTTCCTTAAGGCTCATTACTAGCTATGGAAAACTCATGCTTTTCCCACAGCAACACAGTGCTGCTCTTCACCCGCTCTCAAACATGTACACATCACCTGATTCTTGCAATATCAGAGCAGAGACATCCCTCCCACTTCTACTACTCACAGAGAGTTCCTGTTCCCAAAGGTCCCTAGACAGAAGGGTGCAGACCACCAAAAGCCTGGCAGTTCTTTCTTCAAACCCACCTTTCTACTGCTGTGTGCTGGGCAGGATAAATCCTCCCTTCCTCCTCAGCCGCCAAGGTTGATTTGAGCACCCAGAAATGTCATGCCCACCCCAGGACTCCACTCTTGCCTGCACCAGCAGGCCCCACGGAGGGCCAGGAGAAACACCGTTGCTTTGGGACTGTGCTCCCTTCCCCAGTGCCTATGAGTTACTGTAAGCACCTTATCTCCAGGGGAGAGATCAGCAATCTGTCGCACCAGGATGTCTATCAGGACCATCATGTCCGTGTGGTAGAAGATGCTGGCTGTATCCTTGCTGGCAAAGATGTCCTGCAGAAACTTCAGCACCGAGTGTGGTGGCTGAGGCTGATGCTTGAAGATACAAACTGGATCATCTGGGGGAAGCACAGAGACTGTGCTAAGCCACATGCTCCCCCATTGCCCCTCTCCATCTTCAGTGCACACCCTTTCATTAGACCCTTACAGGCTTTGGAGAGGAGGCTGCCCCGGCCTTGGCCAGCTGCTCCCTGCCTGTGGCTAGCTTTTGTGCCGGCAGACCTTAGTGCCTTGCACAAAGCTGCGTAATCAGGATGGTGGCTCTGCAGGGTACCAAGCTGAGACCAAACGCATTAGCATTAATCATTGTTTGTGTTTCACCTATCATCCCAGGTGAGACCTCATTAGCACATCACCTCTCAGTGCCTCCCCTTTTTGCTCAACAGCTACCACTCATTTTCTCCCTGGTTTATTAAGTCTGGTCCCATGATCCCTCTGAAAAGCCCATCAGAGCCTGTATCAGAATGAGCTTTCACCACAGAGACCATGCTAGTACTATCCCAGAAGCAAGAAAAGAAACACTTCCAAGTTTAAATGAGCCACGACATCCTGTTGTCTTCCAAAACACATCCCTGCAGACCCCAAGAGGAGCTCTGGAACACTGCAGCCCCCCCCAACCCCCAGCAGTTGTCAGGAAGGCAGGCAAAAGAGAAGCATCTTCATTAGATTGTGGCCCCCCTCTTTCTTCTGCCAGCCCCTCGCAGTAAGGTGATCCCTACAGGGAATCTGGCCCGGAAAGGGCTAAACAAAGGCTTTGGGAGGAGGCCAGACAAGAGCACTGAGAAGCTGGCTGCCCTAAGGCTGATATAGTGTGGAGACAATGATTTCCAACCCCAAAGAGAACTGAAGCCAGAGTAAGATGAGCTGCAAGCATCACAGGATGAGTTATTTACCAGCAAATCAACAAAACAAATCTCAGGCAGCAAAGCCCCCATGCTCCAGAAGGTATTAGAAAGCACAATAGTGGCACGCAGCACAGGCAGAAATACCTGGCACTGCTCCTCCTGCAGGGATCTCCAGCTTTCTAGCAATCTGCTTTGCAAAAGCTCTACAGGTACAGTGGATTTTACTCTATGCCTGGAGCAGACACAAAGCTAACCCTCTGCCAGCAACTGTGAAATGGGAAGTTACACTCTAAGCAGCTTTTCAGAAGGCAAGACCTCCCCCTCCGGATCTGTCCCCCAAGGCAGATGATTGCCAGCATGGGCTGAGGTTTGTGTGCCAGTGCTGATGGAGTCCTGTCTGTCCAAGGACAGAAGTGGCCCAGGACCAGCTTTCTTCCCAGACAAGAGCTCGCCTATGTTGCAGCTGGCCATGCTGCAAGATGGGGCTGATGTGACCCAGAAGTACATGGCAACGGCAGCACTCTCCTCTCTTCCTAGATGCCATTAGCATCACTTTATTCTTTGTGCAGATCCATCCTCAGCAATGCTGCTTGTCACCCTCACAAATTCAGCAGGAAGCAGCACATCCTGCCTGAGCCGACAGCTCCTCAGCTACCTGCATCTGTGACACATCCCACCCCTAACGAGCACCGGGCTCGTTTCCCTGAGTCACCATTAGCTGCACCTCCTGCCAGGCATGTAATAGTGCTGCAAACACTTACCTCCCCTGTTCAGCAGCAGCAGCAGCTTTTCTGTGAAAGTCTTGACATTCGAGTGCTTGCTTATTGTAGTCATGATCACACTGTGTTCTGGAACTAAGGAAGAAACCTGTTCAGCATATCCCTTTGTTTCCTGAAGACCATGGTAATGGAAAAAAAAAAGCAGAGGGCTCCTATTTCACATCAGTGCTCTGGGAAGCTTTGGGGAACCACAGTCTATCAGGCTATGAAAAGTTTCAACCCCACAGAGTAGGTGTGCAGGGAGAGGGAAGGTGAAATACATCTGGAAACAGTGCATGAAACACTTGGGACTCTATGCTTTCTATGCACACCTGATTCACATGTGCTCCAGTCCTGCCAGCCAAATACTGTGAAATACCTTGCAAAGGCTTTATGTTGTCAAACATTACCTCTGTTCACAACCCTCTAAAGCCAAGGGCTTTACTCTCTGGTATCTTTTTACTTCACACCACAGTGCCCTGTTGGAATTTATTGCCTTGCAAGCTGTCATTAGGGATGACCAGGTCCCAGGAGCAGGCCAGAACGGAAAAATTCTTCTTCCTAGCACTCGGCACCGGGCTATGCAAGGGGTAGGGGCTCAAGACGACTTCTAGGAAGTGTTCCCTAGCCTGCTTTGGGGGTGATTTGTCATAACTAAAATACATTCACCCTAGCAGACCATATGTATGTGTGCACACTCTGAAGCATCCAAACAGCACAGCATGGCTATTTCTGTGGCAAAGGGTTGGCAACTCTATAATATTTCAAAGGCTGTGAAGTGCTTTAGGATCCTTTATGTTGAAGGGCATCAGTGTAATACATTTTTAGGAGAGTTTTTGAACTAATGCTGCGCCACTGAACTGTGTGATAGATGAATCTTGCAGATAGAGGAATAAAAAATTCAATCCACTAATAAGCAACCTGAACATCATTTAACATGATCTTAGCATAGAGAACAAGTCACTGCTCTCAGCTACACCCCAGGTGGGCAATAATCCCCCAGAAACACAGTGCCTGTCATGCATTATTGCCTAATTACTGCAGCCAGGAAGTATATGGGTAAGCGTGAGAAGAGGTAATGAATGAAAGCAGCAGAGATATGCTTAATCAGTCTCTGTGCAATCAACTTTCACATGAAATTAGAAACTTCCACATAAATTTTAATGAAGCGCAACCCAAAATAACAGGTAAATTACTGGACACGTCCTTGCTGCTTTATCCTCCCCTCACTCCACAAAGCCAAGGATAAAGCCATGAAGCAGAACGAGAGGAAGTAATTAACTAAAGACAATTGGATCAACAGGAGATTTGGGGTGAAGGAGTGGCCTTTCTTAGCAGGACCTGGAAATACACTACAATCTTCCAACAACAGGCTTCAAAACTTGCAGGCAGTAAGAGAGCAAATGCCCTTCTCTAGGGACCAGATGTGTTGTCTGTTCTCATGAAGCTCAGCAGGGGAGGGAGGACAGAGAATGAGGGCAATTAGGAGACAGTGCTTCTCAGGCCAATGTTAAAGAGCCTGGCCCCAACACACAGGCATTGAATGAACTTCAAGAGGTACAGATGGGTAAGCAGGTTTGTCAAGACCTACAGAAGGCAGAGGACTTTCTTTCTGGACTGGTTCTGAGAAATGCCTGCTGAAGTATTTTCTCTCCCAAATCAGCCGTGCCTACAAGTTAACACCACTCATGTTCTGCACGTACAGCTGAGCAACTGCTTTGATCCATGCAGTGTGAAAGTACAGAGAAAAATCCACTGGGTTTCACAGAGATGCTGTGCCCCAGAGGGTCAGTTGGACATGGGCTCTCAGACCATTTTTTCCTCTAAGGTTTTGCACAACATTAAACACAGTGTATTGCCAGAGGAGCTGGAGAGATTATCATAGCACCATGAAAACCCAGTGAGATTCTCCCTCCCCGTTCTTCACACCCTCATTCCAGACCACTGAAATCTTGCCAAGGCAGAACAGCACCAAACCGACCTGGAATGTGGAGATTGAAGGCCAGAAGGACGTTGACAAATAGGTCAGGCAGCTGGTCGGTGGTGTCCGAGGGCAGCCCATCCTCAATCACATCCAGCAGGAACTGCACAAACTGAGAGTTGAGATGTTCTGCGCAAGGAGAAAGAAGGGTATTTACAGCACAGTGAAAATAAACCAAGCAACAAGGGACCATGCAAGCCACTTCTCTGTGCTTTTATGCTTAAAAACCATTAGTGGGGTGCCAGTGTCAGCCTCCCGGGAATTCCAACAACCCTGCAAGTAGACTAAGACTACTGAGTGTCTTTGTGCACGAGACAAGTGGTTCAGAGAACTATCCACAGTGCAGGGGAATGCTGAAAGTTGGTTCCCCATTGGCAATTTTTTGGAGTAAATAAAACACCAAATCCTGCTCTAGCTGTCATTGCAGCATCACTGCTGCAACAGTGATGAATGAAGGCTTCAGGTAGGAAGATATTTGTATTCTTGACCACTGGTTTAATCCATCTATTTAAAAAAAAAAGTAATCATCCAGATCATTAGTAATAACCCATTTTTCAATTTAGCTATTACAAAAGCTCAGGAGCTCATGCAAGTAAGTCCACCTGCAGGAAAATAATTGCCAGGGTTACAGGAAGAGAGAAAAGCAGGAGGTGTGGAGGCTCATTCCACAGTCTCTACTGCACCAGCTTGAATTTTGTATGTGTTTACTAGGGTGTTAAGGTGAAGCTGCTGAGGAGATGCTTATAAAAATCTCTATTGCATTTCTAGGAAAACTGAGCCCAGAGTTTCCCAAATACAGGGAACACAACATGGCTTGGGGAAGAAGCAGGCAGGCAAGGCTTTCTGGCCAAAGGTTGGAATGAAAGGACAGAGGATTAAACAGGCAGATCTGGCAAAACACTTGCACTTCCTTATTGACAGCAATACCCTTAATCACCTCTGCTTTCCCTAAGAGCTTGAAATACTTAGGGCTGCACCATCCTGTTAGAAGGGAGACCAGGAAGAGACCACATTATGCAGCAGACAGCTTTAGCAGGCATTCATGGAGCAATCTGGGCGCTCAGCCTCATCAGCAGACAGAACATCTCCAAGGCAGGTAAGAGGTACGTGCTTTGATGCAGGTCAGAGGTAAAACAAAATGCCGCTTAGTCACAGTGATGGGCAAATCCACCTCTTCTGCAGCATGACATCAGTCCTCCACTGCTCTAAGCCAGGTTTGTCCGGCTATCTCTGGAAATCTGGCATCTCAGCCCAGTGTTTCAGCAGCCAGGCTCTACTGATAAAGAGCAGACCCTCCTCTTGCCCTGCTTGTGCTAGGCTTTCCCCTAAATGTCCCCACCTTGGCCACCAGGTCCCTTTCCTGTGTCTGCCAGCATGCCCCAGATGTCCCACCATCAGCTCTGCTGTCCTACTAAGCTATAAGTGTAAGCTGCTCTTACCATAGTGATGATATGGCAGGGGCTCCCCCATGGAGAACATCATTGCCAGCACCAGCGCAGAGTAGCACATCTTTTGATGATCTGCAAGATAAAGGTCCTGCCATTAGTTCTTACGAGGATGTGAAACGCTGTTCCCCAGCTGCAGCTGGGAAGTCACACATTTAATACAGGCATTTAACACAATTAGACTGCTCCTCATCCCTGTATTTATTGAGCTATAAGGGTGGTGTTTTTTCCCCTGTTTAAGCGCACCACATGCCTCCTGTGCCATGCATTTCCAAAGCAATTTAAAAATAATCACAACAAGAATTCTCAATTTTTTTCCCCTCCACTTAAGAGGATCTGGGAAGACTTGATCTGAATAATTAAAAACCGCCCCTGCAGAGTCCCAGGACACATCCCATAGTTATGTAATTACTGAACCCAGAAAAAGCATCCATCTGGCCACCTCAAAATACTGCTTGTTCCAACCAACACCACCCCCAGACAGCTATGCTGCTTGTTACCATCTCTGCACTGCTCTACTTTCACTACCTCAGCTCTGCCTGGAGGTATAAAAGGTCTCTGGGGAGACCAGATCACTGCTCATGATTTGGGCTGTGCACCTGCCCACGTCCCAGGCCACACGTGTCTCTAGCATCCATACGTCCTGCAGCCTACTAGTCCAACACAATTTCTGCTGGCAGCAGCTGTACGTAAATGGTCCACAGAACCACAGCCAGTGCCTTTCCTGAATTTTAATTAATGGATACATCTCAATGGATATTTGCAGAAGAAAAAAAAAGTCATGGAATAGGATCTGTGCCATCATCAAATGTAGCCTCCATCCAGTTCAGCAAGTCTGAAGACTATAGGAAAAGGAATATTATTTTTATAAAGTAGGTTACCACACATACTGGCTAAATAACGTTCAGCTACATCTGCCAGAAAGAGCCTAGGGGCACTTGTTAAAAGGAAACTGAGGGTGTATATATAAAAAACCTGACCCAAACTACTTTTCATTAGAGGAGAAAAAAGTCCCTTCAATGTATGATGCTTCTCCCAACAGTACTGCTTCCCTGCATGATACATGCTGGTTCCAGTACCCGCTCCAAACCCCTTAAGACATTTCAATTCTCTATGCACAGATTGATCCATCTCTAAGCACCTGCACCCTGCAGTTTGGTTTTGACTGCACAGGCCGATGCCTTCACTGTCACAACATACTCCTGGACTGGCCAAAGGACTTGCAACACTTGGTAGCTCTCAGATTTACTGTTAGTATGGGGGAAAAAAAATGCTAGCAAATCGTTCCAGCCTCGTGCCCCTGGAAAGTCAGCTCTGTGAGCAAAGCCTCTATAAACAAAGAACATGCAGACTTTGTCAGAGCTCCACAAGATGCCTGAGTTTTCAAATAGCAAGTACTTTGAGTAAAAATAGATCATTTGGGGCTTAATCAGAGATACTACAGCATTAACAAGATTAAGAGTTTGTAGGAAAGCATTCCAGACCATGTGGCAGCAAAGGAAAGCTGGAAACTGCTGTTTACTTTTGGTAAACAGAGCAGGAGAATATCCAATGACATAAATATAATTCATACTTCTATAAGAAGCTCTCGGCTGTAAGGTGTCAGTGATGCCAAAGCTCACTGTAGCAGAAAAGAATCTGACAAACTGTTCATCACATGGTTTTTTCATTCTTTCCTCCATGGCTTCAGGAGCTGGGTGTCAGAGGCAGGATACTGCAGTAGGTAGACATAGGCACCTGCTGTTCCCATGTTCCTTAGAGTAAGGCTTTCATGAACAAAACATTTTCTTTCATCACACAAGGAGCAATGAAGTAATGATCTGAGAACCAGAAGCCAGCAATAAACACACAGCTATAGCAAATATGGAGGAAGAGATTAATTAGAGGTGGGGGGTGGGGTGGGTAGTTTTACACATCCTTGGCCCATCTGCCATGAACTGATGTCCATTCATCTCAGTTGACAGCAGACTCCACTACTAGGTGGCAAATCTTGTCCTATTTTCCTAATGGAATCAAAGGATCCTGAAACCAGTCAGCAAGCTGAACTCAGGATAAATCCAGATTAATCTGGTACACTCACTCAGCACAGATTCTACAAGTTTTTGGATTGTCCCAGCTGCAGCAAGACTCATCCAAGACTTAACATGCTGAACAACAGAGTAATTGCCAGTCAAAGCACAACTTTGTTTTTCCTTCCAGACCAGCACCAGTGGCTGCAAGAAGGCAAATAGCATTGATACAAGTCTCCTGAAACAGAGGGACTCTGCTGACAACAGACTGATAAGCATCACTCAAGTGGCTGTGAAGGGCAGGAGAGATGTGGCTGTTTGCTCACCAGCCTGCATTTCCAAAGCCTACTGAAGTACTGGTAAGAAAGCTGCTATTCTGTATGAAAGGTATTTCTCATAGGCCTTCAAAGACCTTGCTTCCAACCTCTAAACACAGCATTGCAAAATCCAGGCACTGGGAGCAGACACAACTGTCTGCAACTGAAGTGAAAAGAGCCTGACAGCCGACTTGCATGCACACTGAGCTGCAACAAGGGGGAAAGTCACAATTACAAACTGGATTATCCCTGTCTGTTTTCTTTGGAATTGTTCTGGTTAATTCTGCCTCGCTGTGGCTTATTATAAGCTCTTCTAACACTGATAGATGTGCAGGCCAGCCACAGCAGAGGGAAGTAGCGCCTGTCCAGAAGCAATAAGACCCAAGCATCTGGCAGAAGAACTGGCCAGCAGCCAACATGCCTGCATCAGCCCCAGGGTGAAGTGCCTTCTCATCAAAAGCACCCAGCATCCATGCACAGAGCTTCTGCCTTGGCTGCTCTTCAATAACAAGCCAGGAGGGATCCCACAGAGCTGCTGCAGCCAGTTCAATGCTCCCTAGTTGCTTAGTGCTGGCACCAATTGCTCTGGTCCCTGCCATCCACAGAAGGGATTAGCTATTCCACAGTATGTCACAGATCAGCTGCTATTCCCTAGTTTTTAGTACCAAAATAAGCTCAAGTCATTCTAGGATTCAAGGTCATGTTTTCACACAAGGTACCGCTTGCCATTTGCTGGCAGGACATGGAGCAATAAGCACCAGAATGGCAGGAGGGAACTACTAATGCCCTAAAACACCTCTGAAGGACAGACACATTTGGGTCAAGGATGGTCACTTCTCCGCAGCCCTGCTGTGAAGGGCAAAAGGACTGGATGCCACACAAATGACATTTGTGCAAGCACCCACCACGAACTTAGCACAAGGAAGGCAGCACAGGATCAGGACACCAATTCGGGAGGCATCTATAACCAAAAGCTGTCAGCAAAGGAAGAGCAGCTTTTCATCCTTCATCAGTACTGCCTATGTATTACAGCAAGGAGGGAAAAACCCCTCACCTTGAGATGAAGCTAGGGAAAGAAGAGATGCTGCAGAGCTGCATGTTGGCAGTTCAGAGGATATAACAGCTGCTTTTCACTCACTTCTACTGCAATGCTTTTTAGGTCCCCAAAGCAGAGCTAACACTTGCTGGGAGATAGGCCTGCTTCAACCAGAAGTGCTACACGGAGATTAGCAAAGGTGTGCAGAAGTCACATAGGTCAGCTCGATGCTCCATCATATCAAGACGCTGAGTTAGCTGTGCTATCTGGGATGACGCAGCCCCTGGCAAAACACCTTGGACAGCAACACTGTGACCAGGCAAGGAATAATAAGGGCAAGCAGCCTGCCCTGCCCATATAAAGACAGCTCGGGGAACAGAGCAGGAGACTGAAGCCTGTTTGGACTTGGTGCAGAAGATGCTCAACTGGAGCCGATATTTATGAATCAGTGATGAATGCATGGTAAAGTTTATTTTTGGCAGCACAAAATCAGGAGTAATGTTGCCACAGAAGCACAGTCATAGTCCCATAACCAACTATTATTTGCTTCTTGGGCAGTAAAACCTCAGCCTAGAAAAGAAGCTTCTCATGCATAACCAGATAAAAACACCAACAGCGTGGTAAGTTCCCTGCATAGAATTGATAAGCAGCAGTAGCACAAAGAGCAGGTGTAGCCAACACAGGTGTAATGATCTCAGTCCCACACCACACCACCAGTGCACTGCCCTGCCCTGAAACACTATTTTTCAGGCACTCCCCACCTATGAAATGGCTGCATTTCAAAGCATCTGAGGGAAGATGAGCACAAAGCCTTCTGCAACATGCTTGATTTTCACCTCTCATATCCCTTTCCAGACAGCAGATTAGACCCATTAGCCCACACAGTTGGGTTGGCACAGTCTGTGGTGAGATGCTGGGGACTGGGACATCTATTATACAAGTCCAAGGTGGTCATCTTGGACATTTACTTGGTTCCCATTAAATGGGTGTGACGGGACCCGTTCTGCACAGACTTGTCAAACCCTACGCAGTCTTGTCATCAAATTATACTCTTCCACAGCTCCATGACGCCCACAGCAAACCAACACATTACTGCAATCAAGGTAGCAAGGCTCCAAACAGTGCAGATCTGATTTGATCCACATGGTCACTCAACAGCTACTTTAACTGTGGGTCCACTGCTGACCGCCATGTCAGGGAGGCTGACTTCAAAATGGGGAGTAAAGCTGTGACTGCCCAGGGCCAAGCATGCATAGGGAGCTGCAAGGTGACATCAGGGAAGTATTACTACATGTTCACCTTGTTCTTAGGCTCTTTCTCAGCATCTGCTCCTGGCTGCTGAGAGATAAAGGACATTGGGCTAAGCAGGATCCCTGGGGAACAATGCTAGCAAATCTGACCACACCACCACCATCGAGCTTTTGAGCACATGGAGCTTAAAGGGCAGGAAGGATGTTCCTGTCAATAGCAGGGACAGGTCATCCTAACAAAGGGAAGCAGGAGCATGAAGTAGAAGGAACACAAGGGCAAAGCCTGTGCGTGGAAAGCAAAGAGTGGGGAAAGAGAGTTGTGGCACTACCCTGCAGAGGACTCGGACTGCCACTTTAACAGCACTACCATGTCTTTTGGTATAGCAGTGGAGAGAAGGCCCTTTCCTTTAAGCAGCACACATCTCATTCACCAGAAAGAAACACTGCAAAGATCCGGTGTAGAGTGCTGAGAAAAAACTGCCTATAAGAAGCTGCAGAGATCTTCCTTGAGATTTGCAGGTATCTCTTGTCAGCATCATGAAACAAAACTGGAACGGCTCAAAATGTGCTTTAAGACATCTACAAAAAGTGATGCAGATCATTAACGGCATGTTCAAGAGCTAGAGCGCCTTGCACTATTGGACTGAAACATCCCCTCCTGTGCATTCTCCACTTAAGAGCTGTAACAAAAGAACCTGAATAACTTTAAAAACAGACACCATTCTGCCCGTAGAGCAGTCAGGCAATGAGGGGCCACCAGTGCTGCTCTAAATCATCTCATGGAAAGACATGTTCCTGGGGACCTGGGTACAGCAGCTGTGGCTCACCTTGTGTGTGCGTCTGCATGTCCCGGGCCAGCTCCATCGGCAGCACAGAGTTTACAAGCGTTGAGATGACTGCAGCATCCAAGTTGCACATGGCTCCAAAGCATTTCAACAGCAGCAGCCGTAATGGCACCCTGTGTTCCTGCAGAAGTAATTTATTAGATGAAGCGATGTCGCAAATGAGGGCTTATACTCTAAGGCAGAGACATAATTGGCTAGAAGTTCCCACTGTTGGGAAGCCACAGACCCTCCCACGACAACAGTGAACCCAGAACCTCTACTAGCTTAACAAGACCACAGGAGTCATTTTACGGTAACATTTGCAACTAGGCTGGCTACAGGTTGTTGGCACATGCAGTCAGAGGGCATGTGGCAGCCAGAGCTCAGTTCTGAAATGCCCCACTTCATCCACTAAATAGGATACAAATCAACAACCTATACCCATCCCCAGCAAACAGAGATTTAATGTGCTGGATAGCCAGGATTCTGAGCACACTGAGGTTTTGCAAATGCTGCTCTGAAGGAAGTTTCCTGACAACACAAAACTTGCAAACCCTCTTTAGCATGTGATGGTTAATGAACAGCATGGGAGGAGCTCCTCCACTGTGAAGCTGTTTGGTTTGTGCTAGGAGCAGAGGGTATAAACCAGAAAGTTTTGGGACATACAGGGATTCCAGCAAAGACGACACTCAACCTGCAGCTCCCACACAGCTCTGGTACTAGGGTAACCTTCATAGTCCAGCCTCAGTCAACAGTCAACAACTCCAGGGTTCAGGCAACAGAAGTGAGCCAAGCTCTGGCACTGGACATGACAGCAGCCAGGACTGGAGACCCACCTCTTCTCTACCTGGTCAGGCTTCCTGGAAATCCTGGTCAGAGAAGAGCAGGCAGTAAAAGCCAGCAGGGTCCATTATACTCAGTCTGCCTTCCCACTGCTCTCAGATATGCTACAGCCCCCTGATGCTGAGCTCTGGGTTCAGACACAGAAATGCCAGATGAAAGCTAAATGCCACAAGGCTTGACGTGCCATAGCTGGGGACTTAGGGACAAGATGGGCTCAAGTTTCCAACCCCCACAGAGTCCTACAACAGCACGTTCCAGGAAGGCGAGGTGCAAAGCAACACTGCATAGGCGTTGAAGGCAAAACTTCCATTTCTTCCTCTGAATACTGATTTCCTTCCTCACTCCCAAGGCTTCTACTCACAACCTACTTTCCTAAGCAAAGCTATTCACTAATGCACAGGAGTGCATCAATTAAAAGAAGAGCAGTCACAGCCTGTCAGCTTTCCCAAGGCAGCCTTGGAAATACTTCCTCTAGATATTAGTGATGCCAATTCTGTCCCCCAAAGGAGCTAACAAAAGCAGCAAGCTTTACCCTTCACAGTGCTAGCTACCGCTTCGAAGTCTATACCATCCTCTCTCTGCTCTTCCATACAACTTGCATGCATAGCATTGACATTAGCCAGCACACAAAAGGGATGTGCTGCAACTTCGTCTAGTTCACAGAACTGCCCTATGCAGGGGGAATGTCTCCCATACATTCATCATAGCCACCCTGCTCTATTGCATCTTCAGGGAAATCTCAAAAAGATATATTTGATGCATTCTCCCACCTTACCATCTGATAATACGCCACAAGGGACAGGACGGACTCAAACTCATTCTTCTTGCACATTTTCTTGCAAACTTCTGGGTCTGCATCTGTCTGGAAGCAGAAATGAATAGGTCAGCCCAGTGGCACAAAGCAGCAAGGTGCCTGCTGCAGGGACCTTGAGGGAGGCCAGCTGCTTTCAGATCCCAGTAGCCCCAGCCCAACTATCTCACAAAGAAACTGAAGGCAGAGCACAAAGACAGCTCAAGAACTGCCACCGTGCAGATTCTGCATCAAAGTGAATTCTTGAAAAATGTCTCTGCCATATAACATGTCTTGGGCTGAAAATATCTAAAAAACCATCATGCAGTTACACAGGGCAGCTCCAGCATCCTGAGAAGTATTGTACATCTTCCACCCTTAAATTATGAGGAAATGGTTGCACAAAATCCCCCTCTGCTTCGCCCTGCAGGCCCACAGCGAGGTGGTACAGGCCATATGTTGAGTGACAAAGACACAGGCATTTATTACGCAAAAAAATATCTGTTCTGCTTATGTCAGAACTGGAGAGGAATACAAAATAGGTGCCAGAGCAAACCCCACACCAGCACCTGTAACACAGACCATGTCACTGCACTGAATGGCAGCTCCCAGATCATCACAGTACACAGATGGGTTTGTACATGCTAGCAACAGCATTGGGACAGTATTTCCCACTGCTGCTCACTATGGGGACGTACCTCTCCTGTACACACAGATGTGGTGAGATACTTTATACTTTCTCACAAAAATAGCTTTAAAACTCACTGTCAAAGCAACCAAAGAATTTTCTTTGCATTTAATGGGCCTCACCCCTCAGGTACTTCCCAGCCACAGAGGATGTTTTAAATGGAAGATGTTTGAAATGGGCCTAGGAATGCTACAACCCTCACAGCAGACTTCTAGGTTTTCTGTGAGAGGGTTTTTTTGGTGGGGTTTTTTTGGGGGTTTTTTGGGGTTTTTTTTGTTGTTTTTTTGTTTGTTTGTTTGTTTTTTTGAGTTGAGGGTTTATATTCTCCTGTGATAGGTAAATACCACAGCTATCATGAAGAATGGCTCTATAACTCTTTTCAGAACAGCTTTGTAAGGTACAGTGCAAGGCAGCTCAAGAGCGCTGCAGACCACACAGAGGAGGGCAGGGCTTCACATTGATGGTAAAGGATGCACAAGAAACCTATGCCCTCTAAAACAGCAGATCTGATGGCAACACAGGGGTAAAGGAGGTCAGAAAAAAGGAACTTCACCAGGGCTGTCTGTTCTGCTCTGCCTATAAAGAAAGAAACTTACTCACCAGGATGCGAAGCAGCTCCTCCAGGTAGCAGCAAATGACATTCTCATCCTCATAGAGCGCCCAGCTGCGCTGCTGAGCATCATCCTTGTGCCTGGCCAGATCTGCAAAGATCACCTCCAGCCGCTGTTCGTCATGGCAGATCTGTCCTGAGGGCAGCCCCGCACTCAGATTCTGCACAACAGCAAAACCACTGGTTAGTGGGGTCCTGACAGCTAGCTGTTGTCTGGATGCCCGTTTCCTCTAATCTTTGTCTCAGGACTGGCAGTTGACCTCATTCAGTCAAGAGCTGACAGCAAAAAAACAGCAAGTTTAAGACACTTGCATTATTTCAGCTCTCATACTTTTGGGGCCTCTACCTGCCTCCTTTCCTTGCATGGCTAATGCAATCAATGAATAGAAATAGGTGCCAGAACTGATGCACAGTCAGAAAGTCTTTAAATCCAAGCTGCCACTATCTTGCTGAAACATTAGCTGTCTTCTGAGGATGTTAATGGACCCAAGAAACCTCACTCAAACAAATCTATACCCCTTTTTTCTTATGGCATTCAGTAACCTGAGCACAGCTCCAGGCTCACCCCCAGTAAAACAGATGTGTCCTGGACACCAAACCACCACACTGCACAACTGCCTCCAAGAAGTATAAGTTCCCTTCACTACCTCCCTCCCTCCAGCCTGAAAGGGAGAGATCTTCCTTTAATCCTTGACTTGAGAGCAAACACTTGCATCGTACTCTACATGCCAACTGCTCAGTACTAGGTCTGCCATCTTCCACAGCAAGGATGGGAACCAATTCATCTTGGGCTGCTTTGGTTCCACTTTCTTCCAAAAAGCAGAGCTCAACCACCGTTCACAGCAGCTCTGAAGCTTGTAGCTACAATGCAGGCTAACTCAACAAATCTTACTGCACATACTCCTTCCTCAAATTGCTGTCACCTGCATCCCTACCACTTCCACCTCATACATAACCCTTAACAGAAACACTTCACTCTTCAGTTGTCCTTCCTATACTTTCCTCTCCTTTGAGAAAGAGGGGAGTAGTCAGGCAGCAGTTAACCTGCCCCAACAGCTGCTGCTGTGGTCTGCAATTTAGGATAACCCTCTAGGACCCAAGTACATCATATGAACTACCTGTTTCCTGAAAGCAAGGCAAGAAGGGAGGACCAGCACATGGAACCAGGCTGATTACAGGTGATGAGCCCAGACACCATTAAGAGAGATAAGGACTAATTTGCAGAATTGAAATTATATACAGAAGGGTTTGTCAGCAGTGACAACAAGCAGTAGGAGGTCAGCAAGGTGAAAGAGAACAGAGCTGAGAAATTCAAACAGCAAAAACCCACTAACTGACACCAAGCCCTTGACAATTTTTGGATGAAGCTGTCTTGCAGCATGCAGTGAGAAGTCACATCTTTCAGTGTGAAAAGGCCTTTACCACTACCAGCCAGGACACCCTGCTACTTACTGCACATTGTCTTCTCCTGGAAACCTGGAGAAGACGTAGCCCTGTCCTGGTACAGCTACTTCCAACAGGCTGACTGCATGGCCAGGGACAGCAAGCCTTTAAAGCAGACCTTCACGTTACAAGCAGAGCAGAACGATTTTGTATGGAGACACAAGCCCATGTTTTGTGTCAGTGGCAATGCACATGGAGTCACACACCCACTACACGAGCAGCCGGCAGCACGCAAGACTGCCAAGTGCAGGAGCAGCACCCTTCCTGCACACTTTCAGCCCTTTCTGGGAAAACCACTCCAGGTTTAACAGTAACATCTTGTCTGCTTTATGAGAGACAACATTGTTAGTAATGTACTTTGGGGTATTTGGGGTATGAACTACTTAGGACTTCAATGCTTCAATTAGATAATAAAGAAGTAGCATTCTTGTCGCTGTTCATTACATAAGTTTTGTTAGGGAGGTAACGAAGGAAGGAGCGTGCTGGTTTAACACAAGCCTCTGTACACTCTTAAAATTTTGGGAAGCTGTGGATGGCCTACCAGAAAACCAGGTAACCAGCTGTGAGAGAGGACAGCAGCTTTCAGGAGCTGAACACAAATGCAAGAGTCACTGAATGGTGACTTATCACAGAAGCAAATACATTAGTTAAGAGACTTGCTTGGTCTTGTCAACTCCTCCTCTCTTTAGAAGGACCTATGACACTGCAGTGCCACCTGCCTGTCCTTGTACATCCCAGCTGCTTGGGAGAGGGTTCTCCATTTCTGTACCTTACTCACACCCTCCTTGCCAGAGCAGGCAGGGCTGGTCCTACTTCAGTCCCCTGCTGGGGCGTATGTTTAGATGAGCATTTTAATGGGTACTCATTTTAATGATCACTCTATTCAGCCTCTTATCACTAATCTGCTTCCTCCAATCCTTCATCTGCAGCCCTTACAACTCCACTGAGCATCATCTCCTAATGGACTTGGATGAGATCAATCCGTTAACAAGCTCTTCAATTCGACCAGTGTAACTACACCACTCACCATCTCAATGCACTCTCAGAACCGTTCTCAACCCTCCCACCACCAGGGTCAGGTCTCTGCTTATTAAACGTCTTGGCAGCTACTTCAACCTGCAGCCTCATCATATGGTCGTTTCCAGGAATCTGCCAGAGACCCCATAAACAGGAGGTGGTTTAGGTATTTCTGACAGTGCCACTTTGCATTATCTTGCTGTTTCAAATAGTTCCCTCCTCCCCAGCAGAACAAACTGCTGCAGGGATTTCATTCCTTCTGAGCAGCCCAAAATCATTTTGGGAATCTCAGCATACCCACACTGCTCAGAGGTGGTCATGTCTGCCATGAAAACCCAGATGCTGCTGAGCTCTTCCATTTTTTCCTTGCTCCCTCCCATGCCTCCCCACCACCATGTCAGCAAGTGTAGTGTATCACTAGCGCCACAGGTACACGCACCTACCAGCAGTTTCTGTCTAGACGAGCACAGATCTGCCTCGGGTAAACCATATAGCAGCTTTTTACACACACTTCAGGAGGACTGCTCTGGGAATTCCCCCCTTCTCTGGGCAGCAAACCATTCCCACTAGAGCACCATCTATAAAAACCAGGCAGCTAACACTGCTATCAACACACACGCAGACTGCCAGGCTCCTTGGCAGCTGCTAAACCAGATGAAACATGGTGCAAGAGAGACACCTGACTTCAGCAGCTGAGCCAAGCTTCTCAAGGCAGGCCTTTCACACACACTCTTCTGGCAGCAGCTCCTGGCTGGACACCCCAGAGACAGAGCCCTGTCACAGGGCCGGTCAGCTCCGCAGGGAGATAATGCCTGCCATGCACAGACCTGCGGTGTGGCACCGGGAGAGAGGAGTACTTGGTTTTCAAACACCACGTTAGCTGTACTTCAATAAGGTCTCTGCAGCCTTTGCTTTTCAGGTGTCCTGGCCATCTGCAGCCCATGCACATTAGCTCCGCAGATGTACTCAGCAGCAGCTCTCTCTGGATGAGCATGGCCCCCCTACAGCTGAGCTGAGATGGCTGCGCATGAACACTCTGGCACAGACCTCCACAAAGGCTCCTCTACCAATTAGTGAGCAAAGGACTTGTCTAAGCACTAATGCATTCCTCCCACCCTCCAGATTCGCTTTTGTTACAGTATTTCACTAAGGAGGAGCCCTACATAAGCATACTAACAGTCCAACCAAAGGACTCAGCCTTGAAAGCACTCACCCTGATGACCTTCACATTGTGCCAAGCCAGAAGGACAAAGCTCCTACAGGGAAAAGCCAAGCCCCAGAGATGCATTTGTATCTTTTCAAAAGCAATTCTCCTTTAAGCAAAGCCAAATCAATGAATGAACAGGAACTGCATGCAAGAGGGAGCCCATGTGGATTCAGGGGAAGCAGAGGGAGTTCGGTCACATTAGCCACAAGGTTTGCCAGGGCTCCTTGGGGACAACACGCAGCCACCAGGCACTGGTGATGGGTAGCTGGGAGCAGGTCACAGCTCAGTACTACAAGAGAAACCCCCTCCAGAAATACCTCCCACACCAACTTCCTAACTTGTTTCTCCATCTCCCACACATCCAAGATCCATTGGACCCCATACCCAGCAGCCTGGGCCGATCTGTAAGACCAAACTGAATTACACACCTTTGTCAGCAGTTTTCAAGCTTAAATTTAAGGCAACCCAGAGATGGTCTGGGTCACAAGTGCAACAGAGCAATGCTAATTTAATAAAAAGCAGATAAGTGATTTCCAAGCACTTCCTCTCAAGGTGTAGCTAGCTTGTGTATTAGGCAATGTTGCTTGCCTCACACTCAGTTTAATAAATCCTCAGATCGACTTCCCTAGACAAGACTTCTGTGGTACTACCTCCCCTCTCAAATGGGAGATAATTCAGCAGAGCTGAAGGCAATCATGTATCACCAATACATACTAATCCAAGTGATTCTCCAGATGTTTGAAAACCAGGCAGCATCTATATTATCTTCAGTTACATCCAAATTTCAAATGAGTTCCCATGAAAGCCAGCTCCAGTTTAGATGTGGCAATGCCTTTGAAAAGAGGTTTCGTTTCCCTTTGTGCATCTTACCCAGTCACCATGCCACTCATCAGGAACCAGCTCAAGGACAGAATGAGGGGCCATTTCCAAGGCCAGGCCAATTCCTGACACAGGGAAGTCAACTCAGCATGTTTGCTCTTGCAGATTAGCCTTGCCCAAGTAGAATGGTACCTCTGAAGCATCCTTCCTAAGGTGTGAGCATCTCAGCACCCTCCTTGTCTTTGCTGTTTTCCCAGCATAGCCTTATGTTACCTCTCTAAAAGCAGGAGGATGACGCTGTCCCAGCAGAAGGGTCTTTTGTTCTCTTGAAAACACACGCCTGGGCAGACTCCACGCTGGAGGAGCAGAAAGGTAAATAAGAGGGAAGTGCCACCGCAACTCAACCTTCAGAAGACACTGAGGATAAGAGCAAGGTAATGGATTCTGGAATTGATTTAGTAAAACAGTGATCTGACTTCAAAGTAAGAATGGAATAGGAATAGAAAGGATATAACTAATTAAAGAACGTGATACAAAAAGTTGAAGCAGGTGTATCTACTCTGAGCAGACCAAAGCTTTAAATCAAAGCTAATATCTCGCTCTGGTTTAGGGGGTGGGAGAAAAACCTTGAAAAACATGCAAAAGAAGAATTGACCATGTATTTGCATGGATTGGGATTGTAGAGGGATTGCAGAAGTTACAAATTAAAGAAAAAAAGCCCCTGACCTAGAACTGATGACTCAGCAACAATTATACCCAGAAACCCCTGAGACTGTGGAATGATTTGGTATAATGAACAACACAAAGTCAACAATAATAAATTGTACCACTGAACTACGCTAGTGAAGCTACAGCAGTACAGCCACCCAACGACTACACATGACTGCCCTTTCAACTGTTAGAATTGGTCTTCTACATCAGATGAACAACCTCATCTGGGACCAGGCCCCTACGTATCAGCAGAGCTACCTTCTCTGTGTGGGACATTGAGGAAAAACACACACCACAACCACACCATTTACACCTGAGCACTGTGCAAGCTCACTCAGGCTCTCCTTCTGAAAGCAGTACTGCTCAAGATAGGTACGAGGAGGTATTATGAGATGGGTACAGGACCTTCTGCATACAGTACTGGGCATTTTTAAGTCCCGTGGATGTCCTAGATGACAGATACTGTATCTGTTATGAATAGATCCATAGTCATCCCTGCAGCAGCATGAGAATTTCTTGTCTTTTTCAGGCTGGTCTGCAGCAATGGCCATGAAACAGAGGTTTTCAAACACCCTCTGCAAAAACCTGGCACTAAATGACTTCTGTGGAATTAAACTTATTGTATCCTGAGAACAGGTATTAAAGATAAAAATAATATTCAAATCTTGTTCAAGGCCCAAATAACAGAAAACTGAACTTCTAAGTGTGCAAGTCAGAGCCAGAACATATGCTTGAAACAGCTAAAATTTTTTCTGAATCTAGACCGCACATTGATACAGTATTGTTATTGAAGTAGGAAGCAATTAACTGTTGGGTCATGGCCACAAACTGAGACCCAATGATTGCTTATAGGACCCTCTATACAGTGCAGACAGTTAACGAGATTACAATTTGGTCTACAATTTGAATGCCATTAGTTTTCCATATTCAAATGCCTCTGAACAGTTCACTATAATCTTGCCACTAGCAATGGAACTCCAATCTTAGATGTTTATATGAAGCATACTCCTCAGGGCTGTATTTAGCAAGTGGGAGCTGAAATTTATTATCCCTCGAACTAAAGTGGAGGGCTACCCAGGTGCACTTTGCCATTTCAATGACTGCTGCAACAAGCATCCTTTTATTTCCCTCCTTGTGTGTCTGCAGCAGAGAAAGGAGGAATATACGATTGTTTTCGCATAAGGTTTATTTAGAATGAGCTCAAGATAATGCTCTTCCTCCAGTGGTTGAAAAACTCCTCTTCTATGGTCTTTAAAAAAAGGAGGGCTGAGGTGTGTGTTACGGAATAGAGAGGATCACATCTACAGAAGACTAGTTTTCATCGCTTTGATGAAAGACCAGGCCAGACATATAGAAGTTTTGGATGCTCCATCATCAAAAGAGACAAAAATTCATGCAGATTTATAGTACGCATAAGCGTGCTGAATCTACAGAGGACGTGCAGTACTGTAGAAGAAAATGAGTTTATACAATGCATTATTTATAGAAGGTTTCTATACAGAAGCACTTATTGCAAAGGCTCAATTTTCCTCAGCTTCTATTTGTCACATTCATAACAGAAAGTACCTCTTTAAAAAGTCACTATTCATTTCTTTCTCTGATTTTCTGCTGCCACAGTGGTTCTCTGTGAGCTTTCATAATCAGTGGTCAAGAACTCATGTCAGAGCTTTCTTAGTGTGCCTCAAGTCCTGCTGCACCCATTCTCACTGCTGCTTTGCCACCAGTGCTGTCCCTGGGACCTGGAAGGTTGACATCTCCCACCCGATGTGCTCATGTGCTTCAATTCACTACCATCCATCTCATCACCCTCTCCCCAAACTGCAGTCTCATCTGAGACACCCAGCCCTCCACCACAGCCTACCAGTGCTTCCCAGCACCAAGGGCCCTCTCAGCTGGTTTCACCTCTCACCCCCAGCTCCACACTCAAGATTATGTCCTACATCTGCAGTTCATTTGAGAAGTAAACTCACCTGTTTTCCACTTTCCTGCTACTGGTACTCAGACCTGGTTTAAACCCCTGGTTCCCTTGGCTAGACATTTACTCCCATCTAGCAGCTCTCCCCTTTCCTTTGGGATCTCACTGCACTTCTCATCCCAAATGTTTGGAGAGCTCACTGAGCTTGTAACACCTTCTGCCCGATGCTAGGAGATGGTCTGCAGCAGCCCCCTGCCCAGCCCCGCACACGTGTTACCTTACTCTCCACCACGGAGATGAGAATCTGCTCCATGATGCTGCTGGTTGCTGGGATGGAAGTCTGGATGTGGCCGATGACCACACCAATGGCCACGCGGGACAGCTCATAGCTGAGGTGGGTGTTCCTGCGCACCAGCTCGATCAGTTCAGCACCTATCGTCTTGGGCACGGACACTGCCAGACCACTGGGTTCTGGCGACACTGGTTCCACTGCAGCTGCCTTCTTATCCTCCAGGCAGAGGGAATTGAAGGCATCCAGGCCTGCAGGGGGGGCTGGGGCAGCTTTCTTCACCTGAGAAGTCTTCTCCCCATCCACAGTGTGGGACCTCTGGGTCCCCCCTTCAGCCGGTGGTGCTGGGGCAGCCCTCTTGGTCTGGGGTGATTTGCTGGCCCCATCCTTTGGGGAGGTCCCATAGCGGGAGTGGGTCACAGAGCCAGCATCCAAATTGCGGGTTATTGTGGTGTGGACACTCCGGCTCGGGACAGGGGGTGGGGTGTTGGCAGGACTGGAGGTGGCTGTCGGGAGAGCGGTCTCCGATGCAGAAGAAGCAGTGTACAAGGTATCCAGGGATGTCGTGCTTACAGAGGAGGCACTAGAAGCTGACCCAGGGATAATTTCAACAGCATCTGAAAGGGAACAATTAAAAATGCCTTAGCAACAGCATCAAAGGAAAAAAGAAAAAAACCAAATTGCTACAGTGCAGTCCATTAAAAGGCGGCTCATTGTGCATGCGACCAGAGCAGTTTAACTCTTCTTCCTGCCTCACTTATCTCAAAGCAAAATTGTACCAATTCTCTCTGGAGCATTCCCACACAATCACCTCTTTAGAAAGGGGAAAAACTACTCTATTGAGATGAATATCCTTCAAAGAGCTTAGTGTTTTATGCAGGGGAAGGGAGGGAGGGAGGGACAGGACTAAGGGACAGAAAAGTCTTTTCCCCCTGGCTTAGCAAGGGTCTTTCTCTGTGTTGAGGATCTAAGCCCTCCCTTTTGAATGATGGTGCCTGAGAATTGCAAGACACTGAAGGCTTCACACGCCAGCCCACACCTCCCTCTTGCACGCACCTCACCGACTGCACGCCATGGTTAGCACCAACTGTGAAAGAAACATTTGGCTGACAACACCTCTAGTCTCTCCTTTTCAGCACTCCCCAACATTTGATGACGAGCCCTGCAGCCCTGCTAGCATCCACCACTTTCACAAGCCTCCACGTTATCTGCTCTACTGTATTTCTCCCCCTCCCCACTTCTAGTTTTGACTAGCTCTAGCAGTGGTAGCTGTCCCATCTTCCAAGGAAAAAAAATCCACTGCAAGCAAAGGGATGGTAAAATTTTTCTTTCCTTTAACCTGGTCTAATATATCATTTTGGTAAACATTATCCAGTAGTTTCTAGGGGACAGAAATGTATCAGAGTCCTTCCCTGACTATGAAAACAGTTACTTGGGCAAACAGTGGGCTGCCTTCATGAGAGCTTCACGAGAGCATCTGATGTTATTGCTGGAAGAGGAGCACACCCCACAGGGAGACCAGCTCCCATGAAAGGCAGTTTCCCACACACCAAAGGAAGGACCAGTGGGACAGACATGTGAAACACCTTTACTGCACCTCTGCAGGCAACTCCAACCCTTCCTGCGCTGTTGGTCCTGGGAGCTCTCCACTATTCCATCCACCACTCCACCCAAGGCAAGCACAAGCTAGGCAGAAAAACAGGGCCCTTCTCTCCCACAGGGGTTCAGCATTCCTCTTTTTTTCCTCCTCCTCCTCATGGAGGAGCATTCACAAATCATAGCTCCCACCATGCTTCATTAATAAAGACGATGACTGCAAGGAAACTGACCTTTGCAGACTCCCACTACCACAGTGAAAAATGGCTCAATACCATTAGGTACCATCAAGCAAGCTGGTGCCAGCCCCAAGTTTAATTTAAATACCTGCAGGTCAACAGCTCTGCCCTGCTCCTCGCAAGGGGACATGACTGGGCTTGAGATGGGCTGTGTCACTAACAGCATGACTGTCAAAGCACAGGAAAGCACTTGGGCAAGCTGACAGCAACTCAGCAAGATGACCACTGCCTCTGCCAGCCCAACCATACCAAAGATGGAGAAACTCCTGCCTTAGCCCCATGGTCCTGCTCTGCTCTGAAGTGCTCACGACCAGCAGATCCCCTGCCTGTGGGCAGCATATATACACAGCTGTGCCCCTGTTATTATTTCCGCTCCTTACAGACACTAGCTGCTGATTTTATGGAAATCCCATCTGAGCACTGTACAAAGAAAGGCCTAACAAACCAGGAGCCAAAAGCATACTTGTGCCTGCCCTAAAATTGCTACCAGTGAGCTGCCCCTGGTGAACTACCATACGCTGCACTGCTAGGGAAAATTCCCTCTGCCTTGCTGGGAGATGGCTATGGTGTCTGTGGGAGAAAAACACCCACAAGGATCTTAAATCACCAAGGGTGCGTGCTGGCCAGATTAGCAACGTGAGCAGGCACAGAGTTTGCTCCTTGGAGAGCACCACATTTCCCAGGGCCACCGGCACCAGAGGACCAGGAGGATACCTGGCACCCTCCACAGGTGCCAGGCTGCCCAGACCCTCCCAGATCAGAGAAGGCTTGAAGGAGCACTGGCCACCAGCTCATGATCATTAGCATTAAAACCTCTAGGAATTTAGGATATGTATATATTTATAAGGATATAAAGCCTATAGGAATTTAGGATATATATAAGGATGCTCTTCTAAGCACAAAGCAAAAGCATGTGGGCACCATGGCTGTTACATCACCCAGTATCTGTTTTGTGCCCGAGACCTGGAAAGTGGTTTGTCCTTACTTTTAACAGGAGCAGCAATCTGTGCGTTCTTGCGTTTCTCTGGAGGTGGGGGGGTGATAGGAGCAGCACGCCGGGGCTGTGGTGGGATCTATAAGGAAAGATTTCAGAGCAATCAAAGGAGGTTGACAATAAAGACATTCTCTGTTATGAAACCTTTCTTGCATGTGTGTGTGTGTAGATTTGTCCTTACATCTCTCTCATCACTCGGGTAAGTTTTCTCAGGAGGACAGATATTAATAGGCGGCTTCCTACAAGAACAAAGCAGGACTCAAGCTGGCTTCATCCCCTCCCTGTGACAGGCAAAGCAGCCCTTGTTTAATTGCTGTGTTCAGCAGCACACACATCGTGTAGACCTGTCAAGCATTTACTCCTCCTTTATTCCAAATGCGATCCCACACACTCACCGTGACTACACATTACTCTCAATAGCTCCACAGAGGCTGCAAACAGAGTGCATATTTAGACACTCTTCTGGAGAGATCCATTACATCAGCTACAAATACCCTTGCAGAAAGACAAAGCCAAGGACTGGAGGCATGTAAATGCCTTTTCCATGCTTTCAGAGCTATTTCTGCTCATGCAGGGAGAAGATAGGGCTAGACCCTCTGTCCAGCCCTACTCTACCTATAGCAAGACCCCCTGGCAAAAGCTTTTGCCAGGGAGCTGCATTAACTCTCTGCATCTGGGGTTTCTCCTGTAAGTCGCCTCTGCTAGGAATGCCAAGCCAGCAGCATACAAGCCCCAGACCCAGATTCCTACACTCATCTTTTCCTGTCAGACCCAAACACCAAGAGCACTGACATTGCTTTCACCCAGATTCACTCTGGTGAGGTGTAACCACAGGGTTAACCTCTGATCAGTAGGACGCTGCTGAACACAGTGGCCAAGCTAGGTGGAAGGAAGCACGTTGCATCAATACCCTAATCCTCACATCCCAGTGGCTCAGGGCCAGGAGACAGGGTTCAGGGTCTTAGGACTTCTGCAATTCAAAGCTTGCTGCCTGAAACATGCCTCTGTTTTTATGGGATATTGCAATCGCTGCCTGGAGCAAAGCCATCCAGGGCAGCATGGGAAGGGAAAAGAGGTGATGGCCTGAATGTCTCAGGTAGCCCAGGTTGAAACCAGCTGGAATCTATAGTGACATTCAGGCTATCACACAGTGCCAATTTTCCAAGTTTGTTTAGCCCTGGAAGAGGAGTTTTGCTGTGATCTGTGAGTGCTGAACAGCCCAATAATGCCACACAGGGCACAGAGCACTGCCAGTCCCTGCAGTGAAAAACTGAGACAGGCCCCTGAAAGGTCTCTATCTTAAATAGCTCAGAACAAGGAGAATGAAAATTGTACTTTTTTTCCTCTTGGATCCAGGCAGGTCAGAAACCTTCTCTGAAATGGGAGCAGATATTCCTGTAAATAAGACACTTTCAGGAGCCACCTCAAATGTTCAAGACTTTATGCCAAAAGCTGACAATACGGTGTTCATAGCCCATGTCTGGACCCTACCAGACAAGTGAAGACACAGCAGTTTGCACACCTTACAAAGACTTTTAAAAAGGGACCTCTCAGTTCCTTTCTCCCACCCAACACCTAATACATCCAACCTTTTACTATGTCATATAACAAGCCACTTCTTTACAAGTGCCTTCAGCTGGTGGATTAGTAAGAGATACTGCTGCAGACTCCCAGCCTGAGCTCTTCTGCTCTTGTCAATCCATCCCACATTGTTCTCTGGGTAAAATGCTATATGATACTTGCATACAGCTTCAAAAATTATCCGTGTCGGTCCAAAAAGAGACTGCACAGCTGAGAGAGGCCACACAGATAAGGACAGGCCTCTACATCGCGTGGTAGGAAGGCTGGTCCCAAATCCGGAAAGCTCAGCTGTGCTAAAAGCAGAGCCCTCTCTACAGAGTGATGGAGCTAACAGCACAAGTCAGAGCTGCTTGGCACCGCATGGCCACGATTACCAAAGCAGCAGGATTTAATAGACCGGCAGGCTCAGAGCTTAGAGCAGCCGCATGACATTATTTGGAGGTAGCTAGGGTTGGGTCATTCTGGAGTATTTCCATGGCTTCATTAGCCCTTCCAAATTTAACATACAAGTTTAACACAGCTATTACAGACTAGTGCTTAAATTAATAGATGTACAGCTAACGTTAGCTCAGAGCCCTGACAGCCTCATTTAGATGGCCATGCACGCTGCAATGAGAACGTGAAGCATCGCATGAATTTGCCCATGCTGATGCCCGCCCAAGCTGTGAGCCACCACATGGTCAGGAGTCTCAAGGGGTAACTGATAGTCATCCTCCTCCTCCACCCCACATCCCAGCCACTGCATGGGGCCAAGAGGAGGATGTACAACACCAAAAACCCCCAATAGAAGAGGAGGAAAGGGGAGAAAACATCCACTGTCCAGTTGCTGTGGGAAAGTTGACCAGGCAGGGGTCCCTGCAGCTCAGACCCCTCCTGCCAGAGGGAAGAGAAGAGGAGGGACACTACCAAGGGTCCAGAGGGAAGCACCTACACACATGTTGAAAGCCTCCCTTTGCCCAGACCTCTACAAGGGGGCTGTGAACTTCCCCAAATCCACAGATTTTACATGTGCTTCCTTTTCCAGTTTGCAGGGACTGCTAGCAGAGGCTCTGTTCCTTGCGCTGCTTGAGATGAGAGCTGACTCAACCACAGCACTCCCATCCCCTTCCCAGCCGGGCAGGCAGAGACCACCACCACCACTCCTTCAACTCCTTGTAATAATGCTATTATAGTAGGAACCTTTAAACAAACAAAAAAAACCCCAAAAAGCCAAACCAACAATCCCTTGCCCACCACCTCCTCTAGCCAAACTCCGCCAAGCCAGGCACCTGGTCTGCAGCAAAGGATTCTGGAGATGAGCATCACAAACCCACTGAACATGCACAAATGCAGCAGACTGTGACTAAAATATTCTGACAGCCCAACCTCCTCCCTCGGCAGCTGGTATGTAACTGCCCCAGCTTCCCACCTTACAATAACTATGGAGGAGCTGAAGAGAGGCTCTGCACAGGTGCCATCACCAACTACTTCAGCCCCTTCAGCCCTGGGAGCAAAGCCACCAAGAGGAAATTTACACCTCTGTATTGAGTTTGTGTGGAAAGGTTTTGGTAGTGGGGGGGGTTACAGGGGCGGCTTCTGTGAGAAGCTGCTGGAAGCTTCCCCTGTGTCCAACAGAGCCAATACCAGCCAGCTTTAAGACAGACCTGCTGGCGGCCAAGGCCAAGTCCATCAGCAATGATGGTAGTGCCTCTGTGATAACATGTTTAAGAAGGAAAAAAAAGTTACAGGACAGAGAGAAACGGCAGCTGGAGAGAGAGTGATAACATGTAAGAGAAACAACTCTGCAGACACCAAGGTCAGTGCAGAAGAAGGGGGAGGAGATGCTGCAGGCACTGGAGCAGAGATTCCCCTGCAGCCTATGGTGAAGACCATGGTGAGGCAGGCTGTCCCCCTGCGGCCCATGGAGGTCCACGGTGGAGCAGATGCCCACCTGCAGCCCATGGAGGACCCAACGCCAGAGCAGGTGGATGCCTGAAGGAGGCTGTGACCCCATGGGAAGCCCGCGCCGGAGCAGGTTCCTGGCAGGACCTGCGGATCTGTGGAGAGAGGAGCCCACGGAGCAGGTTTTCTGCCAGGACTTGTGA
>JANZLQ010000037.1:10531147-10542019 GCA_026212715.1 Elanus axillaris | reverse complement strand
TCTCTCCCCTGTCCAGCTGAGGAGGGGGGAGTGATAGAACGGCTTTGGTGGGCACCTGGCATCCAGCCAGGGTCAACCTACCACAACCTCAAATTTTGCTTAAGTTTTCAGATGCAAACACTGAACGCACCTGAAAATCCCAAGCAGTGAAAAGCACATCGCAAGACCTCTGCTTCTCCAGAGTTAGTGAGAAAGTTTAGATTTCAGTAGATCTCCTATTAGGCAGCTGCATAACCAGTGGCAGAAAGCAGTGCTGTTTCCTCCATTTCATATTTCAAAGCACACAGGAAATCCCTCAGTTCAGCTGTTAAAATCTCAAGGACTGCTTTCAGCACAGGGCTAAGCTGGAAGCCCTTCAACTGCATCCTCACTGCCACCCAGACAGAAACACTTCTTTATCAGCCAAGGGATCTGTCTTGCTCCTTTTTGGCAAGCAACCAAACCACAGACCAGATAAAGACAGGGAATCAGCATAGAGAATGGGCCATGTAAGGTGCTCAATTTGCTCAGCGCATAACACACAGCCTTGAGAATGGAGCTGATTTTGGCTGCCCAGAAAGGAAAACGAATACCAAGGAGAAAAGCGGGGTTTGTAGGGATTGCCGTGTTCTGCATGAGCCAGAGCTACCTTTCATCTCTGCAGACTCTCAGTTCTTCAAGTGTAAAACAAGCCTCATCTGCTAAGAGTGACAGTGTATCAGTACGTTATAAGCACTGCCTCAAAATGCTTACCTCAGACAGATGAAGAAAAACTACAGTGCACATGTTTATCAGTAGGAGAAAAAAATCTCCAAGCTCATCCTTGCTTGGCACCTTTAGCTCTAACATCCAGCTATACCTACACAGTGTAATTAGCCACATCATTCATCCTCAACAACTGCTGCATCCGTTCTGGGCTACTTCTTTGAAGCCTCACTGGCACCGCACAGTAACCTTGGAACTGTGCTGCTGAGATAATAAAATAATCTGCTCTAAATCATATTTCCTGCAGTTTACCTTTAATTCATCATGACAAGCAACATTCAGACAAAGAAGGATATTTTTTGTTTTGTTTTGAACAGTAAAAATAGGCAGCTACAGCAGATAAAATACTTAATGACCAAAGACCACGTACAGATTTAACAAGGGGGAAACAAAGCAGTGCTGAGTACTTGGAGGGAGTTCTGCTGCTTACATCAAAACTGTTTTTCAAAGTATTCTCTGGGGAGCTTGCAACTCTTTTAGAAAGTTGTCAAGAGACAGTCACACAATATAGAGTGGATCTTGCATGTCACCATAAAACCATGGACCCTCAAGGATCCCAAAAAACATCACAAGTGTAAACGGCAGAGGGACTGTTCCAGACTTCTTATATAGAGACAGCATCAATTTACACTGCAGTAATCCCAGGTAAGCAGCACAAACACTTGATTTGTGACTTCAGCTGCAAAGGCATTTTATTAAACAGGACAAGCAATGTCATACCACCAAAGGAGGAACCTAGAAAGTGTCCAGCCACTGTTACCTGATAGAGACCTTCATCGTCCTCCTCAAACTCGGTGTTTGGAAGACTGTGATGTCGCTCGTATCCTGTCCGGCACACCCCATTGGGCTGCCGTGCCACATCCAGATGGTGATCGCTGGAGGACTGTGTCATAACCATCCCCTGTGGGGTGGAAGAGTGACCTTTGCGGGATACGGTCTCCTTTCGGTGATGGATCAGTTTTCTGAAACAGAATGATGACATCAGGAAGAGCAAAGCTAAAGGAAGGGAGTGACCATGCTGCAACATTTAAATGATATTTTAAAATTATTTCTTGCATTTGGACTATATGTATCAGAATGGGTTATATTACTCTGAACACCAACTCCAGTTTCATTAAAAACTAAGGAAGCACTTCTGGGGGAGGAAGGAAGAGGCTTTGCAAGAGCCCATGATTTATTCATCAGTTCACTGGAGAAAAATGCCTCTTCCTCAGGGGAGAGTCACATATTGCATTGCAAGCTTCAGAAATTGCCTGCACTTTAAAATCGCTGTTCAACTGAGATTAAACCAGCGTGCCTTAGTACAGAGTGCGAGGTGTCAGAGAAAAACAAAAATTCTCACGAGCAATTATTTGAGAACATATTAAGGACCTTGTGCCACATGCCAAAAACCTCTACAATTCCTGGCTGGTAGAGGGGAGAAAATGCATCTGGAAAGGTTTTGGATATCTCCTCCAAGCCTACAATGCTTGAGAGAGTTTCCTCCTTTTTACATGCATGGGGATAGAGGGACAAGACCAAAGAAAGCACTGCTTTGCTGGACATGGTTGACAGGAGTAGCAGCATCAACTACCAGCTCAGACACTGGTAAACTCTCCGAGTGCATCACCACTCTGCAGCATATCAACAACATCCAACTTGACCCCCAAGAATAGTAAAGACACAAGCATCACACGCTGACCACCCTCCATCCATCAGCTCTCCCAGACACCCATTGTACTTACTGGAGGACATCTCTTTGCTCCAGGTTGTACTTCCCCCCATTCTGCATGGCCGCATTGTGCACAGCCTCAATGGCACGGTCAATAGACTGGAGAACCACATCTTGCTCCAGCACCTGAGAAACACAACATCCCACATGTTACTGTGCTGCTTCAGCTGTGGTTCTTTTGCACCAGAGCTTATGGCAGGAAAGACCACAGTATAGGAAACCCCCAGAGCAGGCACCATACAAGCCGAATAGCCAACAAACAGCTCCCAGAGCCAGAATCCCAGCTCAGCACCATCTCACTTTTCCCTCCTTTCTCTACAGGAAATATAATTGAAGTTGTGTTTCCAACTGAGTCTGCCCATTCAAGGTTTGCAGTTGGAAAAGAAAGTCACCGTTACAAGCACCAAAGTCCAGTGATCCCTACAGGAGGACCAGGGACAGAGCTTCAGGACCATGCAGCAGCCTTGAATATTCAGCCTGCTGCAGGGAGCTTTCGAGCCCAGCTTATTCCAAGTTCAGTTATTTCTGCTCTTGCTGCCCTGCTATGGACCAAACACAGCTGTGAATGTTACAGACAGAGTTGAAATCCGGTGGCCTTCAGAGTTCTTTAGCTCTGGGTTTGCATTTTTGCTCGCTGTTTTCTTGATGGTTTTTATACTTGTTTTGCAACTTGAAGTGCCATTTCTGAATCTCCACCCAAACTGTCATAGCAACATTCATTCCTCCTGCCAGCCAGTTTAGCACTCATTACTGCAGCTGAAATAAACACCAGCCTTGAAACAAGAAATACCAAAGACGTCACTCCCTAGGTTTACACAGGAGGCTAGGAGAGCTGTGGCAAAGGGGCACAGGAAGGTAAAGCAGGTTTCCACACTTGGGACATTCTTCAAGGCTTTGTTTATCAACAGCTGACACGCCTTCAGAAGAGAAGACCTTTACAGGACTAAGGCTGAAGGCGAGGGACACACTACCAAGTCTTTGCCCTGGATCCAGCAGACACACAGGTCTCCCATAAGCTGCTGCTGGTGCCTGCACCATCCGTTCAGTACCACCACTGGCAGCCTCAGCCCAGGCAAGCAGGGACGGAGCAGGAAAGGAGAGGAGTGCTTGGACTCCAGTGCTCATTGCAGCTATTTGAACAGTAAAACCCCCTCCATCTTCACTTGCTTTGCCTCCCCTCCCTGCATCAGAGCAACCATTTATCCAGCCAAAGAGCGGCTGGAATCTCATCAAGGATGCACCTTAATTGGCCTTAGGGGGCTGCAGAGCAGCAGAAGGCAAGCCCTCCCTGCTGGGGCCGAAAGTGCCTGCCTCCATAGCACTGGCATGCAGTGTTCTGATAACATGCTATGTATTATTTATATCCCGATTAATTACTAATCCAAATGTGATTTAACAGCTACTGCAGACTGGGGGGGGAAAAAAAAACCCCACACCCTCCAAACAAGGTGGGGATGAGAGGCCCCCTCTGCAATACTCAGCTTTGAAAAAGAAAAATTTAGGAGCAGTTTTGTTGTTGGGTTTTTTGTTGGTTTGTTTTCCCGAGAGAGAGATAGGGAAGAAAGCAACTGGAGAAAACTTTAAAAATAAAACCAGGTATGTTAAAATACACCTACCAAATTTGTTAAAGTATCAGATCAAGGACAAAACCATCACTCAGAACCCAACTTTGGGATGAAGTCTCCAGGCAGCCCCACATGGCCTAGGGAGCATTTCACCACTTCTAACTACAGATCTAAGTAAGGAAATTGAGCAAAGTGCATTTGAACACATTTAAAGGAGAGTTGGAAGGAAAGGCAAGTTACTTCAGACAATGCATCTTGTTTTCTGAGAAGATAAGAGCAAATTACAGCAAACTGCATGCTTTCTCTGGGAAAGGAGAGCAGTGCAGAAGAGTCCAGCACTGCGGTCCCCAGGGGAATGCCAGTGCTGCTGTGAGCACTGGAGACCCCTGCCCTCTGCACAGCCCACCTGCCCACGTGCTGCTCCCATGTGAGCTCCCACCCCAAAATTCAACAAAGCTCCTGCTACAGCCTCCAAACACCTGCCCTGGCACACTCTCTGGTCCCCCACTTGCAGTCCCTCCACAAGATACACCCCTTCATGCTGCCTTCTCTCACCGTCCCCAGCCCATCAGGCTTTCCCCCACGTGGGTTTCAGCCCTTTCTCAGTCTGATCTTCCCAGGGAAGATCTCAGTACAGAGTGCTGAATCCTACTGAATGGCTCAGCATCTCTGCCCTCTGCCAGAGGGCACACTGACATCATCCACAGCCCACAGGAATCCAAAAGCTGGAGCTGCTACTTGCTGTGCAATGGACGCCATTTGTTACAGAGAGGGCGATTCTTTTCTGATAAAACCCAGCATTTTCACACTAATGCAGCAGTGCTGTGACAACTGGCTTTTAGCTGCTGTGCTCTTTCCTTTGTTTCTGCTCCCCAAGCCTCTATTAACCGGGGCTGTCAAAGGGGCTGGAATAAAAAGCAGCATTAACTTGCCACTTGCACTTTATGACATTGTTGATGCTACTTGTAAATCATCTCCTCCTCCCTTGCTCAGCAGAGCTGGTCGGGGGCAGTGTCTTCAGCACAGGGCCTGCCTTGCATTCAGGGTTTGTAGAACACCCAGCACTGGGGATCCCCTGCACTACAGTCATAAACTTAAAAAATAGAAATCAGTGTCCTGGATAAATCATGTGATTAGAAGCAATCTGCATGCTCCTCAGGTTAACTAAATGGCATTGCTTTGTTTGAAGAGGATGGACAAAAAAGCATGTTAAAAGGAGCATGGGATGGAGGGCGGGGGGCGCAAAAGTTAGGTTTGCCAATGTCTCACCTACGATCTACTTCTCCCTAGGACTCAAGGGATTACCTGCTCACAGCAATTCAGGATAATGCACTTGCCTTGCCATTCTGCCCATGCAGTTTAGTGAGACCAGTCACTCTGCAGCGCTGGCAGGGATTCCTGCCTGCATCCAGCACCCACTGCCAAGGATGCTCACAGCTGGGACACAGGCAGGCAGAGGTCCTGAGCAGTACAGCCAGGCAGCGCACGCCCACACCTTCTCACATGCTCGCAGGCAATCCTGACCACGCACAACTCTACGGCCTGCAAAAGAGAGAGGTCACAAGCCGGCACCAAGGTAACGGAGCTGAGCCTTTGAGCTCAGCCAGGAAAGACTGGTGCTTAGAAGTCTGCTTTCGCCCCCGCAGCGCCCTGTGCTACGATCCTGCCCCTGCTCCCTCCCACGCTCCAGGATACAGAGATGAAACCCTGCTCATCGCAGGCTAAGCTAAGGCTCACAGGGAAGCAGGAGAGCACACGAAAAGGGCATCGCTGTACAGCATGCTGTCAGAGGAGACGTACTAAGTAAAGCCCAGGAATTCAGCTGGATTTACTGAAGCTGTGCTGGTAACCGTGTGGGTGGGGGTTGGCTGAGCCCCAAGCAGCTACTGCTAGCTGTTAACTATATCCTTCACCAGTTACCAGTTCACCAGTGGCCCAGCCAGGTCAGCATCTCCCAAAAGGCAGAGAAGGTGGCAGGGACAGGGAAGTGATGGTCATGGAAGGTGCTGGCCTGCGTGACCGCCCTTACAGGGTAAGCGCAGGGGTCCCCTTGGTTGGCATGGGGTGGCACAACTACTAGGCTGTAGCCAAGAGCATCAATAGGACACCACCTTCTGCCCAACGTACCGTGAAAAGAGAGGGGCATTTTGGTGAGGTATTAATCCACATCCACACGGCATCTCACCCCAAAAAAGGAGTGGCCACCACCCCCTCTATCAGATATTTCTGGTTTAATCAAATAAAACGCTGCAGCAGAGAAACACTGGGCTCTGTGAACAGCCTGTCACGACCAGCCTGGCTACACCAAGAGGCAGGGGAAGAGCAGAGCAGTGACCCTTGACGAACACAGGCTAGACTGGCTGATGAGAGATCGGAGAACTAGGGGCACAGTCAGCAGCCTGCAGACGAGCTGCCCTGCAGGAACAAGTTACAGCTCAATTAGAGCCATGAATATCAGCCAGGAAACAGAATTTCTTCCTTCATAGCCCAGTGTAGGAGAATCACAGAAGCATCAATAAATCATTACTTTCCCTCTCCTTGCTAATAACACGAGCAAACATAGGGTTTCCCCAGAGCCCACTGCCAAGTACCTCCTGAGGAGGGACAAAGCCCAGACCCCAGCGCTGCCCTGGGGGCTCTGCACTCCCATCCTCCAGAGGCAGGTGGGGAAGGATGCCTTTTCCAGGGCCAAAGCCAGGCTTTTAAGAAACATCCTTCCAGGATGTCTCGTGGGTACGTAAGCGTGGCCAACACGGGGCACCGCTGTGCACAGGCAGGAATGTATTAACCCCCACAGCTCACATTGCTCTCATCCTCACTGCCCCAAAAGCCGTCTCCTCAAAGAGAACACAAGTGCACAGGATGTGTCACACACCTCTGCTTCACCACGTACAGGCTGATGAGACACCCAAGCATTTCAGAAAACACTACTGGTGTCTTGCTGTGCAGGCAGCACAACCTCCTGCCCTGCTCTCTCAGGGCTATCAAAAATGTTGCCCCCCTCCCTCTTCATTTTAAGTCCTTCCACACATACTGCCAGAGTTGTTTAAATGCACTCACACAGAAGAACTTGCTCAACAGTCTAGAATAATCATACCTTTCAGAAAAGCATTTTCTAGACAAACAGGCTGACAGCTGCATCAGCGCAGACAGGCTGAGCCACCCTGCGTGTGCGAGACTCCCACATTTATGAAAGTGGCCCATTAATGTATGGCAGGCCTTTCTCTGCCTCCGCAGGGGGCTGATCCAAGAAAAATACAGCATTTTTTTCCTCCTGCCTCCCCAGTTTTTAGTGTTCAAAGGCATTTGCTCTTTTTCATGTGCAGGAATCAATGCCCTCATTCCTGTGGCTGCTTTTGCAGTCATAGGGGTGTCCAGGCAGGGCTGCTGATTTTCATCCTCATGCCATTGCACCGGCTCTCACAACACAACAACAAAAGATAGACAAAGTTTTGTCTCCAGCTCAGTTTTCATGCAGCTGCACCGACACCGACCACTGCTGAAATTAGGATATTTATCCCGCTGGCGTACACAGGCACAGGCTGGTTCTTTGTTACTCAAATCGGAGAGGAACACCACCTCTTAGGTCACATGCTATTCATCCCCAGTCACTGCCAGACTGTCTGCATGCTGTATTCCTTCCAGATTTAAATGATCACGGCAGCAATTTACAAATATCAGCTAGCCTTTGTCCGCAGCAGAGTGATGTACCAGATGAGAGTTCCCCCTTCTGAACCACACAGCTCAAACAAATGGACTGAGTTTTGGTTTTTGCATTGCTTTGAGAAATTCAGCTCCTTTCTCTTCCCCTTTTGCAGCCCCAATCAGAAATTTTTAGTCCCCAGGCTAAGAGATATGCATTAACTTATTCTTGTCAGCATGAAGATATTGTGCCTTGCGGCACTTAAAAATGCATGATAAAAACGCAAGTGAAACAATGGGCAACTGTCCTGATTACTGAGCAAATGAGATGAGAAAAGCTCCAAACAAACCTGCAGCATCTCTGACTCACTAGCAAGCGAACAAAGACATGGCTGAGCTCTTCTGACAAAGAGGCAGCCCAGAAACAGAACTGGAATTCCTGCTGATATGCTATAGTGGGTTTCTAACAGATCAGTGTTTTTCCACTGTGTGCTGACAGCAGCCGCTCAAGCAGTCAGGCTGCACAAATAAGAAATGAAGAGGAAGGATAGCCGGGGAAAGGGCTTAAGTTGTGCAAATCATGCTAAAGCAAAAGCCAGAGTTCCTGGCAAAAGAGATACACTAACTAAGGACAATACAGGCACGACTGGCATTTGGAATAAACAAAACCCTGAAGGCAGCAGAGGGATGCACAGCAACCAAACTTCAACTAATTTCTCTCTCACGAGCAGGCAGCTTCAGAGTCAGAGAGAAGGGGGCAGAGACACGCTGAGGAACAATAAACACATGCAACCCACCACTGCATGCTTGTACTTCACAAGGTGGAAATGCTTCATCCTGGGTCTCTCCAGCCACGCTCAGACCCTGTTTACTGGCCACGATGATCAGAATCGGCCACCGATTCCTTCCCCTTGTAATTCTGTGCCCTCCAGTAATCAGAACACGTCTCCTAAGCCAAAACACTCTAAGTGGATAAAAACAGAGACAGAAGTTTTTAAAATAAAGCATTCAACACATACTCACGTATCTTGCTGTTCTCTGCTGCCTTAATTCTTACCGCTCTCAATGCTTCAGGGGACTTCTCTGGCTCAGCCTGTCCCAGGCAGCTACCAGACAACAGAGCTGCCCCTCTCTTTAGGATTACCTGTTTAGCATCCTTTTGGCATACAATTGTCAAGCCAAGTCAATATCAGACATGATCAACACTGCCATCTGTGCAGGAGGAACTTCCATTTCTACTTACATATATGTACACATAAATTATACACATACACATATATATTTAAGCCGCCATCTACACTGAGAAAGAAAACTGTAGATAGCCTCTACTTTGATGAAAGCTCAGGATTATGAACCAGGATATATCAAGGTGGAAATAAAGATGCTGCAGTGAAGTGCTAGCAGTTACTCTAGGACTTTTGATGTATTAGCATTAAAAGTTGCAAAAAAAAGCCCAACAGAAGGGGTCTTTACACAGTCTCCAGTTTGGTAGGCCAACAAACTGCTACAACTGCCCTTTGCTCAGAGATTCAGTACAGCTCCTAGATCACTTGCATGCAATTAGCACAGGTGCTTAAGAAAGCCCCTATATTAAGTATGACCAAAAATGCAACTAATTTCTAACTTCCCAGAGTGCTGGGCCAACCACCACATGGATGTGGGCAGAATACCCAGCTGCAGAAACACTCTTTGCAGTTAATCAGGTTTGCCAAGCATTGCCAGGACAAGGGGCAAGGACAGAGCCCAGAAGAAATGAGCCTGGGAAACCGTGCAAGTTCTGGCTCCCCTTCTAGCATTCAAACAGGAAGGTTCAGTTTTCCCCCAAAATCTATTTCCATAGCAGAGACTGTAGCAGAATGCTGGAAAGGTGACAGTCACATAAGATGCAGGACCAAGAAATTCAAATCTCTGCCACATTCAGGAGAACTCTCTCCTTTCCCATTCACTTCCACCCTGGAGTACATTTCCAGTAAGTGAGTATTGAATAAGTAAAGTCTTCAGGGGTCAAGCAGGAAAAATTGCAAGTAAATTGGCAATTCAACCGATGCACAAAGCCAGATGCAAAAGAAGAGCACGTATGCACATGTTAACTGAAAGGGACTTGCCTCCTGCATGCCACAGACTGGCACTGATTTCACAGCATGCAGTTACATGTTTGAGAAAGAGGTAATAACTCATGATCCATCTTGCAAGGCAATTCATGATTTATCAGCTTTTCTTTCAAAATCCTCTCTCTCCCATGACCAACCTTCTGGCAAGGGACAGAAGGCAGCAAACTGCAGCTATGCTGCTCTTTGGGCATAATTACCGTGTTGCCCAAACCCAAAATGATGGACAAATCGTAAAGCATCTCTTATTGACTTAACAAGAAAGGGGAGACTTGAAAAGAAAATCGACCTGCCATCTCAGCTCCAGTGAACATGGGAAAGCAGACTGGCAGCGGGCACAGGCATACAACCCAGGAACACCAGCAAGGCAGGAAGGAGAACGGGCAAGGAGGGCAGACAGGTCACCATCCAAGGAGGCACAGAACCTGTGGCCTCAGGCACAAATGATTTGAGTCTGCCACAAAGAGAACAAGTGCTAGTTTTATTCCTGGACAGATACAAATTGCACAAAATTGTAAACCAGGCACAAATCCCCAGGATCTTTTTAGCAGCACTGGGATCAGAGCTGCCAGGCCTGGTGCAGCCTGTGCTCCTTCCTGCAAAGCTGTCACTGCAAAGATGAAAACCTGCCTTGCATTACCATTAGCAAACCTGAGAGAGGCCTTGCAAAGTTCTCCCCAAACAAAGATGATTCCAGTCAGAAGGATCAAAGGCAGCTTGCTTGCTGCAGGATCAGTTAACAGCCCAGCTAGAAAATAATTTTCCTGTGTCCTGGACTCTGCATGCGGAGTAAACACTGCCTCTTCTGCCACAAAGGGATGCAGCTCCCCCTGCACACCCCAAAATAAAAAGAAAGCCAGCAGGGCAGGACCAAAACCCACATTAACTCATACAGAAAACCCAGCACTTCCCTCTGTAATGGGCATTTCTCTTCAAGTTACTTGCGCATCCTACCCAGAATGTAGCTTATCACAGTGTTGTGACCATGCCATTATCTGCAACCTACTCCAAAATAAAATGGCCCCCTGTCCTGGGCTCAGCTGGGATAGAGTTAATTTTCACAGGGACCTGGGAGGGGGCATAGCCGGGGCAGCTGACCTGA
>JANZLQ010000037.1:10517677-10531047 GCA_026212715.1 Elanus axillaris | reverse complement strand
GGTTTCTTTCCTTTTCTCTTTCTGGTTCTCCTCCCCATCCCACCGGAGGGGGGTGGGGGGAGTGAGTGAGCGGCTGCATGGTCCTTTGTTACCAGCTGGGCTGAAACCATGACACCCCCAAACCACCATATGGAAAAACCTGAGTATTTGTTAGCAGGAGTAGAATTGCTCCAAGCAACTGCAGAGTAACAGCAACCAGAAAGGCTGGGTTTATGCTGTCTCTCTGCTCAAAGAGAGCAGCTCCACATCTCCCCAGAGCAAAGCTTGTTCCAAGGTGGAGGAATCACTTATAAACAGTCCTTTTACCATCATCCCTTCACACAACCCCCAAGCACATCATTCAGGTAGACCAAGATCCTTGAGGATTTCTCCTGCTAATGGTGATTCAGGCCAGGGACCCAAGAGAGCAAGCATACTTACAAAGTTTCTGTAAAGTAGGCGCCCCCAAAAAACCTCATTTCTATATAATGTTCCCATAATACAGATCTCACAATTTCTCTTCTATCCACAGCCCCCCTGGGTCACAGGCACGGGTATTTGAAATATCAGTACTCTGAAATCCCAGGATACCCAGTCACCTCCTCCCCAATGTTTTCAGGCTATACAGACCAGCTCCAACCAGTGCAGAAGAAACACACCTCCCCTGTGCTGGGCAGGTACTTCCCAACATGGGAATCCCAAACAAGTCTTTCACCCAAGTAGAACAGCATGTCCAGTCTCAGCAGCCTCCCTCTGGCTGCCAGCAGCCTTCATGATTTCTAACCTGGGTATGAAATACTTATTAAGCAATTTAAACAAGAAGTATGACAGCTGGGCTCCCAGTAAAATATAACCCTCAAGTGCTCATTTGCTTTCAGGTAGGCCATTGTAAAGCTATGGCAAGAAGGAACACCTCCTTCTGAAAGAAAACAGGCATCTCCCTCGCCCCACTACTATAGGTTTTGGTAGCTATATATTTCGACACATTCAGAGTAGCACTACTGAACAGGGGATTCTATTTATTCTTTAGGCTTATTAGGGTAATACACAAAAATTACATGAAGTTAGGTGTGCCGGCTAATTATAGCAAAGCCATTTAAAGACTGTTGAGGGTACAGGTGCAGGGCAGCACGAGAGGGGCTATCAGAAGGGTTGAAATACTCCACACAGGCTGAGCTGTCAAGAGGTAGGTCATGCTAATTGGCCATAGACAAAATACCCAAGTATGCCAACATGCTTGTTAGCTGAGAGCTGCTCCTGCAAGCACATTTATTCCTGATAAAGTGGATGTTTCTGCTGAAGCAATCAGCACCCAGACACTCACCAAACCCAGGAAGTCAACACAATTGAGCTTTATTGGTTTAACAGTATTGGTTCAACAATAAAGCTAATGCTAACTCATGCCCAAAAATAAATGAAGATACCACTGAGATCTACAGCAGTGTCTTACAACTACAGCTGTTATATGCGTGATCTTAAAGACAGAGCACAAGCCAAAACAAACCCCAGAAATTTGTGAACTAAAGACCCTGCCGCCTCCTGAGTTGCATTATGACTGGCAGAAAGTGGGAGTGGACAGCACATGATTTTTCTGTGCTGCAAAACTTAGACAGACTGACAGTTTCCATTGACCTACAAAAGTACCTTGAGAATTGCAAGTTTAGCTGTGTTTATCAGAGGAATGAGGCTAACTCACTGTTATCTCCAGATTGAGTTCAAGAACAAATTCTGGGATTTGTTTAGTGGGCTTTTTTACCTTAAAAAAAGATTAAAGGTTCAACTGGATTTGCTGACATTTCACCTATAAGGAAATAAGAGGTGAGTCATGGAAGAAGAGCAATTCATTAGTGCCCCACACTATCTGCAGGGAAAAAGTAGCCTACTGCTTTAGCTGCAAGTTATAATCCCATCTCCTTTCGCAGCTTAGAGTGGCACAGGCTCCCCAGGAAACACAAAGAAATGGGAACAGGAGGGAAATGTCCTCTTAGGACATTGTGCTACAGGCAGCAGAACAGCCATAATCCTGTTTTCCTCACTTCCCGAGACAGTGAACAAAAAAAATTGCATTTATTGGACCGTTCACTTCTCATGCGCTAAACTTTCACCCAGTTCACGTACCTTATTACAGCATTGACTTCCTGCATCCACCTCTTCACATGCCACATTCACTCGTGTCAGCATCCACCCCACTCAGTGGCATCAGCAAAAGCAAATTACTGTATTTCAGGAAATCTTTCCAGCCCATCTCCAATGGGACAAATCCCGCAGGGAGACGGCCTGGACTCAGCTCACCTCCACTCAACCCAGCTGGCGGCCCCTCCGTGGCAGAGGTCCGGAGCAGGACCTCTCCGGTGCACAAGGCCACCACAGGGCAGAGAAGGTGGTGGATCCCCTTTAACTAAAGTTAATAAAGGTGATTCTGGGACTGACAAAAACTTCATTACTTAGAACCCAGCACTTCAAGGGACATTATTTTTTTGATGTCAAATGGAAAAAGTCTTCAGCTACAAACACTTTGATTTGGCCAGGCTCAGGGAAATCCCTAAACTTCTGCATTAAGCAGATAACGAATTTTTATGATCATTCCTACTTGAGGTACTGGGTTTTCATGCAATTTTTCTTTTTACATGCCAAAAAACATGAGCTTCCCTGATACTTGAGCTTTTCCCCAAATATTCCTCAGGGACAGCCAAGCCCAGGCAGAGGGAAAGGGACAGCAGACCTGCCTCCTAGCATGTCACTTGGGTATGATTTATGATCTGGACATGGTACACTCAACGTACAAACCATGCTACTCCCTCCACCCACCTGGCAAACACACATCCATTCCTTGGGAGGAGAGGGCAAAAGGGTATCATCAAGCAGCCTGGAGAACCACAGAATTCACTGAGTTTACCCAAAAAGGAATTGTCACCATATCAGACTGAGAGGCCACAGAGGTTTGCATTCGTCTGCTTGGTAGGGAGCTTCAACTTCATCTTTTTAGACAGACACCTGTTTTTTACAGGAACTGCCATGGTACTCTGTACAACCCTCACAGCACACAGACACCACGCTGAACTCAACTGACAGAGAGCCATTCATGCTGAAAATCTGCCCACCACCATTTCCACCTTCCACATGCAAGCCGGTTAAAGTCACCTGCGTGGTCCATCAAGGTCGTCTTCCCACCTTCAGAGAAGGAGGATGCAACTCAGAGGCTGAGCTCAGCCTCCCAGCCAGTGAGCTCACGGAGGCTGCAGGAACAGTTGGAGATGACACCCCAACCACATTAGCAGCTGTGGAGGTATCACCCCAGGCACAAACCCGATGGACAGGCATTCAAGACCTTTACATCAAGACATCATCCCAGCTTCCAGGCAATTCCCTCCTCCTTGTGGGTATCTATTTTTGCAGCTCTTGCCACATCTTCTCCCTCATCCTTTCATTTTTATTCGATACAATAGAAGGTTTGGAGCTGGGGCCTGCCCGCAGGTTTCCATACTACAAGGCACTGTTCCTACTTGTACTAGAAAAAAAACAAGAAATAATTAATAGCTATTACTTAGAAGAGATCTAATCTGAACTTGGAACCCATGATTTAGCAAGAAACAACCCACAGCCTGGAATTATCTAGCATGCTTAGTCTGACAGCTTGAGGTTGTTTTTTTTTTAATTAAACTGCTTGAGCAGCTGAACAAACTAAAATATCAGCCTGTGGTGGTATTTCCAGATCACAGGCACAAAAAATCAACATCTTGCAGACCACCTTCATGCAAACCACCCCAGCCGGAGCAGGAAAGAGGGGCAAAGGAGTGTAGATTGGACCCCATCAGCATGACAGCAAAGATAGACACATATCCAATGGCATATCTTGCTAGCATGAAAGGCGGTCTGAGTTGGAGGAATGGGCTTGCTACACTCACAGCTGGGTGTTGCTGCCCATTTAGCTGTACCAGATAGACAGGAGGAAGGACAGGGGCTTCACAACTCAGTAATCAAGAAGTAAGCAGCTTCCAAGGAGGACGGGAGTGACAACTTCTTCTAAACAACTTCAACAGGCAAACAAATAACCAGGAAAAACAAACCCATGAAATTCCCACCTCACTCTAAAAAGCCACACTGTCAAAATTTTACTTCCCCTTCTTGCTTAAGCCTTATGCTAAAAGGGGACAAGTATTAGCACTTTGTTCCCTTGCAAGGGAAACAAACAGCTCTGCCAAGTGAGCTCTGCATGGCAGGGCGTGAACACAGAAGAACTGAAATGAAGCTAACCCTCCTCTCCTGCTGCAAGGTGGTGGGTCTTGTCTTTGGGGCAACTCTATCTCTCTGTTAGCATCAATGGAGCGTTGTCCCAAGTAGTGCTCAACATACCCAAGAAAGTGGCAAGAAAGTGATGGGGGGTGAAAGGGAGCAGAGGGAAACAGATGCAATCATGAACTGTGTCCTCTGTTCCACTTCTCACATGACAAGCTTCAAACCCCTTTTTTAAAATCAAAGGTTTTGCCTGTGATAAAAATCAAGACAAATTAGGCTTGACAAGTCCCTCCTGTAAAGGTCAAAACTTTATTCGTGAGCCACTGGCTTGGGAAGCAAAGTGATGCTCCTCCAGAAGCAGGATGGGGACCCACGACAATTCCTGCTGCAACTCGACCAGAGGCAATGACAGTGGTCATGGTCCACAAAAAGAATTTCCAGTGGACCTAAATAGACTGTCATTTCAAATGAGAATTTTTCCTCCAAATACAACAAGCATTTTGCAGCTCCAGATGCCAACTCACAGAAAAAGCATGAACTGGGATCCACCAGTAGTGCTGGCATCCATTTCCCTCTGCTGCAGCACAGGGACCAAACTATTCTTGTGGCCCATTAGCAGGAGCACTCGGGAGCAGACCCAGCATTGAGTTCAAGTATTTCTCCTGGGCCTTGTGGCACAGCTGTGTCACCTCCGCTCACCAGGCCAGCCCTGGAAACGGGACTTCCTTCCCCACCAGAAGTTAGCACCCGTTAGCAGAGCAGCCTGCACACACAGACTCAGCAAAGCCAGCAACAGCAAGCCTGAGCAGCAGCATATCACCAGCCCAGCTGGACTGCAGCAGCCTCCACCACGTTTACTCATCACCAAACCCTGTCCAGTGCAGGTAGCAAGTGGCACAGGCAGTCCTGCCCCGTCCTCCTTGGCACGCCATTAGAAAGAGATGAGACGTGAAAAAACGGGGCAGGTCTGCAAAAGCCTGTAAACTGAGGCTGATCTCCTGGTCCAACAGCAAACACTTCCAGTCCTCACAGCCCTTGCAAGTCTGCACAGAAATGCACCTCTTCAGTGAAATAAATTGAGCCAACTGTTACTGCCGTGGCCAAGAAGAAAGGCTCAATTTAAGGTTTTCTCTCTGGAAGAAATGCAATGCATGCACATTTTAGTATAAAAAACTCTGCACACAGAGCTCTATTAGAACCTGTGGCATCTAAAATTTTGGCTACAGCATTGGCCACATAGGATGTCAGCATCTGTGAAGTCTAATTTTCTTGCGGACTATCTAATGCTATAGTTGCAGGTTAAGGCTGCTTGTACTTCCCTCCTTATAAATCCCTTCTGGAATTTATCCTTTTTCCAGGGCCCAGACTGACAGCTTATATACTGAATACATAATCCTGGCTGGGAATGACAAAGTTTAAATCCTTCATGAGGGCATGAAGCTGGGATGCTCTTAAAAATTCTGGTTTTATGTACATCTAAGCTATACAAGTAAAGGAAGAAAACGAGGCAGCTGCTTCTGTTCCAGAACCAGAGCTCTCCTAGCAACAACCTCAACAGACCTCTGGGGTTTTTTTCTACTAACAGTTCACCTGATGGGATATTGGAAATCCTGGAAGGAAACACAAGAGTGGGATCATGAGAAGATGTGCACAAACACAAGCACAGAGCAGATGCGACTCAGCAAGCCCAGATACGCTCAAACTTCATGTTCAAAGACATTCGCCAATCCCCTTCAGCTCAGAAAGGGCAGCCAAGGCTGAGCTGTTGATGCCCTGCTCAAGGCAAGGAAATCATAAGACTGATCTTCTGAAGCATCAAAGACAGTGATGGCTGAAGGTGGGACACCTTTCAGCAGACCCGTCATGTAACACATCCACCAGCTTGACTTGATGTTAGCACTGTTCTTTTAGAGAGACGTACCTGTGCTGCTGGGCAGTCAACAACTTTCCCATGGGCTGACAGCAGTGTTGATCAGCTTAAGCTTGCACCAGCTAAATTTCAATATTAATGAGAAATTCATTTGAGGCACAACCCTCCTGTGGGGCCTCTTGCCCCACTTATAGGCAGGGAAGCAAGCTCTGGTGAAGAAAGCCCCTTGCATGGAGTCCCATTGGGAGGTGGTGGCAGATTTGAACAGAATCCAGACCCCTGTATGTTAAGCACCTTGCTCAATACATATAGGCAATTCAGTCATTACTGAAGACTTCTTCCTGTAAATGAGGTGAGAAGAAGGGTGTCTACATTTGCTGTCCTCCAGCATCAGAACCTCTCCAGCTATTTTGAACAGATGTTCCTAGTTCAAAACTGGCAGTTCTTCCCTTTGCAACAAGAAGTTGATCATCTTCCAGATGTAAACCAGGGAAGGATGTCTAGCCATCTTCTCCTGACAAAAAGCATTCAAAAACCATACAGAAGGCAGCCTGAAAAATCACAGATTTGATCAGTAAAACTGCAAGATAACAGCATAATCACTTGTGCAACACAGTGAAGTGTTCGTGGCAAGACCAGCACTAGAAAGCAGGGGTGCAAATGACCTGGCAGACACTGCAACCCTGTGGGGAAGCTGGAAACCAGACTGTATCTATCAGCTCTGGGCAAGTGCCTCTCCAACGGCCTAGAAGCAAATGGCACATTTCTTCTTTCCAGTCTACCCCCTCACCTTGCCCTTCCTCCAAGGTGAACAGAGCCCCAGCCACATCGCTCAGGAGCAGACATGGGATCTCAGACATCTCCCTACTGATTGCTCACTTCTGACCAAGACAGCCTTCATGCTGTTCAACCCTGAAACAGGCTTAACCTTTCCAGCCCAGCGCTAACCCACCAGGACCATGCATGCATCCACCAGTGCCGCATGCTCAGCCACTATGCAGCTGCAGGAGGTATAAGCCCAGACTGCCAATACTACTCATACATGGGCGTTCAGGTCACAAAGGCAAATTATATCCGATATCAAAAAGCCTAATTATTTTTAATCAGCGTAAAAGCAAGAAGAACATGTCTTCACAGCCAAGCAAAAATAGAGGCTAAAGATCATTAGCGTATTTCTACTTTAATCATTCTGAACTGGGAAAGATTGCAGAACTTCTGGCTAAAATTTCAAGTCTTTAGCTACAGTAATTAGAAACGGTTATAATTCTCCTGACTGTGTAATTTAGTCTCAAGAATAAAACTTCATCTCAAAGCATTAGCAGCTCTGACATGATAGCATCTCTGTTATTGCCACAGCCCAGAGAAAAATGCTTCATTCTTTCAGTTTCTTGCATGTGTCAAGAAATGCAGCCTCAGCTGCAAAGTGCTACCAGCTGCTTATTCTCCAAAATAAAACTTTATTTTTAGCCTAAGTGCTTATTCAGGATCTGTGCGAGTATTGCGATTAAGCTCTCACACCCATTGAAAGCTCCATCAAATCTGCAGCAGATGACAAACAACAATGCAGGCTCCGGTGCAGGAGACAGTCTGTACAACAGTCTGCACGATCATCACGTTCAGGAGCAACAACAGGAACTCTGCCAGGGGTCAGGAGCACCAAGTTTAAAGATGGATTTTTATGTAGATAGAGGGAGAAACTCTTACAGCAAAGCACAACTGCCAAAGCTCAGTTTCTAGCGACTGGGGATTTGCTATCACACATGCAATCATTTGATTGACACCATACAACCAACTCTGTGCTCCAAAACCATCATCATCTCCATGCTAGCGTGAAAGGTTTGACAGTACCTGAGCTACCACAGCTCACTGCTTCCCCAGTGGTCCCATACCCGCACCAGCTCAGCACATGCTGCTCCATCACTGAACCAATGCTTTTGCTATCCTGGCAGAAAACCAACCAGATTAGAAACAAAGAGTTTTCCAGCAAGCCAGTGAACTGAATTAAATGAGAACGGGGCATGCCCCTGCCTGCAAGGAAGGGCAGCTCCTACGCTACCTCACTCTGCACAATGCACTTCCAATCCTGAACCCATGTCAATGCTACAACACAAACCAGGACAAAGGGGTTTCCAGCAAGCAGAGAGAGCTCAAAATTCACTCCTTCACAGAAACTACTCTTTTTTTTGTGGCTTGGGAGGTAAAACACCATTCCTGCACTTGCTTGGCCAGGACTACCTGTACTCTGCCACTGTGCACTTGTTCATGCTGCAGGAGAATTTTAAATTGTTGCTAGGCTGCACAAAGCAGTCTCTTATTTTTATCACATGCCTGTTTATTCTTGTAGAAAAAGATACAGCAAACAGCAATCCAAGGCATCCTTAAAACACTTGTTATACTCTTGGCTGGGTCCATTTTCTCACCAGACAGTCCAAAGCTTCTTGGCCATCAGCATACACACCTTCACACTCAGACAGCACCCTTCTCACTTACCCACAGGTATGACATGAAAATGTGACCGACCAGAGAAGGCCTCAGCTGAGCAGAGAATCTAACCCCACATTGCAAACAAATTTCAAGTAATTTTGAAAAGGCTATTAATAGCAATTTCAAAGCTATTTCCTAACAGCTTAATAGAGCTGAGCAGCTGATTTGCAGCAGCCACCATGCTAAACCATTCCCGCTTCACCAAGAAACACCCCCCTGCAACTTAGCACTTATTTTTGTACCCCTGACATTTAGCAATACAGCATTTTACAGCTGCCATTCCCCTCCTCGGTGTGTAATATTGACAATTGCACTGATGTGGAATACAGCCTGGGTCAGTGCAGACAATAGATAAGGCAAGACCAGTCAGGGTGCCTGGTGGAGACAAGAGCTGAAGCACACTGTACACCTGTACGTGGGTCCCACAGCCAGCAGCAGACCACTGGGGCCAGCCCCTGCCCTGCTCCCGGCCCCACCGGGAGCACAGCAAATAAGCCTTCCTAGCAGGCCAAGTGTCACCCATAGTTTGGCATCCTCAAGAACAGAAGCTCACTTTGCACTCCTTGTGCTGCTATGGTACAGCCTGAAGCCTTCAGCCAAGCCTGGAATAACTCCAGATCCTGTTACAAAATTACATGTCCCCTCATAACAATAGCAACATATGGGCTATTTAACCTAAAGGAAGGAACCCTATTATTTGCTAGACTCGGCATTTGTCCCTTCCTGACACCAAGTGAACCTCCTGCTCCTAAGGAAGCTTTCTCAATTGAACCTTTTACTGCTCCATATAAAGCTTTGAAAGGCCTGTCTTCTGCAGTGACTGACTCCAGAGGACACCCTAAGCTCCAATTTAACCTCCACGTTTTTCTGCCACTCATACATCACTTAAGCATCAGCACACAGCTGGAGACAAAAGACTAACCTCATGCCAATGGGCACCTTTCCATTCAATCAGAAGCCACAGCACTCATGCTGACAGCTTTGCTGCAGCAGTATTTGCCCGGCATTAGATAATTAGCATTATCCTATGTGCTGTTACCAGTGCTGGGTACAAATTTTCACTTGTCTCAGCAGCAGCACCTCTCAGCCCCCAAGTTCACTACAGCTTTGCTTGCTGCTCGTCACTGCTCAAGGTCTCCACCAAGGGTGAGCAGAGCTGGGGTTCAGCTGCATGTGAGGCAGCATTTCGGGAAGCAGCTCACTCCGCTTGTGGTTCACAACCTGCCCCCATTCAGCAGCACGCAGCCCGATCCTTCCCTCTCACTGCTTGATGGCTTCAGTACCTATCCCCAGAATGGCACTCGATTTGAAATGACTCTTAATAACCCAGAACAGAGCTAAAAGGGAACTACAGAAGAGTAAAGTCGGCAGCAATATCAGCTGAAGTTGAGTGTGTCTAATTGACCCAGATTAACTGCGTATCATCTGTACCTTCTGATGCCCTGGCTTGGCTCTAACTTGTTTCTTAGAGGCATTATATGTTTCTAAGACAGGTTTGCTGGGGTTTTGTTTTTTTTTTTTCCTTGCTACAACTAACCCTCTTTTAATAGCAACACTGAGCCACAAGGATTTCAGTACAAAATTCTGCCGCATTTGCAATGAGAAGACATCAGCCAAGAATAAGCTTTAAATAATAAATGGGAATTATTTTTTTCTCTAGTGAAGCCAAGGCATGAATTTCCTGTATCTATGAAAGCTGAGCAAAAAAAACCAAAAACTGAGAGGAGATCAGAAGAAAGCTGATGCTCCTAACAGCAGACAGCAACAGCAGCCCAAGCCTCTCCCACAAGCATCCCCTCAGCAGCCTGCTGCGAGAGGCTTTCAGGAGATTTGCTGCTGTTGGCTGCGACTGTTGTGCAATGTATCACTCACCTGGAACCTGACTGCACTGCTAAAAAAAAAAAAGCAGAAGGCTTTTACAATGGTGACTCCTGTTGGCCACTCTCTCTCCCTGCTAAGCACACTTAACACTAATCATTAGCTGTGTTTTTTCTCTGTTGTGATTGGGACAGCATTAATTGCCTCCCAAATCGCTGTCGCTAATTAGTCTCAGTGCCTTTATTAAATCAAAACTGGGTGACAAATTGTTTGCACTCTCATCCCAGACATTCAGCTGTCTCAAGCAAGCTTTCAGCAAGCAGATGCCTTCTCCCATGAATAAAAGGGGGTTCTGACTTCAGATCAGCTCTTCAGAGCTGGCAGGATGCAACAGCGGAAAGAAAGTCACAGACACAGAGCATTACTGCAACTGCAGAGCAGCAAATTAGATCCTGCAGCCTCATGCACCATCAGGGAAGTTCTGGTGCCGGAAACTAAATGGCCAAAAAGAGATCAGCGGATGCAGGGAAGGCTCTTCTGTTTCCTGCTACCAGGTCTAAGGGCATTTGGAAAAGCTACATTTGAACTAGAGGAGGGCACTCACAAAGTCACCAGCAATGCTGCTTAAACATTAGTGCATTAGTGCTAAGAGTCAGCCTAGCAGGATGCAAGCAATCTCAAGGCTGTAGTGAAATATAACCTGAGAAATGAATGTAAAGTCCATGCAGAAATGCTTTTCCTGTAGGATTTTGAAACTGGCACGAGTGAGGTGGGGAGATGCAGGAAGGCTGCTCCAGAAGACAGCCTGGGAAAAGGCTCCCACACCCACGGCAGCGAGAAGACGTCATGCCACACAAGCAAACGAAGCAGGGGACTGCAGAGGGAAACTCATGAGCAGCAGCCTGGAGCAATGCCACCATGGAGTTTTAAAATCTAGTAGTTTAATAAGGTCTTTGCTCTGTAACTAAATAGCTCCTGTAAATAGCTTAAGGGCTTATTGATACACAAGATGTCCCCTCCTGTCAGGCCATTCTGCCAGGCTGCAGACAAGCCCCAGCCTTGCTGCTGGGACAGGTCCTGATCCAAGCAGCCAGCAGAGAGACCCAGCATTGCCCTAACACACATACACGCTCCCCAGATAATGCTCATCTCACTGAAGTGTTCTGCAAAGCACACACCCACACTTACTTACAGGCTGAATTACCGCTAATCAGAAATTCAATGGCATCTGAAGGAGTGTCAGCAGCACACTGAAATAAAGGGGTTTGTCACCATTTTCAGCCTGATATTAAAAGGCCCTTTTGTACCATTCACGAGCAGTTACCCATTCACTGACGTAAAGTTTTCGGCATGCAGTTCCCACAGTTATCCCCTGAGGCCCAGAAGTATAGAGCCCCCACGAATTAGCCTTATATGAAAGGCCTATTTTAATTTCAGAAGCCATGTTGTCCCTCAGAAGCCTCCAGTAAACAGACCCCTGCAATGTACGAGCCATAAGCAACCTCCTCCTCGTGACACCTGCGCAGGCACAGGGCTCACACCTGCAGCTGCCCAAGGTGCCCTCCCTCCCCAGACCCCAGTTAGGGCCGCAGCAGCCTGCCTGGACTTTCTGTAATTACCAGTATCCCTGACTTGGCTGTAATTACCATCATCACAGGTGTAGGCAGCTGCCATGGCTTCTCTCAGCCCTGAGGAGAGTACAGGTCTGCTCTTGGTGTCACAGTGTGTTGGTGGAAGGACAAACCCCCCTCGCTGCCCTCCTGGTGCTGGGGTGCCAGGCCCACGGAAACCCTTGTGGCTGGACAGCTATCACGGAGATGGCCGCACAGGCACTGCTTACTTACACCAACTGGGGCTGCTAGCTGGGAGATTCCAGGGTTATCTGGCAATCAGGTACGCTCCAGGGAGGAAGATCCCCCTCATCATCTCCCCAGGGCATCATCTAGGCATTTTTCCGTCTTCCTCTCCCAATTCTGCAGGAGTGAAGCCAGGCCTTCAGCTCCCAGCCCACGAGTCAGCACTCCGGGGACCCTTACCTAGCCCACCTCCTCCGGACGAAGCTGCTGAGCTTTCATTTTGTCCCTGACCCGCCGAGTTGGTGCTCCCTGGGCCTCAATCTCCAAACGCGACACCCACAGAAAAAGTCTCCCGCCTCCCTTTAAACTCCCGCTTCTCACCCCCGCCAGGAACGCGACATTCCAAAAGATTCCTGTGCGCTGAAGCCCACCGCAGTGGGCAACCGCATCCCCAGGAACCACCCGCCCCACTCCTCCCAGCCGAGGCCAGCGGCTCCCCGCAGCGCCGGAGCAGGGGCGGCCGGCAGCCCAGTCAGTGCGCTGGGCTGCTCCAGACCGCCCCGCTGCTCCCGCACCACCCGCCCCAGCACAAACCAGACTGGGGCCGGTCTTTAGCAGGAAAGCAGCCCCGCTGTCCGTCCCCCCCCCCCGCCGCCCGCCTGCGAGGGGGCGGAGGGAAGAGCTGCCCAGACCCGGGACCCCCAGCCCCCGGCGCTGCACACGACGGCCGGCACAGCCGTCCCCCTCGCCAGTCCGCACCCTGCCGGGTCTAGGCCCGGCGGCCCGCCCGCCCCGGCCCACCTGCAGCCGCTGGAGGTAGGAGGCCGGCGCGTAGCCCGTCTCGCCGGAGCCGGCGCGGGTGACGAGCCACCAGTGCTGATTACTGCGCTCCAGCAGCAGGAAGGTCTCGCCGGCGGCGAAAGGCAGCGAGTTGGGCTCGGCCGAGCAGAAGCTGTACAGGGCCCTGTACATGGCGATGGCAGCGGCGACACCGGCACCTCCGACCGCCGCGGCCCAGCTCGGCCCGGCCCGCCCCGCCCCGCCCCCGGCGGGGCCACGCCCCAGGACGTCGCCTCCGCGCCCCGTCCCCGCAGACCATCGCACCGTACCGCCCCCTGGCGGCGCGGCGGCGGCGCCGCTGCCGCCGCCTCCGGCTGTTCCCGAGTGCGCGGCCCCGCCCCGCCGCC
>JANZLQ010000037.1:10499408-10509578 GCA_026212715.1 Elanus axillaris | reverse complement strand
TGCCAGGCGCTCTGACTCACACCTACGGCACATCTCAGGGACAGCAGACATTTTGCAATTGAAAGTGCCAAAAATAAATAGCCCCATCCTCCTCCGGAAAGCTTCTTTCCAGCCAGTGCCAGGAGCAGCTCAGGGGTAGCTCATGGGGCTCTCATCAGCTGCACCCAGCACCAGAGACTCATGAAGCAGCAACAAATGGCAAGTTAGGGATGGACAAACCTACCTCATGGGGAAATCCCCCACATGCAGGTATAAAATAGTGGAGTGACTGTAAGATGTAAAAATACCTGTTTAATACTGACATCGGTTTGAGCCTGAACACTATGGAACAAACAAAAAAAGCGACCACCAACTAATGTTGTAAGAGCAAAGGTGAAAAACCTCTTCAAAAAGTACAAAAGAGCACAGGACAGCCATTAGAGAGACTTTGATCAAGAGAACTTGATAGTAACAGCCAGGGTATATGAAACCAAAGCTGCAGGGCTATAGCCAACTGAAGAGGGTGACCTTCCACCAGCAGATCTGCAGCCTTCCTGTCACATCCCACCTCTCATCTCCTAAGCACACCTGTGGAAAGCTGAAGGATGGGCCAGGGAGGTGATCCTGGCATCACCTGCCTCCCCAAACTCTTAATTTCTACATAAACTTGCTGCTTTATCCTGGGCAACATCCCCATGCTTACCTCAGCACTTCCACACCCAGTTTTTTTCTGCACTATCACCATGTCTTCCAAGCTTCACAAGGGCAGAAGTCATTTATCTAAAAATGGTTAGATAAATCTTTCAGTTATTCACTGTCCTCTCACTTTCTGACACTTCTTTCCTGTCTATTTGTCCCAAGTAAGATTTTAAGCTGCTTAGGATACCTTTCAGGCTCTGAAGCTCTCCCCTAGTCACTGCCATTGCAGCTAATCCTGTAGGAGTTTTACGCATGTTTTGGCTCAGCTTAGATTAAAAAACGTCAGTAGCTCTCTAGAAATGGGTTACACAGCATGAGATCTAGTTTACAAGATCCTGAAACAAGAGATAGGTTGTTGGAGATTTTAAGAGACAAGTCTTCACCTATCAGAGTCATATAATTCTGGCTGGAAGGGACCTCTGGAGGTCTCTCATCCAACCTTCTGACATTTGGTCCCTCTGAGCCATCTTCTCCCCCCATCTATTCAGGCCCTGTTGCCTTGGCCTCTCCTCAAAGGGCAGGTGCTCCAGCTCCTGGCCAGCTTGGTGGCTGTTGGACTTGCTCATTGCTCTTGACAGGAGGCCCAGAGCAGATGCGCCATTCCACACATGGTCTCATGAGGCAGGTAAGCCTTGCTGTTTATACACTGCTTTTGCATTACACCACGAGAGAGATCTGAGCTTCATCTCTTCCTCAGTCACCAGCAACAACAGAAGCATTGCTTACAATGAACAAAAAGAATTTTATTGGAACGTATACACACAGGGATAACAGAGGTATCTGAGTAATCAAATATGGAATGTTTAAGAAAGTTAAAATAAATAAGGATACCAAGTTTTGCCAGTGCTAGGTCCAGCACCAATGTAAGTAAATGCCCTCTGAACAAGTCTGACTCTGAGGGGACCATCCCTGCAGAGTCTGTAAAGATTCCTACCACCAGAAAGTGGCCAATAATTTTGGAATACAAAGAGTCACAATAGTGCTTTCTACTGATGTGCATTCACACTGTTTATTCACTACTTTCGTCTCTTATTTCTTTAATAATATCTATTAAATTCTGAAGTCCAAAAACGTAACCCGTGTCTTGGCCCTCATGCACCACGCTATCTTCTCCATAGTACTTGCAGGTTGTGTGGGCAAAGTCTATCATACGGACATCAACAGTACTAGCAGTTGGTTTGTAGGCATATGCTCCTGCTGACTCATCTGATGATTCCTCTGAAAGGTCCTCTAAGTCCTCTGGGTCTGAGTCGACAGCAACTTCCTGCCTTTCCTTTCCATCATAAATGATCAGCAAGGAGCTTGAATAGAAGCGGTAAGACTCCTGCTTCTCTAGGACAGACTTGAGTTCAGTCAGTTTTTTAATGACAGATTCAAAGAGTTCCCTCCGCAGGTATTTGCCATTATGAAAGAACTGGTAAAGTGCTTCTTTAAATCCTTGGACTGAGAGTTTTCTTCCGTGGTACTTATTCATGAACATTAGCTGGCCAGTGCCTGCCTGGTAGACCTGCATATACAAACACAAAACAAGAGAAAAGGAATAGTTAAAATTGCTAGTAATAACAGCTCAAAGCCTTGAAGAGAAAAGGGGGGGGGAGGGGGGAAGACAGACATGCTACAGAAAGCTTTTACAAGATGACATACTACTCTCTTAAAACTGCTCTTGCACAGTTACAGAAACTTCTAACAACAACAGATCCAGCAGTGTCTGTGGAACTCGGAGGCATGGAAGAAGAGGAGGAAAATTCCTTCTGTTTAGATTTAAGCTTTTCTACCGGGAATGTGAGAATGAGGAGTTTAAGTGAGATTAGGAAAGCTGTAGCCAAGATCTCCAAGTCAAGCTACAACTTGTACCACAGCCACTCATTCAGCTCATTACCTGCCTCTGCTCACAGGCATACCAGTTGATTCCCAGAATGCTGAGCTCTAAGTGACAGCAAACACTCCTATATAAAAAACTAAGGTGTGCCTCATAACCCTCTGCATTTAAAGAAGTCAGAGGTGCTCCTGCAGGAAGATTCCTTCCTATAGGAGAGTAGTCTATACACTACACAGCTTGATAATGCCTAAACATCTGGGTCAAATAAGGATTGCAGGTGACTCCAAAGCTCCTCCTTGTTTACCACCGCAGGTCTACACTGGAAGGTGAACAATGAGCAGGCCCTGCTCAAATCCCAGCACGCTGTGGTTAGAAATGCAGCTGTCACACTTCCATTTCTGCCTTGTGTTTTTCTCCGAAGTTAAACAGAGCTAAACACCAAGCATGCCAATAGTCAGAGTGTGGAACAATTCCTAGCAGACACTGCTAGCATTCCTGGAATCTACTGGATGGGAGGAGAGAGGCTTCGGAAAAGCCTCAAATACAAACAAGTTGTTTCCCATTTGTTGCTCTAGGAATACAGAAACAAGTAAACAAAAAACTCAGGTGAAAGTCCATGCAACTCTATCTCCTTATTTGGCCATGAATCTTATCACGTTTACCAAGCCACTTCTTGTCTGCACTTTGCAACAAGTCTACTTTAAGCAGTGAAACATCTGTGGCTTTTCAAAGTCTACAAGACAGAACTGATTGCTTCTTAATATTCTGGAAAATTGCTGCATGCTTTATTCAAAATGTATGTACCGGCAGACCCTCCCTTCAACTGTTTCCTACGCTACTCTGAAATGTTAATTGAATCAGTAGTTCTACCACACAGTTTTGAATTGCTGCTATCATGCAGGAGACTGTTTTTGTGCTCTGAGAACACATTCACTGATGCAGAGTGCCTGCTGCAGGTTGCTCCTGCAGATGCTGCCACCTTCAACTGATAAACGATACCCAAAAGCCTCATTCCCCTTACTGCAGGAAATTAAGCACAGAACGTCAAGGACAGCAATACATGGGATGACCACTTCAGCCCAAACCCCCACTAACAGAAATGGGTGCCAGTCTTGCCCTACGCATGATTAGTTTTCCTCTCACCTGCATGCCACAAACTCGGACTCCAATAACAGCTGATGTACTCTGCTGACACTTGCGAATCTGATTAGCCTTCTTCTCTTCTGACGCATCATCTCCATGCTGTCGGGTTCCCATCTTAAGGTCCAACACACATGGTACTTCGTATCGAGATGTTAGGTTTTCCAGCAAAATGAATTCTGATTAGTTAAGGAACAATCCTCACAATGAGGAATACAGGTTTTAAAACCATTACCACAGATTTTCATAGTGCCACAGTCTTAACTTTAAGCATACCCAAAACATGCCCAGTATATAGCAGCCTATCAAAAATCAGTTATGTAAATCTGGCATAAAGCAGAGTGGGTATCTAGTTCCAGTTTTGCTGATCCTTAGATAAGACAGGTGAATTTCCACATTAAGTGGAAAAAAGAGTAACCAGGGTCATACAGAAATATAATCTGGCAGTTGACTTGGAATTAGAAAGTATTTCCTGCCTAGCAAGAGACATTTTTTTGTGGGAAATGAAGATTTTGTGTGCTTCAGTTACCATTCAGAAACAGTGAAGCATTTTCACACCACCTCTGAAACACAGAAGTTACGAAGCACTTCAGAACATCTGTAGTAATACCCTTCCAGAGATACTACACACTTCTAGTTAGGTAATTTAATAATCATCTGCAGTGAAATGGTGAGGATACCAGCCATGAAATGCTTTCTATTTTGAACAGTTTATTAGTCTGAGATGTCCTTGTAATCCATTCACCAAAACTCCTCACACATAAGGAATTTGTTCACCTAAGTGTATATATACTAATATTTTTGCAGGATGTATCAGTTGCATCCAAGCCTGCATACAACAAGATCTTTTTTTCCACAGAATGCACAAGGTGGAGATGTTTGCCTACAGTTCCACAGCACAAAACCAGCATGCTTCAGGTTTCATGGACTGAGTCACTGTTTTTGTGTTTCTCATGCTCCAACCTTACATGACGGTTTATATTCAGCTTTACCAGAAAGGCTGACTAAAAAGAGACTACTAGAAGGAGACAACTCCAGACATTGGAATATCCTCTATATTTAAGAAGTTGCTGGAAAGGGAAAGATGACACTAGTTTTTAAGATCACCAATACCAAAACAGTAACAAAAAGTGACAGAACTCTTATCCTTTGAAAGCTTTCATAAGTAAACTCTTTTTGTGAAAGATCCCAAAGACAGCATACTGTAAAACCTGTCCACTAACTAATCCACAATTCATAGATTTGAATTAAGTTATCTGAATTTCCTAGACTTGCTGCTTTATTACATGCTGGAAAAGCCCATGTTCTGGAAAGGGCTGGCAATCCCTTCAAAGTCACCAAATAAATCACAGCTTCGGAGAATCTCTCCAGATTGCAGTTAAGCCTGCTCTGTACTTTCATCTGGCATGTTCAAGAAATAAAAAGCAGAGCCCTACTCATTCCATTGTTATGAGGTATTTTCAAGAAAGGATACTGTATTGATTCCGGTGTTTTGCATTTTCCTTCATCCGCTGCAACTGCTGCTGGTGACATTTCATGCTCCAAGGATTATGGTGTTTAAACTGTGAACTTACATTTCCTTTTTTCTCTACAGTATAATACAAGACTTCAGATTTCTTCAGCCACTCAAATTCTTCCTCCAATTTATGACTAGAAAACAGAACAAAGCATCAAATTAGAGGTCAAATAGAAAAATAACCACTTTAAAAGGGTTGTCAGTGGATTTAACTTCACAAACCATTTTGCTCACCTTCACTAACAGCTGGCATAAGCTTTATTTTGCTTTCTGTACAAGTGGACAAGTTGCCCATGAGTAATATTTCAACCTTTATAAAGCTACTTCTGTATTAATATATCTGTATTAATATAAATTAGCATACAGCCAAATATGTTACAAAATATGTACTAATTCTACTTATATATTCTTCACCTGTGTAAATTATTTCCATGGAAGTAATGCAAGAAGTAGCAACATACTTTAAGATATATCCTTTGCTAAGGTCACTGTTTTTAGCACAATACATCACTGTTCAGTTTACAGTGGGCACAATTTACTTAAGTGAAAAACATCACTAACAAGGATAAAGCAGGATTCCTACAAAATACTGTAACACTGAAATATTTTTTGTTTTTTTTACAACTATTGTGCTTCTGCAGGTGGGTTGGCTTTGTTGGCTTTTTTTTTTTCCTTTTTTTTTCAGAAACTTCAAAAATAACATTGGGAAACCTTTTTCAATTGACCACAGAAAAAAGACTCAACATGGTACTGGGCTGAGGACATACTAGTTTCACTACTGAACCTGTCTGCACTGAAGAGGTCAGGAAAAACAAAAGAAACAAGAAGAAAAGAAAATGAAAGTTAAGAGTTCTGGAGAATTCTCTGGAATTCTTGGAGACTAGATCTTAATTTGACAGCAAAAAATTTTATGCTTCAATGCTCTGCATTCCATTTCCCCCTATCAAACTTACCTTTTCATTTTCTCCTCTTTCCTGTGCTGCCGGACCCATTCCTTAGATACTTTCTCATTTTCTAACAACATTGTCTTTTTGTTAGTCCATCGCAACAGCTTACTTTTGGGTTCACAGTCAGAATTATCTAAGTTTTCTAAGTTATCGTGGTCCCCATTTAATGGATATGCTATTAGACATAAGTTTCCATCTTCATCCTCTTCAAAGCTCACCGACACCACACCTGAAGAGAGAAAGGACACAGACAGTTATAAACTGCTGAAATGACAAGCAAGCCTTTTAGAACACATGATTTTACACTACGAATATAGCAACTTTTGTTTTTTTCTCTTACCCTGGTCCTTAGTTTCTATCTTGCCACAGGCCAAACCTCACCTAGACAAAAATAACACCTCACAAAAGACAATTCATCATATTGACAAAACAATGATACAAAAGGTTCTTTTCTCTCTCTGATGCAGTCAAGTAAGAATCAAATAATAACAGGAGACAATTTCAATTAATAAAAGTTTTTATTAATTTAAAAAACCTGACTGGTCTGACCCTAAGTGAGATGTAAAACATTTGTTAACATCTTGTAGTGAAAAGTAACCTGCACAAAAAAAAACCCTCACATCAAAAGCTTTAAGTTTTGCATGACAGCAAAGCAAAAAGCACTTATCCAAACAAGATTTGGTTAATAGATCCCCAGGGGAAAGGAAAGATTTGCAAATAGAGCAAAACAAGGAAAATGTCACATTACAACAGAAACTAGTCCAAAAGCTTCCACTTAGAATCACCACGTTTAATTATACATTTTCTTCTCCTTTTTGGAATATATTTTATTGATACTGGTTATGCAGCAATCTTGTCAAGTAAGTAACAAAAATGCAATACAAAACAAATCTGTTTGTGGTACAGAAACATGGTGAACCTTGAAAGCATTTTTTTTTCTCATCTTCCCCTCAAGAGTCTCTAGAGCACTACATTGCATTTTAGAGTCTTAGTGGAGCACTCTGACAGAGATGCGCTCAGTGCTACATTAGCAAGTTTCAGTGGTTAATGAAGAAACCATAACAATTGTCTGAATTGGTTTTAATTTTATTTTTCAGTCCTCTCTCTTTATTCTCAAATCAGTCAGTCTGCACAGTTCTTGCAGCTCATCACTAGGCCAGAGGGGAGAGGTCTCGGCGAGAGATTGGCACTTCTGAGCTGGGCAGGCGGCTCCGAGACCTACAGTAGCTGGGGCAGGGAGCGCAGAAGCTCTGACTGACAGTCCTGCTGCCACAAAGGAAAGGACAACAGGAAAAAAGGGGGAAGCCAGCTAGCAAATGGCCTTTGGCTTTATCCTGGAAAAAATAACAGAGATGGACCAAGTGAGGCCCCTTACCCCTAAATCCCTCCCCACACTCCCCAAAAAGCCATATACACTAGTACAATTGTTCTATTACATTTTGAGAGGTATAATTCAAAGATCACATTTTCTTCCAGTCCAACAGAACTTGTAGTTACACATGTCAAAAAGTCTCTTTAAGCGTGCAGGGAATATTAACTTTGAAACATCTCCTCTGAAGTCTTCTGCCAGTTTCACAAACAGTATGCAAAACTTCGTCACCCTTATGGTTGTTAAAATCAATGTGCTTTAAAAAGCAGCTCCATTTTAAAAAGTGCTTCAGACATATTATTTATTAATCACCAGGCAGCAGTTGATGGAATAGAGAAGGGAAAGAAAAGTGTTTCTGTTAACTAGCACAAATCTTAGGAGAACTGGAATTTCCACTCCTACATAACATCTGACTCAGCCTCATCACGGCTACTTGATCCTTGCCTACCTAAATGCCATGAATTTTCATTTCCTTAATGGCAGAAACAACACTGCGAATATTCAACAAGACACTTTACTAACATGTATTTATTGCAATCAAAATGAGTCTGAGGAGAAATCCAAGAACAAGAGAGACCACAACTAAGCTTACACAAAACAGTCAACCAATCTTACCAGATCCCTGTAAACAAAGATTAAACAAGTGGCAAAAAAAAAAAATTAGAAAGCCACAGAAAAAGCAGCAGAGAATTACTGAAAACATTCACAAGCTGTTAGCTACTTACCTGTGCCTAAGGGAGATATATGGGCTATCACCAGCAGAGCTGCTCTACTCTAATGCTGTTAGTCAGCCCAAACACCAACTTGGCAAGCATTTCCACCCTGCATCTCCACAGCCTGCCTCAGACAACATCAAAATACATGAAAAGAAAACCCTAAAATCTCTTCCACACAGAAGAGATTTCAGAGATAACAGAGAGCACAGCACACTTGTATTTACAGAAAGAAAAAGCCCAACCCCATCCTAAGGTTTGGTAACTTACCCTCATATTGCGGAGTGAATTTACGCATTTCTGTTGGGAGAGTCTCATAAAACTGGTGTTCTCTCTGAATAAGGGGTTTACAGATGGTCTTGTCATTAAACCGGAGGACACAGGAGTGTCCTCCAACCTGGTGGACAAAAGGCTCGAGCAGGACTCCCTTGGAATAGTGCTCCACTTCCATAGCTCCAAATGCTGGGCTCATCCTTGTAGCACATTAGACAGAAGGCGGCGGCAGTAGTGAAGGCAGTTGAGAGCCAGAAGCCTCCGAGACCTGAAGGTATTTATTCCGATTCAAAAGTCTGTTAAAACAAACACAAGAGAGCGCTGGGCCGTCAGTCTCCCCGCACGCTGAGAGCCGCTGCCGGGCGGTGTCTCTAGCAAAGCCGGCCGCGAAGGCTCCTCCGAGCCGAGGGGAGCGGAGGGGAACGCGACGCCGCTCGCTTTACGGAGGCGGCCGACTGCGGCCCCGCGCCCGGCGCAGCCAGGCAGGCAACCGCGTCCCCGCCCCTCAACGCGCCGCAACCAATGGGAGCCTCCGCGGGGCGGGGCGGACAGCGCCGCGGGTCGCTCGCCCCGCCCGGCCGCGCATGCGCATCGGCGGCGCTGGTCGGCGGGCGAGCCGCAGATAAACTCCTGGTCGTTTTTGTTTTGTTTTTTTTTTAATTAAAAAACGTTGATGGTAAGTCCTGGCGAGTCCTACTTCAAGTTACGCCTAACGCCCTCCAGCATCCGTTCACAGAGCCAGACGCATCAGCGTTCCCAAGGATCTCTGCCTCCCCCGTGCTGAAGGTTAACAGCACCCATCTCAGGACCGCCAGAGAAATTCCTAATTAAAACCAAGTTTACAGTTCCTCCCTTCCAGACAATGACGGCAATCACAGAAACCTGCCGAGGTCCAGGCTGAACACTTATTTCACCGGTTTATTCATAACAACATGGCAGATATTTAAAATATTCCATAAATGCTACCTTTACAGTTGAAAAACATACTGCTAATAAGCCATTTTCCAATAACTTAATTTTGCGTAAGTACAGCAGAAGGCAGTGTTTTCTGCCATCTGCATTTGAAGGATCTGCTACTGTACCCTTGTGACTACACACCACTCAGTTCTGGCCAGCCTCCAGTTTCATGCAACTTCCACTTCAATACACAATTAAAGGAGCAAAGCTGAAAAAAACAAAACATGACTGTCTTGGTCTGTACCTTCCAGTAAATTTTTAAGTCAAGTTGCTCTAATTTTAGATCTGAGCTTTAATCATTAACTTTTTGCAGCTAAAAACAACCTCGTACTTATTTTGTCTGAAGATCATTACACGAACAATAATGCACTTAATTCAAAGAGACTACAAAGTGTTCTAGGTCACAGGTCTATTTTTATTTGTCCTCCTTAGATATTTAACAGCTTTATACTAACTGGAAAAGCAGAGACCTGTGGGCTTAAAGCAGCGGCGCTAACAGAACTACAGGCGCCTACAGCATGCCCTGTACGTAAGGGCATTAATTGAATTAAACAACTAAAATGCTTAAAGAAACAACAGATCGATCAATTGAACCCCGGCTCCTGGAATGTTTACCTGCACCTAAGGATAACAGATCAATAGAGTTTTACTCACTACACACCAGTTTGCTCCACCCCCCACCCCACTTTCTTTCAATAGCCTTATTTGACAAAAAGTTACCAGCTTTTTTTTTTTTTTTTTTTTTTTTTTTAATTTAT